>JAPFTC010000042.1:0-302411 GCA_030779165.1 Fusarium sp. MBC 441
TTATAGCCTAGCCCTTAATGGGTTAACTAAGCCCGAAGATCGCTTGAGCTGGGCGGCAAAAGTCCCGAGTATAGCTAGCATAATTATAAAAGTTTCTTCTTCTCTTACTCTCTCTGCATCGATCTACCTAGTTGTTAAACTCGGTTAGATGCCCTCCCCCCTTTGACTATGTATCTGTGCCCTGCTTGGACGCGTGGTCTCCGATGATTCGTTCTCGTGCCCTATTCTGCCTTCCTAAAAATCCCTATATCGTTTAAGAACCCCTTAAGTTGGCCTTGCCCGGCCTTTTTATGGGCGTCTCAAGGTGGAGACATGCCCTGAAGCTACAAACAAGATTTTCATCAATTGTTAAGATGGCTCCCGCATTACCAGAGTTCTCCCAGTTCGGAGCAGTCCAAAGCGTTAGGAGCTGTTGGTTGGAAGAAAACTGGTACCCCTTTTCGACGACTTGATGACCGCGTACGATGAGGTCCATGTTGTTTTTGGCCAGGAACCTGGACACAACGTCTGGTCCGAATTGAAGATATGGACCTCGGTTGTTTCCCACCCATCCCATTCGATCAGGGTCAGGATCATTCCATAGCAGGTCGCATACAATGCCGAAATCTGCCTCCTGGTACGTCGGTAACGTCAGTGTCGTGCCTAGGCAACTTTCAAACGGTGGGGGATCTCCCTTACATCTGTTGGCCGGGAAACGCCCTTTATGTCCTCCTTGCTGTTGAGGCGTGGACTCAACCCTCCGTGGACGCAAAATACCTTGTCATTCACAATTGCCGCTAGCGGCATGCAGTTAAACATGGCCGTGAAAGCATCCAATGGATGAGGGCAGTCCTGATAGAAGCCATATCTGCGGGCCATTAACGCAGTCTCGTAATTTCCCCGTAGCAGAAACACGTTGTCGGGATACCTTATCTTGTAAGCGATAAGTAGACTGATGACTTTGAACGACCGGTAGTTGCCCAGGAATAGATATTTTGTTTGAGGTGGGAAGCCGGTGGCACGAAATACCCTGAGCAGATCCTCTATTTGCCCCTGGATGTCGCCGCAAATCTGGTAAGGTTAGTCCAACCAAGGCCTACTCTCATAGGCTGGTTTATACTTACAACCAGAGGGGCTTTTAACTCTAGGAGTGCCGGTTGAGACAAGAAAATCTCTCCTGCTTGGCGACAAAGATATAGGATGTCGCCGGGCGGAAGATCGGGATCCATGTCTTTAAGAATTTGATCAATAATTCGCTCCGCAACCCGTTGATAATAAATAACAGGGGCGGATGTTGAGGTGAATTGAGAACTTCGTTGAGGAGTCCTGCTCGCCAGCGGTTGTTGATTATGCGCGCCATCATCCAAAGCAAAGTCATTAGGCGTGTGAGGTTCTCTAGGAATGGCCCAAGTCAGTGCAGAAGAGTGAGTTTCGTCTCCTGTATGCGGTCAGTCTTGCTATTCCGCTGAAGTGAATGGAAAAGCTCTTTGTCTCACCTCCTTGGCCTTGATGGGGTAGAAGGGAATCATCGGTGTCATTGGTGTGAGATTCGTCATCACCAGCCGTTTGTGGCAGAACAGATAATGAAACCTCTCTGAGGTGACCGGAGACATGCTTGAAATAAGCAGTGCCACGCTCTTGATAGGTAGCGGAGCAGAAAACGCATTGTGAACTTCCGGAAAGAGGCAGTGAATGAGATGACTCATGCTTCACCCATTCCCTGCTATGACTGTACAGACTCTCGCTGTTCTGGCATCCTTCGACAGTACAAGTGTATGGGTTCAAGTCGCCAAAAACATGTCGCCTGTGAACATTTAGCAATGACGCGCATAAGACTGGCCGTGGTAACGAACTTCCACTCTTTCCTCGTCGCGACGTCTGTGAGGCGCACAAAACAGACCGTGCAGTCAAAGCCGCCCTCCTGAACATCAGGCATGGGCGGAATGCGAGGGCGGCCCATGGCGATTGATGATGCAGCAGTGGAGAAGGAAGCAAAAGTGGCCTCCGATGCGTTGTCGTCAAACTCGGCCGAACTGACACGTCTGGGAGCAGGCGCAGGGGCGGGTTGGGTGGACAATTTTGAGGAGGAGGCCAGGACCGATGAGAAGACGGATGAAGGCAGGATAGAAGACTTTGTTGTTTCAGTGACCTGAGGGTCTTTCCCAGAGAACAGGCTCTCGGTGTTGCCGTCATTGACTGGCGTTTCCTTCACAATGGCCTGACGCTGCATCTCACGTATCTTGGCTGCCCGGACAACGTTTGCTTCGGCGGGACGCTCCACGAGATACTTGGGGAGTGCGTCGAAGCGGTCTCGGATCTTGTAACAGTAGATCAGGGCCTCTTCGCAGGAGGTGGTGAATGACTCTTTCGCACCAAAATGAGGCCCCTTCGGTTCCTTCGTCTGTACGTCCAGGGCTGGATTGTCCAGGGCGGGGGCAAGATCGAGGAGACAGTCGACATAGGCTGAAATTTCTTCCATAATCTCCATCAATCCAGAGTCCGATGAATCAGGTTCGGATGGAGTATCTGATCCCTCATGCTCGTCAGAGCCGGACTCTTGGAGGATGGTTTCAACCGCATCCAGCAATGTCTTGAGATGGTCGCACTCATCCAGCTGAAGCTGAGATGGTTCTCCCGGAGCCTGCGATATGGCCTGAAGAACAGCAGTCCCGAGACGAAGTAAAAGCGACAGAACTTGGTGGTGAAGCTCGTTCGATGGCGACAAGATCTCATCAAGATGGCCATCTGCGACGGACAGACCTTGGCACCAGAGGAGAAAGCGCTCCAGTTCATTTTGGCACATTCGAGATGAATCATCCTGCAATGCCAAGAGAACCGCCCTGAGAGAGGCTATGGCCGTGCTGATTCTGGCAGAGAGCTTGGCGACAAAGCCAACGCTGCCTTTGGAGGCCGCAGCGTCAGGGACCCAGCTCTCGATATCCCGACGGCTGAGGAAGGACGTCGGCATTGCAAGGAAGATCACCCTATTGGGTTAATGGGGAGTATAGCCAAAAGAGCATTTGGTGAGGAACTATCCAGGGCTCTCGGAATTCTGGGTGCGGGGATCTGTACGGTGATACAAGCCTTGCTTACCAGATCATGAAGGGGATTGGGCGACGAGGATGACTGCAGCTTGCAGCCAAAAGAGGGGTTTCAGCCTCAGCCTGATATTTCGCGAAACCTGTACTCTATTGCAAAGTGAAGAAACCATTGCTGCTACTCATCGATGCTGTCAGCATGAGTGGAGTCGAGTTGATCGTGGGCGTCGTCCTGGGCTCGATCCCTATCGCAATCGAGGTTTATAATCGCTCCGGAAGAGTCTTTGAAGTCTTCTCTGCATTCAAGCAATACCCGCGGGAGGTGTCCATTCTTGACGCAAAGCTGAGTGTTCAGCGTACCATCTTCCGCAACAATGCCATCAACCTCCTCACTGACATCACGAGGGACCCGGAATATGTCCTCGAGGTTATCAACCGCCCCGTATCTACGACCGAGAAGTCAGACTTGGCCATGACGCCTATGTACCGGAATCGGATAGACGCCTTGGAGGAGTCTTTCGAGTCGTGCGCCCGAACAGCCGACCATATACGCAGTAGCCTCATGGTCCTCTGTTCTCAGTCTGATGACTTCCGTGCTGAGGTTGGTGAGAGACAAGATGTACGTCCTTCGATCGGATGATAGACTACCTAAGGTAGAGATAGACTGACGTGAGATTAGGATGTAAGCACGTCTGAATGGATGAAACACGTCAAGACTCGCTTTAGGCTTGCCTTGAGCAAGCCCAAAATGGAAGAGGCCATCTCAGAGCTTCGCGAGCTTAACAGAGACTTTGGCCTAATAACCGACCAGATCACCAAGCACCTCCGACAGGTTTCCAACGAGGGCTGCGAGAGCAGAGCCCCAACTCGCAGGCCGGTTAAAAGTCTCAACGTACTACAAAGGTACCATAGAGTCCGGTATGCCTCCAAGGCCTTGTACTCGACCCTCCAGGTTCAATGGAACTGCAACACTCACCAGTACCACTCCTTTGATGTGCGGATTCTCGACGGTGATCTTGGAAAGGGAAAGGAAAAGACCAAAACCGCCCTCTCTCGATATGTCACCTGCGAGCTTGCTGTCACTCATGATGACTCGCCGTCGTCCCCAAAGGCGCCTCTTTATCTCGAGATCCAACAGGCCTGTGATTCTGATGACGAGGACCTGGATCCACAAGTGGGAGATGGTACAAATATTCAACACCTCACGAAAGTACTGGAAACGGACGCGGATCGACTAAAGATTCCGGTTTCTACCGAAAAGAAGTCTCGGTTCCGCGGGCTTCTTGGCCACTTCAAGAGAGAAAAGCATATTATTCCAACACCTATCAACGCCACGTCTATACCAGAACTACCTAAGCTCGGCAAATCGCTGTCGAGTTTCCATCTCAGCGATCAATCTAGCCAGCCAAGCTCGTCGTCCTCAACCGATTTGTCGCTGATCGATGACATCTGCAAGATGGCGTATAACAACGTGGCATATTGTACCGACAAGTCGCTACTTGGTTCCTGGAGCGGCCCTCACGCCCAGTGGTTCTGTTTGCCTGCGGCGCTCTCCACAACAGATGACGGATCGTGGGCACTTTCAGACATGATTAGTTGGATTGACGAAGAGCCGGTTCTTCGTTCTCTACCTCGACCGATACTGGTCGAGTTGGCCGGCAATGTGGCTGAGGGAATAATGCAGTTCTACTCTACGCCATGGCTGTCTTCAACAGATCTGGGGCAGAACATACGATGTCTTGGCCCCGACAGATCAAGTCCCACCACTGTTCAACTCAAAGGACCTTATTTTATGACACGCTTCCAGAGTGGGAAGGTGGAAAGCCTATCCCTCCCTTCGTCAAATATCTCGTCTGGCGAAAGCATCGCGGTCCCAGCTCGCTGTTCAGAGGCGCGCAATCAGTTGTTGTTCAATTTTGGTATTCTGATGCTCGAGATCGGGTTCGGAAGACCGTGGCACAAACTGAAGCAAGCCGCTACAGTGCCACATGAAAAGCTGACCGACTACAAGATCGCTGAGAAACTAGCGAGTCACTTAGTCAATCAGCTAGGGCCGTCATATGCAAAGATAATTAGGAAGTGTCTCGGCTGTGATTTTGGCCTGGGAGAAACAGATTTGGACAACGAAGACCTTCAAAGACGGTTCTTGGAGGATGTCGTCGCAGGGCTACAGCAAGTCAAGGATAGCTTGATATTTTAGAATGATCCATGATACTCCCTTTAATTTCTTATTTTCAGTTAGCCCTTGCACAAAACTGCTTTCATTGGCGTTTTTTGAGTGACCTCTCCAGAGCGAGCCATCGGCCACAGTAATGAAGAACGGGTTTAAGTTGGACTCACTGCTTAGAGCTCTCTAGTTATGGATGATGGGTCACGATTTGGTGGGCCAAATTATCTGCTAGATGAAATTTTGGTCTTTCTAATCCTAGCAATTCGAGACAAACAAATCTACCGTACTTATACCATAGTCGAGTCTCCCCTGTATAGTCCAGGCATATCTCTCTTCCTTCGAATCATCAACTTGCCTTTGATAGGCGGCGTGGGAAGATGTCCGAGACTCACAAAGCCTGGCCTCCGATGTACCTCCTTCAAATCGTAATGAATAGCCATGTACGCCAAAAACAACTTTGTCTCAACCGCAGCAAAATATCGACCTGGACAAGCATGTCTCCCAAATCCAAAGGGAAGATAGTCTTCACTCGGTGAGACTAATAGGTGTGCCTCTTTCTTGTCCTCGGCGATCATGCCATTCTCATGTGGACGTGAGAAGCGAAATGCGTCAAAGGTATAAGCATTGGGATAGATGTCTTCGTCGTGGTGTATTCCCCACGCCGAGACGCTGACTCGAGAACCTTGGGGAAGCTTGAGATTATGTTCATCAAGTAAAACTCCACCGGAGGCCATGACCTGTACTGAAAGGGCCTTGATGGCGGTGTGAAGTCGAAGAGTCTCTTTGACAGCGCTGTCTGCACGGCTGAGGCTGTTGACACTGGCTTGATCGACTTCTGCCGTGAAAACCTGACGCCCCTCTTCTGCTAGGGCCTCCCAGGTCTGCTCCGGGTTGTCGGTTGCGCAGAGGTTGAAGAGTGCATGTGTCATGGTGAGGGTGGTCGACTCAAGAGCAGCAAACACAGTTGCAAAAGCACGGCAGGCGATACGATCTTCCAGGCCCTCTTCGGATTCTTTCTTCCGCAGAGCTTCTTCAATATGCCAAGTCATGACATCCTCTCGAGGAAGACTCTTGGATCCTTGGGCCACGTCGTTCCTCACGGCCTCAATCCGCTGCTTGACGTATGGTCCCAAGGTCTTGAGCGCTCTGCGCATGTAGATGTGGTTGAAGACCGAGGTCAGGCGGGAGATGAAGGGGTGCATAAAGGGAGGGAACAGGGAGATTGCTATAGCGCTAGGCAAGACGCTGCTAGAGAAGTTTGACAGATTATCAACCAGCTCCTTGTCATTGCCTGTGGTTGGAGGTCAGCAAGGTTACCTTTCAGATGGAAGATGGTCACCCACATAGTGTATTACCGATGACGAGACGAGCAGTAACCCTTGAAATAACCTCTCTGACAAGGAGAAACACCTGGACCTCCCTCCACTCCGTATCCAGTCCGAAGGTTTCATCGATCTGAGAGGCCAGTTCTCCCATAATCTGCGGGATCAACTTGGGCAAGTGTCTGTTCATCTGAACACGAAGGACATCGTAGACCGCAAAGTCTTTCCCAACGGATGAGTTGAGAAAGGCATACTTGGCGGCTACGATTTCATGCTGGATGGGGGTCGGGCTGAGCACCTTGTCCGGTTGAGAAGTTGCCCATCGGATGAGGTTTCGAGGAATAAGGATCTCGGGTCGGCTGAAAGGCAAAGTGATGGCACAAAGGGTTCCGTTCTTGCTGTACTGTGAATTCGGTTAGTGAGAAGTTCTTGCGAGCCAATCGGGGTGGAATTACCTTTTGATAACCCCTGTTGATAGCCGGCGGGGTATTAAGGATGCCACCAAGCTGGGAGAACAGATACGGAGTAAACTTGGACCTGTATGCCCAAGGGACTTGCTTGGGAACCTTGGAGAGGTGGCTAAAGACGGTATGAAGTCGCCAGATGACGACGGCCGCGGCCAAGATCCAGAGCGAGTACATGGTGAGGGGAGAAGCTGCAGTGTTCGTACAAAGGTTTCACTCGACAAGGTTGGCTGAAGCAACAGCTTTGTATCCGGCCAACGGGTAATTGATTAGAAATAACCGACATACGGCAGATGCATTTCACTGGTCCTCTGCGCATGGTCTCCATTCTCATTGTTGGTTACACCATTGCCGAGGCAATGATTGGGTGTGCTGGCCAAGCTGCCAACTGCTGCTGTCTCACGTTAACTGCCATGATTGGACACTCAAAACATGAGCTGTCAAGTGCTTTTGAGAGGGTGTTCCCGATGGAGTTAAGCCTAGGTCTCGGGACCTGCCGCGGGACAGCTGAGATAGGCTATCTCGTGTTCAAGAGGAGTAATTCGTCCGATTTGCGCTATTTATCACCCTTTTGGATCATGTTATGGGGACTGTTGGTTGATGTCATCGGAGATGGGTCGCTGGATGGGAACAGGATGGGAAGGTGGTGGCTTGGAGTTTTTGATGCAATGCGGAGCCGGCGGGCCATGGGGAAACTTCCGATGAGTAAGGGAAGAAAAGATAAGATATGGGACAGTATCATGAACTTGTTTTGAATAAGGGGTATTGCTAAAGAATATGTCCTTTGCTATAATGTTTGACAAAGCTTGCATCTATAAGAATCAGACAAGTGATTCCGCTAGCTACAGGGTAGGATGAGTCGTGGCACAGCGAACATGTGAAAGGTTCACCAACGGACCAATAGATCTTCGTACGGGACTCCGGGAAGCAATAAGTTTTCGAAAGCTGGGGTGCAAAGGGTCTCTGATTGCTTCAACCCAAGCCCCACGTCCTCAGTCCAAACCAATTTGACCAGGCTTCATTGTTCAACCCCATAACTGACCTGAAGGGGGCATCCATAAATCACTCACTCATAAAACATATATCAGCATCAACACGATAATATGCTGTGCTGACAACGTGTTATTTATTTCATTTGAAGCCCGGCCCTTGATGGGTTCACTGAGCCAGAAGATCACTAGCATCGGGACGCAGTGCCCCAGGGAACCATCGGCCAACTCGACTTGGAGCAGTAGGGATTCAAAGTTAGAGATCAAACCGAACTCGACATGCCTGAGCTATGTCTTTGGGTGAATAGTATTAGAATTGTCTTGATTATTTCTATAACACCGGCTCATATCCAGAAGTAACAAGTTCCAAAATCACGCAGCCCATGCTGGCGCGAGAGAAACATGAAAGAATACAGGCTACAGAACAGAAGCACCAAGCTTAGCACCAGGGAACTGAACCTGAATACCCTCCTCGAAACTCTTTCCACCAACAGTAAGATCCTTGAAAGCCGGGCACGTAAGATCCAGAATAGCTGCCCCAAGAGTATCAGTGACAAGCTTGAGCGGGACCTCGATAATCTTGAAAAGGGTGGACAGCGAGTTGGGCGCCACAGTCTTGACAATCTCAAAGACGAAGCAGAGCAAGTTGTTGCCTTCGAGCAGCTTTGTGAGGTTCAAGACGCCGCCAGTAAGATCGCTAAGGTCGACTCCAGCATAACTGTTGACCTCTCCCAAGTTGCCACCGATGCTACGATCTATTAGTCTGATATTCGTTTCATCGCGTCTTGGATACATACCTGGCCAGCTCGGGGTACTTGGCAGCCAAGGCCAAGACATCGAGGTTGAGGTGAACCAAGCTGTAGTCAACAGGTCGGCGGTACCAATTCTCGGGGATCCTCTCATATCCTCGCTTGTAAGTAAGTTTGTCGCCTTCGCCCTCGATAGCAAAGAAGCTCTTGAGGACCTCCTTGTCTATAAAAAGTCAGCGATGAACACTTTCATCCCGCAACGATGCACCTACTCAGGAAGCCAGAAGGGTTCTCGGAGGAGTGGTTCGCAAACATGCGACAAGCAAATAGATAACCAGCATTGCGAGCAATCATGCCAGTAAAAGGTCCATAGTAAAAGTTGGGGTTCGTCGCCACGCTCTCATGGAAGCGGATGTAAGCTCGCTCAGCGAAGACGTCAAAGTTGTAGTCACCCTCGCCGGAGGACATCTCGTAGAAATCCTTGAACTGCTGAAGAACCAGGGTGGAAGCATCTCCGGTGACGTAAAGGTCCGCTCGAGTGTTGGAAGAGTCGCCTTCGATGATGTTGTGCGAGCCGGTGAGACCTCGAGGTGTACCGAGTAGTCCGGCGAGGTTTCCAAGGAGGTTTTGAGCGCCGCTGGCCGTGTCGCCGATGGAAAAGCCTGGGTTGAGGGACAGAGGGTTTCCAACAAATACGGTGCCCATGACCGACAAGATAGTTGATAGTTCCAAGCCCATGCCAAAGATCTTGTTGATGGCTCCGGTCACCTCGGTCAGACTGGTGACACCCTTTCGGTTGATGTAGCCATGGTTGGCCAGCGCATTCAGACCAGGGCAAGGGCCTCGCTGGGCGCCCCTGGAATAATCGGGTGCGATAAACTTGTGGTCGCCACTGACATCGATAGGCTTCGTCAAGGGATCGAACAGCAACCTCTTCTCATTGGCCTCGTGGAAAACGCCTTCCACCTTACCAGAAAGCCTCGAAGACACAATGTCACCAATAGGCCCATTCATGTACGAAGGAAAGCCATTGACACCGACGCCAAGAAATGGCAAAACAGAAAGGAAGGATTGGCACTTCATGATGAAAGTTAAAAATGAGTGTAGAAAGTGAATATTAAAGAGTGACGTTGGAAAAACGGCAGTTTCACAGCAGCATGCCGACCCTATGAAACAACAGAGGATTAGAAATCGAAACAAGTTTCTTGGTCGATGCTTTTACCAGGTCACCCTTTCTGACAGGTGCCGTGCCGAGGCTCTGGTCACCGATATTGAGATCAGCCTTAGGTGCTGGTTCCCTGGTTGCCGGTAATACCGTCTACTCGGAACTACGTAATGATAGCCATCACATAGAATAATAAGGATACGCACATGGCCCCCTGAGTTGGGCGTCTCGCCATGTAGATATCCTTTCCCCTCTCTCGAGGAAAGGATCGTCAGAGCCAAGAATCAAGATCGTCAAAATGCGTCGTCCCTAATTGGTTATTATCAATTCATTATTCAGGGTCTCACCCAGTCCGTGCAGGGGACTATACTAAGAGGAGGTCGTTTAGTAGCTTGAAACACTACTTCCGGGGAACCTTGGGAATCCTTGGCTAGTTAGCCCTGTGCAAAAAAAAAAAAAAATAGCGAACGGCTTTCCAGAATCAGCAAGGTTCGCTTAAAATGAGAACCGCTGAGTAAAAATCCACATTCAATGAACCCCCTTTTAGAGTTTGGACCGTCTCTTTTCACGGCATTGAAGAATAATGCTACCGCGGGCTCTTGTGCAAGCCCGTAGAGTCCGAATGAGCTGATTACCCACTGATCGGCTTGTGAAAGTTGTGATTTGAAAAAGTGTATTTGACGGGAAGGACGGATATCTTTACTTGCCGTACGGGCACTATCAACGGCAGACACGGGAGGCTGGGGGATGTCATGCTTGAACTTCTTCCCGGACAGGGACCGGCCCCTGCATGATGCAGAGGCGAAGCTGCTTTGGATCCGGTGCCGTGGCTGAATGTCATCAAGGTCGATCCCTGCAGCCAACGAGTCACTCTGTCAGATTACCTGTCATAGCCAAGCCTCAAGTTTTTGTTTTCTCACTTGAGCGACAGCAATCTATCGGCGAACTGAGTGGACATTGTCCCTCTTGAACGGGTCGCCAATCTCCTAGGACAGTAGAAATGCAACTCTGCCTTGTCAATTCCAGTAAGGCTAGGTGGTCTGTTCCCAGAGACCCGGCTGGTTCGTTTCACTATGGGCACCCGCTAGTAGTCGTCAGCCATTCTTCCACGAGTCTAGAAGGCCCGTTTCTATCGCCGCAATTCGCAGAATTCATGCTTTGCCGATACGTAATGGATAAGCGGCCTCACTGCGGCCTCAGCCTATCGCTGATGAAACGGTGGACAGGTTCAGGCACCAGGGATCTTCTTCTTGCCCTGGCTCGGTAGATCGAAGCACGCCTTGGCTTGAATCCTTCGGTAGATGGAGCGGGTCCTCATCAACCAGTCTCAAACAGTTTATTCATTATGGTCCCGTCGCTTCTGGACGGGATGACCCCCTTTGCTTCTTTCTTCTTCTTGTCTGTAGGTGTTCTTTGTTGAATGACCAGGGAAAGATGAAGTTCTTTGCGTTTGCCGCCTTGATCCTGGCTGTGTTCCAGGCTGGCGTGTGGGCTGCCACCGCCCCAGAAGAGCCTCCCACCTGTGGCGTAAGTGTCTGTTGGTCGTGTTGGGTACCTGTCAGCTAACGTCAAGTAGTTGCTATGCATCCAGCAAGAGACGCTCAAGTCGACTTGTGAGCTGACCAACGCCACATGTATCTGCACCAACGTCGAGTTGAACGAAAAGATTTCTCTATGTGTGCACGCCAACTGCACAGTTAGAGAGTCTCTTTGTAAGTGTCTGTACTGATTAAAATTGCGTCCGCTAACATTTCGCAGTGGTACAGAGCTACTCCAAGCACACGTGCAAAGCGCCGTCGAGAGACCGCACAGCTCTAGTATGGATCCTTGGCGTCGTCTTCCTCGTCATCGGTCTCGTCGGATTCGGCCTGAGAGTTATGGCCAGAGTTTCTGTTCGAGCTCAGACTTGGGGAGCTGATGACTGGGTGATGCTTCTTGCGGTGGTATGTCGACTCTTGGCCTCGCTTAGTCTCATGCTGACTCTTTTAGCTCATGATGATACCCCTCAACGCCATATCCATACCTATCTCCAGAGTTGGTCTAGGGAAGGACATATGGAATGTGCATCCCGACGACATTACCGACTTTCTTTATGTGAGTTTCTTGTTAACCTTTAACGATTCATACACCTAATAAGGAGTGTAGTTCTTCTATTGGGATGAACTTCTCTACCTTGGAGTTCTCCCGATCACAAAAATCTCGATTCTTCTCTTCTATCTCAAAGTCTTTCCCGGCAAAAAGATCCGATTAGGCTGTTGGATTCTCATCGGCCTCAACGTGGCATATTTTATCGCCTTTGAGCTCGTGTCAATCTTCCAATGCACCCCCATCGAAGGTGCCTGGAGGGCCTGGGACAAGGAGTTTCCCGCCAAATGCAACAACATCAACATGCAGGGCTGGATGGCGGCTATTCTCAACATTGTTCTTGACATTGCTACACTATGTCTGCCGCTTTGGGAGCTCTACAAACTTTCCCTCTCGCGAAAGAAGAAGATTCAGATCATGCTCATGTTTAGCGTTGGATTCTTGTATGTCCCAGTCCATCTGTTTTTGGTAACTGTCACTAATATTCTCAGTGTCACCATCGTCAGTATTGTTCGACTACAATCTCTGGCAAGTTATGCCACGACAAGCAACGTAACGCGTGAGTGCTCCCAAATCTCCAACCCCAGCAGGTTCAAATCACTGATAGAAACAGAGGACTACGTTGAAATTGGCTACTGGAGCACCATCGAAGTCCCAGTCGGCATCCTCTGCGCATGCATGCCCGCCATTCGCTCCCTGTTCAGTCTCGTCTTCCCCAAAGTCTTTGGCACCACAGCCAGAAGCAAGTCGGAATATGCCAACATCTCGGAAGGCAAGCAGCCATCGAGTTCGCAGAAGAGCACCTCCAAGGCCTTGTCGCAGGGTCAAGGTGTCAGGGTGTCTAAGAACCCGAATGAGACGTCTGCGATGGAACTTACCGACATGAGGTTTGACTATCATCATCACCATGGGCGTCACTCGTCCGAGAAGCTGCCAGTGACTCCTCGTGAGCCAGTGTGAAATTCAGGCTACAATTTCTTTACTTTCAGCGTTCGTTACCATAGATTAGATAGAGAGGATCTCCTCACCCTTCCAATACCACCAGTAGCCTGCATGTCACTCCCGGAATCCAACGTAATCTTGCCGTCTGTCACTAATTTCTCGTATTCTTCCATTTTGGCACAGCGTTAGCAAGGCTTTCAACCTTGTCCCAGCACTTGCTCAAAAGCAGTCAAGATCGTCCGGGGAACATGATGCCCAGCCTTTAGTCCAATCCCCCTGGTTCTTCCCCGCTTGAACTTAACATTCGCCGAAGTTCATGCGTTGCGGAGTGTTTTCTTGTTCAGGCTCGGAGGTGTCCAAGTCCAGTATAGTACGGGGTTGTGGAGAGTGAAGCCGTTGCACTACTAGCCTTGCAAGGGTCAGGGATCTCCCTATTTGGGTGACATCTAGACTCCATTCGTCTGGGCCTGGGTTGGGCAAGCTTTGTGCTGACCCTGTTTGCATATCCATTAACCTGCTCAGTGAGGTTTCACTTCATTTTGGCTGTCATGAAGATCGACTGTAACACAATTTGAGTCGGGGCTGAGAGTCACGTCCGCAACCGATAAGGACAGGTCGGTGAACAGTACCTGTGGCTGGCTGGGGGATGAGAGTGTCTCAAGCCCCATTTACACAAACTTTGAAGATAGCAGAATGAAACGGGCTTCTCTGAATGCTCGAGCCCGCAAACGGTTACCCACAAGTTATTCAACGGCCTGGTCTGGCCTTGTGACCCAGCAGCGTAAGCTATGGCCCACAGACGCTCCGCCTCCAATGCACATCACCCACTTCGACAGCAACCGTCATCACTGCCCAAAAGCCTTCAATCTCCCCCCTGAATCCATGCTTCACAGCCTACCCAGGGGCTGACAATGACAGGAAAAGGAAAAATCAAGGCTGCCGTTTCTTCCGTTCTCGGCCGGCACCAAACCACCACCTTCCGATGAGTCGTACGTGGCTGACGATCAACTGCAACTAATTATTCAAACCCGGATTCGTGAAACATGCCCTGGGAGGTCGGCACTTGAAAGCCCTCCCACAAAGTCACCTGCTGTTAGCGTCCTGCGGTGGCTTTACCTTAAAGACCGCTCTGGAACTAGCGCTGTGCCACCCACTGCCGATATCTTGAAGCTGCTTGCCTGCTTTTTTTGCCTTTTTGTTGTTTTCTTGGCTCAGGCTTGGTTTGTTTTAGCTGGCTTGAGGTCATCCTATCCATGTTTTGAGATTTCTTTACGCATCCTACCACTGGTCACTCCTTTCTTTGTACATGAGTTTAAGCTTCCGCGTTGAAAATGCGCTCCTCATTCGTTCTCACACTCGTTTCACTCTTGGCCGACTCGGCCTCATCCATGTTAGCACTGCCCATGTAATTGAGGAAAGCAATACTGACTTGTACACAGTGCCGTTCCTTGGAAGACATCGTCAAATCAGCCTCGACATGATCCCTTCATCGGAAAACGTGATACAACCTCTACCGACTACGACTATGTCGTCGTCGGCTCCGGCGCAGGAGGAGGTCCCGTAGCCGCCAACCTTGCCATCGCCGGTTACAAAGTCCTCCTAATTGATGCAGGCGGCGACTCTGGCGATGCCTGGGAGGAAAAGATCCCAGCTCTGCATCTCATGTCGACCGAATTCGAGGACACCCGGTGGAACTACTATGTCAACCACTACCCGGATGCCAAGCAGCAGAAGCGGGACTCCAAGATGACCTACGAAAAGTCGGATGGGAGCTTGTACGTTGGTCTCGATCCTCCCGCTGATGCCAAGGCTCTTGGTGTTTTGTATCCTCGTGCTGGAACGCTGGGTGGATGCTCTCGCCACAATGCTCTCATTTCTATCTATGCTCACGATAGTGACTGGAGCAACATTGCTAGTCTCACTGGTGATGACACCTGGAACCCGACCAACATGCGATCGTACTTTAAGAAGCTGGAGAAGAACATGTACCTGCCTAGCAGCATCATCGGTCATGGCTTCAAGGGCTGGCTTGGTCTGTCGCTCACATCTCTGTCTCTGGTTGTGGAGGACCAGAAGCTTCTCTCCCTGATTATCGCTGCTGGTTCTGCCATGGGTAAGAGCCTTGTCGGCTTTCTTCTCAACACTGTTGCTGGACTTGGTCAGGTTTTGCTTCGGGATATCAACGCTCCTGGTCAGACTAGCAAGACTGGACTCTACCAGGTTCCTTTGTCGATGACTGATTCCGTCCGCGGTGGTCCCAGGGATTTCATCCTGAACACCGCCAATGCTGTCAACTCTGATGGTTCGCGCAAGTACCACCTAGACATCAAGCTCGACACACTCGTAAGTGCCGGCACTTCATGAGAATTGATGCTTTTACTTACAAAATCATAGGTCACCAAGATTACCTTCGACAAGACTGGCTCCAAGCCCCGTGCCACCGGTGTCGACTTCTTGGAAGGCTCTAGCCTGTACCGTGCCGACCCTCGCTCCACCTCAGCCAAGTCCAGCGGATCTGGCAGTGTCAAGGCCAAGCGTGAGGTCATTGTCTCGGCTGGTTCCTTCAACACTCCCCAGCTCCTCAAGCTTAGTGGTATCGGACCCAAGAAGGAGCTTGACTCTTTCGACATCCCCGTTCTTGTTGATCTTCCTGGTGTCGGAACAAACATGCAGGACCGATACGAAGCTACCGTCATTGGCAAGACGACCAGTGACTTTGTTATCACGTCCAAGTGTACTTTCTTGGAGACAATGCCCGATCCCTGCCTTGAGCAATACAAGAAGGGTATCGAGCCTATCACCAAGGGTGTCTACGCCACAAACGGTATCGCTATTGCTGTCGTCCTCAAGTCTTCCGTCGCCGAAAAGGAACCCGATCTGCTCATCTCTGGTGCCCCAGCCAAGTTCAAGGGATACTTCCCCGGCTACGCCTCCGACTCTCTCGCAGATGCCCAGCACTGGGCTTGGATCATCCTCAAGGCTCACAGCCGTAACAACGCCGGCACAGTCACCTTAAAGTCTACCGACCCCAGGGACATGCCCATCATCAACTTCAACTACTACAACACCGGTGTCAACAGCAACGGAGAAGGCGACAAGGATCTTCAGGCTACATACGAGGGCTTTGAGTTTTCCCGACGAGCATTTGATAGCCTCATCCCTCTTGATGGAAGATTTCCCGAGGTCTGGCCCGGAAACAACGTCACAAGCGAGGCGGATGCTAAGCAGTTCCTCAAGGATGAGGCTTGGGGTCATCATGCTTCTTGCACATGCCCAATCGGCCCTGATAGTGATCCCATGGCTGTTCTCGACTCCAACTTCAAGGTCCGTGGAGTTGATGGCCTGCGAGTCGTTGATGCCAGTGTCTTCCCTAAGATTCCTGGTTTCTACATTGCGCTGCCTCTGTATGTTGTTGCCGAGAAGGCCAGCGATGTTATTGTCCAGGCAGCCAAGGCCTCTGCTTAAGCTCTAGATATATGCTAGGATTCCTGCAGAGGAGGCATGTATTCTTAATTACTTTCTGCCATGCATGTAAGGCTGTGCATTTAGCGAGGATATTTAATTGATACCATCATGTTACTTTCTCATGCGGGCCATCTCATAAATCTTTGCTAGACCCTCATTCCCTCAACTGTCACTCAGCCTACACGTGACTCCGATCTGCCGACTGTCCGCCGGATCTACGATCATTCCTTGATCTCGTTCTTATGGAACAAACCTGTCCATTTGTTAATTCTTTGCATGTTGTGTGTCAAGTTCAAGTCGTGTGACAAACCTGGCACCTCGGGCATCCACCCTGTGCGATATTTACAAAAGAATTCTCCTTTTGGAGGAAATTTGACCGGCTCGTCGAACGTCCCCCACATGATGTAACGGAACTTGTCCACCGCTTGCTCCTATCCTTCGTTCAGTTGATGTAGACTGGCAGGGTATGCCAGATCTGATCACTCACACCGTACTCACAGATGAACACACCGCAAGTCTCACAAAACTCCCGTGTCACACCGTTGTCTTGCTTGAATGCCTTCGGTTTTCCATGGTTGTACTCAAAACTTTCGACAGGCACCTAACTAGGCTGTTAGCCTTGATTTCCTGGCGTTGATAATTCTAACTTTAGTAGTCAATCCGAAATTCGTGCCAAATGCTCTCCGGCAACTGAGACAGTGGCACAGAGAAGTGCGGGCTTGGCCGAGAGAGGATAACGAAACGGTGTATCGAAGATTGCCACAGACGCATTTCCCCTCGTAGCTCGACATGTTGAATGTGTGGTCGTTCCCAAGCAAGGCCCACAAAGCCCCGAGTTGGTGTGAGACTTGAGATAAAGATACGGTACTAGGAGCTTGACTTTCCAGTAGAAATTACAAAAGGTTTTGTCTTTTGACAGACATATTTTATAGATGTTCAAATGCTGACGTCAACGAAAGTGTCATGGCAAATTGCGACGTCATCACGTCTGAAGATGATTCTCGGACCGAGATGCCCAATGGCTGAGCCCCTGTCTCCATACCTGGTTTCTCATGAACGACTCGTCTATCATCTCTCATCTTGTAAAGGCAGATTTTGATCTCAGTGTTCAGGATCCAAGATCTTTGCGCGTCTGAACAAGAGAAAGGTTTGTAACTAAACATAGCACCCCTCGGCCAACCTCCTTTGTCAAGAACAAAGACATATGTGCCCTGTGTCATCAAACAATTCAATTTTGAAGTTTTAACTTTGTTCATAGATACTGAACCCTTTTCTTCCATTGACTTGTTCTAGTGAATAAAGACATTTTTCCCAAAGCACCAACCCGCTTCACATATAACACTCGCTTCCTCTGCTAGCAATTCCGTCCTCCTCAAGCCAATTCCAACTCGCCAGTGTTACTCACAACTACCTAAGGATCACAAAGGATCATAGAATTTACGACTACCTGAAGATTATGGATTCACTGCCAACCGAGCTTCAGTGCTCATTCATCCGCCTTCTGGACCCCACTGGTCTCATATCGCTCAGCCAAACAAGCAAGCAATTCCGTCTCCTCATCAAGCCTACAGAGGAGCATTTTATCGAACGTCTCTTGCAGCTAGAGACTCTTGAGGAATACGGAGGCCCCACCCCCTCCGTCCAACCTTGGGACGTCGATAAAGTGCTTAACTATTGCCAAAGCTATCGCAAAGACATTCGCTGGGCCTGCACAAGCTGTTTTCGCCTTCTTCCGCGCCGGTTTTTCAGAAACCGATCTATTCTGGATCTGGATTACCAGAAACCTATGGGAGACGATCCGCTACTTGATGAGCCTACGTCGTGGGAACCGCTCTCCCGTACGGTTCCCAATCACGAGGCGGAGGAGGAAAAAGTGACGGAGGAGGAAGAAGTGACGGAGGAGGAAGAAGTGACGGAGGACTGGATATTCCTCCAGGTTGAACCTAGCGAGGAGATTCCTTTGCTCAATCCTGATACCAGTGATCCTAGGACCAAGCTTCGCGCCACCAGTCGACAGAACCGACGGTGTCTCGAGTGCCAACACCACCGAGGCGAGCTGAGGCCACTTACAAATGGACTTGGTGGAAATGCAAAAGTACCTGTTCAAGCCAACCGCGTAGCCCTGTTCTATACAGAACTTGACAGGTACTTCCCGAGGGTTTCCGAATTTCTAGGCTGTGAAATTCCACCGCCAGTAGAAAATAAGCTCTTGGGGTGTGCCAGAATAGACCCATTCGCCTGGGAAATGCGGATGGTGCGTTGCCCTAAGTGCACTCGTTGGAAGGAGCTGAGAGACTTTCGTCTCCAAGTCCGGCACCTGCGCGGGACCCGATACCGAGAGGAAGAGGAGGGGCGATACGACGAAGACGAATATGGATACCGCGAAAACATGGAAGCACTGTTGAAGAATGCTTGCTGCAATGCTTGCTTTGCCAAGGCCAATGGGCGCCTTGAACTCGGCCGCGCACTTGGTAGCTGGTTCAGAGAACTGGTAGACGGGAGACTTCAGGTAATGTCTAGTCAGTTGCAGGTACATGCACGGGAGTTCCCTTGGGATACTATGATGTACTCTCACAGCATGGAGCTCAGGCGGGGCATGGAAGAGCTAGAAGACAAAGTGTCTTGCTTTGATCTGTGGCGGCACGACTCAATCCTCAACGAGGAAGACATCTTGCAGTTGAGGGTTTATCGAGCAAATGCTATACGGTTGTGGGAGCAGCTAGATCTGGATAAGTGCTGGTATCAGTTTAACCTTCCACCGCCAAACCATTTCTCTTGGACAGCGGGCCACGAGTTCTGGGAGAAGATATTGAGGGATCTGAAGTTTTGCAAGGAATTGTCTAGGGAGAATCCAGAAGCTTTTGCGGCGTGGGCAATTGCTAGGGATGAGACAACCTGGGACTATGAAGTTGAAGGAGCCCTTACGCGGGGGCTGGGGCCAGATGTATTCCACAAGGGAACCCTAGCCCCAGGCCATATACCACAATTGAGGTAGGTGATTGCGGTATCATACACTATCTATTCAACGATTAAGAGTGTCATCTGAATCGAGGTTTTTTAATCGAAATGAATAATGATTGGAACAGTTGATCATCGATGTCAAGGTGCCTCTATTCGTACCTCGTTGCTATCTAGAAATGGCTTTAATACTAGAAGTCCAAAGCGTCCTGACATGACCCGAATTTATACTTTGAGCGCCATATCTAACAGGCATAGTAGTGAAAGATGTTTCGACTTTGTGCTGCGAGACACGAGTAGATGTCAAAAATAGCACTGTATATGGCTCACACCTGGTGGTCGGGAATGCCCTCGTAGCGGACGCCACAAAAGCACCGCCCCAGGGCGCAGCAATGATCGACAAGCTCCACCCCTGCACACGAGTAAGAACACGTCGACCGCGCAACAGGCAGCCACCCCAGATGCTATAATATGACAGTGCGGGAGGTCGTTTCATTAATCTAGAGATTCATTAAATAACCCTTCCACCTCTTGGCAACACCCTGTCATCCAACCTTGCTTACATATCAGATCTGCTTCAGTTATTCACAATGGGCTCCAGTAACTCCTCACTCCCTCATATCCATCTCCTTTGCATGGAAGAACGCTACATCGATGCCTTTGAAGCCGCACGTGTAACCAGGAAACTTCCTTCTACATTCTCAATCGAGATTCACGACTACGCTCTATCTCAACTCCCGTCATCTGTCCAGTTCGATACTATCGTGTCTCCGGCAAACTCGTATGGCCGACTAGACGGAGCATTTGACGATGCTATTTCCCGCGCCTTTGCACCTCGAGATGACTATCATGCCCTCACAGGCGTCGCCCAAAGAAAACTCTACGAGCAATGGCGTGGGTTTGCACCTCCAGGCACTTGCACCCTAGTCCGCATCCCAGACGAATTCCACTCTCGCTCACGAAACGTCTGGGGCACGAAGCGAGTTGCTCTCTGCCCAACAATGCGCATGCCTGCCGACGCCAACTGGGACCGTGAAGTAGTCTACGAATGCATCTGGAGTCTTCTCTGTGCAGTCGATAACCACAACCGCGATGTGAGAGCTGGCAAAGCTCCTGAAGGAGAAGAAGAGATTCGCAGCATTCTCATGACGCCGTTGGCAACCGGTGTGGGGCGCTTGAGTCCTGAGAGATGGGCAGCTCAGGCTGTGTTGGCCATGAAACACTTCACTGAGGCGTCAGAGAACCCCGACAAATGGAGTGCACTTGGATGGGCTGATTTGGGCAAGAGTTGTGTCGAGACGCAGCTGACTTGGAATCTATAATCATTCGAGATTCACTGTTATCCAGATGTTCAGATAGGCAAGCCTGAGAGAAACAAGGACCATACCAATTAGCATTAATAAGAATAACACATTGCTTTAGATTGATGTATCGTTGACTAGTTTGTCGTCCGCAGTATGATACTTTTATTACTGATAGTTGCAACTTTCTTTAAGCTTGCTTATGCATATAGATAAAACTTATCGTCCAGCACAATATCTGCAAGGAGCTTATCATCAACTAAGAATTCAGTACGCGACTACACAACTGCAGTAGCAACACCATGAATAGGTGGAAAGGAAGAATCTCGCCCGCAGCAGCGACTGGCTTGATTCTAACAAGTAAAAAAAACTCCTCAATGACACTGTTGAACATCTCTGGATTCTCCCAAAACATGGAATGGCTATCCTTCTCCTCAGTAGTAAAGGTCCGGCTCTTGGCTCAAGGAACCAGTGTTGCATCCCACAAGATACTAGATGGGTTCTTAACACCGACATCTACCGATATGATAAGCATGGAAATGTTGATGTAGAGGAGAGGCATCCTGTCATTGCGTTGGACCTTGACGGGGACCACCCATGATGAATAACGCCTTCGGTATAGGCGTGTGGAGATGAGCACAAGACCATAGCACGTCGGGATCACTACCCCAGTACGTGGAAGGAATATGGGGTACCTTCTGTGTGTTTCTCCGCGGTAGACTTGATTTCTCGCATTCAAATGCACGTAAATGTGCCACAATGACCTGCAGTTCGTGCTCATACGTGGTAAGATACCCCAGAAGGGCCCAGTGCTTCTCTCCACCTCGGCTCTTAAACCCTACATAGGCGAGGGATCGACCATCAGACGAACCCACTTGACTCAGCTTGTCCCTGACCTTTGCATGAAACTTGTCTGTTAGATCGATCCTTTAAAGCTCAAGCCCTTGCTGTCTACACTTTAGGCCACGATGCAGGCCTGGACTATCACGTTCGCAGAGCCCCCGTTCTTCAATGCGGTAATGGTGAGAGTCGCCATTCACGGAGAGGGAAAATACGAAGGATTCCCCCCTGTTCCCATCCCTCCCGTCCTCCTCTTAACGTCGATGGAAGGTCTCAGTGGAGAAACTCAGCCACACACACTTCATCCACGATCGGCGACGCGAGCAAGTTGAAGACAATTATTGCTCCGCATTCATTTCTTTTATTTAATGGATTACCAACCAAATACAACTGACTTAGATCATTACAGTTCACCATCACATGCAAGAGAGACAATGAGTGTGATGATGGAAAGCTACCATCAATAGACGCAAATTCAAAGGCTACAGACGCTAGTACAAACATTTTTAACACCACTCCTCCTCAACTGTGTCGCCCGAAAGCACCAAGAGCAGCGATCAAAGCACCTAGATCTACTTTTCAGCGAGACCATGAGTCCTCGAGCCCTCTTCTAAAGTGTGAGCTGACCTTCCAAATCGTGAATCATAAACTTCGTCTGTGACCTGGGACCTTTTTTTCGTGGGGGTATAATCCAACAGACGATGAGACACGACTGTAGTCGCTCATCTCGGCCGGTCCCAAGAGCCGCTGTGGGATGCAGACAACATTGTTAGGTGTTGGCGATTGATGAAGGGGAAATGTTTGATGAGATTTCGCTCAGCAAATATGGATGCCTTCTTCAAATATGCATTCAGCTTAGGCCTTGGGAGCAACAAGCTGGGATGCCTCGGGGGCGGGTGCGGCAGCTCCGTTGAGCTGGGCGATTATTGTCTCGACCTTCTTGGGTTCCACGACGGGCTCAGCCTTCTTCACCTCGGCGACGGGCTCGGGCACAGGCTCGGGTACGGGCTCGGCCTTTGTGGGCTCAGCCTCTACGGGCTTCTCCTCGGCAACGGGAGCCTCAACAACCTTCTCGACCTCAGCGGGCTTCTCGGCCTCAACTGGCTTCTCCTCAACAGGAGCGGGCTTCTCTTCCACTACGGGAGCCTCAACGGGAGCTTCAACAGCCTTCTCCTCAACGGCGGGTGTCTCGACCTCGACGGGCTTCTCCTCAGCAACCTTCTTCTCGACAGGGGCGGGCTTTTCTTCAGTAGCGGGGGCCTCTACTGGCTTCTCGGCTTCAGCAGGCTTCTCGACCTCAGCCTCGGCGGCAGGCTTCTCCTCCTCGACTGGCTTCTCCTCAGCAGCGGGTGTCTCTTCGACGGGCTTAACGGCCTCGGGCTCGGCAGGCTTCTCGACTTCAGCAGCGGGGGCCTCGACGACCTTCTCTTCGACAGGTGCAGGCTTCTCCTCGACGACGGGAGCCTCAACGGGCTTCTCTTCGGCAGCGGGGGCTTCTGTGGGCTTTTCCTCCTCAGCAGGCTTCTCGGCCTCGACCTTCTCAGGCTCAGCGGCCTTCTCCTCAGCGGGAGCTGGCTTCTCCTCCTCGACGGGGGCGGGCTTCTCTTCGGCGACCGGGGCCTCGACAGGCTTCTCCTCGGCGGGGGCAGCGGGAGCCTCCTCGGCAACCTTCTCGGGTTCGGCCTCGGCGGGCTTCTCGTCGGATTCGGCAACCTTTTCAGGCTCGGCAGCCTCCTCGGGCTCTGCGACCTTCTCCTCGGCGGCTGGGGCCTCTTCGGCGGGCTTTTCGGGCTCGACCTCAGCCTCGACGGCAGGCTTCTCCTCCTCGACAACCTTCTCGGGTTCAGCGGCGGGGACCTCCTCGACAGGGGCGGCCTTTTCCTCCTCAGCGGGCTTCTCCTCAGCAGCAGGAACCTCAACAGGCTTCTCCTCCTCAGGCTCAGCAGCAGCGGGGGCCTCCTCAGCGACCTTCTCGGGCTCGGCGGGAGTCTCTTCGACGGCCTTCTCCTCCTCGGCGGCGGGAGCCTCCTCAGCAGGCTCAGCAACCTCGGACGCGGCGGGGGTAGCGAGCTGAGCCTCAAGCTCAGCCTTGGCCTTCTCCAGAGCCTCGATCTGGGCAGCGGCTTCCGAGAGGTGCTTCAGGAGATCGTGGACAGTCTTGGCCTCGGTCTTGAACTTGGAGAGGAGGGCAATGGCCTGCTGGGCAACATCGCCGTACTTTTGGGCGGAAGCGACATCTGGGGTTTGTTAGCGTGTGGACACACCCCCCCTGCTCGAGAATGATATGCTTACCGGCTTCTTGGACATCCCAGGAGTCGTCAAACCAAGCCATGTTGAGTGTAGATAGGCGAGTTGTGGATTGTGCGGGTATAGATGAAATGCGTTTGGTTTTGCTGCTCGTTCAAGCTTGTAGTTGTTGTAGAAGGCTTGAGTGAAGGATGGTTCTTCTTCTCAAATTGGTGAAGATATCACGTCTTATATAGACGGTTGTTGCTATATCCCAGACCATGCCGGTAGTCCTGACCGAGTGCCTCACAAGGTCGACTCACGACAGCTTCGTAGTCAATCATGCCACACCGGGTGCAGGCTTCCCCTCAAGAGACCCGGCCGCCACAACTGGCAAGGGAATCTCTAACCCTCGAACGTGTAGCGGGCGGCCAATGGAGGAGTTCCACGAGAGGGCACACGACTGATGATCGTCAAAGTTGGACCAGGCTGGTAGGTTATCCCACCCCCACAAGCGCGAGAAAGAAAAGCTCAGGGTCCTTCGCGCCGTGCATGACAGGTCATTCGACGGCCTGAGCTCAGAGCGAGAATGCACGCAACAGGCAACCCCTGCAGCACGCACTCTAGCGCGCTGGTGGTTAGTGGCAGAGCAAAAGCCAAGGCTGTCTAGGTGCTGCAAGAGTTGTGCTCTGGTGGCGAATAGAGCCTCGGGGCCGAAAATAAACAATGCCCTCATAGGATAAATTGTTTGGGGGTCTTTGTTTACGCAGCGGCTCTTTTGCCGGTTCGTCTGTAGTTGTTTTGATACCGCTTGCTTGAGATGTCAGATGATTGACCCTTCTTTTCTCCCCCGCCAAAGACTAGGGCCGCTAACAAAAAAGACCCTGGATGTTTTTTTGTTGGCGCCCGCATCGGAAAATCAGGCGAGGTCTGGGGTCATAACAAACAAAAAAACAGTGGCTGGGGAGCTCGAAAGAGTGCACCCGGAGCTAAGACTGCGGGTGTTGGCACCACATTAACTGGGATTCGATTCTGGGCGTCTATTCAACTCGGTCAATGGGTACATGAGATCGTAAGAGCCTTTGTCAAAGTGTCACCGTGACCTGAAGCGGGCATCATAGCTGCGAGAAATTGTCTCATCTGTTGAGGTTGGCGTATACTGGCGCGAGAGGTTGGACACGGCCCATTCCGGTATAGGACACTGTAAGTTGGGCTTCGTTCTCAGCCATTCTCAGGCAGCTGTACTCCATACGTAAACGCAATTGTCATTTCTTGCCCGAGGCTCTCACAAAGATACGCATTTGAGACAGCCACCAGCGACCCCCAATGTCTCGAGTATAACCGTGATAGATGAACTACCAGGTTCTTGACTCTCGCAGCCTGCGCTTGGTGTTGTACGTGGCACACCGCCATTCATCCCTCCCCCACGAACCGGCAACCCGGGTAGCGTTGAGGTGCAGCATCCATCCCATCCCATCCCGTCCCCATGCGCAATTGTTTGCTTTGCGCCTTGACCCACAAGTAGTCGACGCATTTGGGACCGGGTTTATTTTCTCGTCCACCTGAATTTGACGGTTGAGGCTGCTGGGATAACGTCATGGTCAATTTGTGTTTGGTGATGTTACCCCTCATTGTGTTGAAGTGATGCTATTCCATCCTTTCGCATGTCGGTGAAGGGCAGTAAACATGTAATCACGGCAGTGAATATCATGACTTTAATATCATTTTCTGATTAATACATGATAAGCAAACCCCCTTGATTCATCCCGCAGCAATCCTCATCCTGTAAAACTGCACATTGTTCAGGGTAGCTCTCCCATTGCTCCCATCAAGGTGGCCATACTCTGCAGATCCCATTCATTAGCGCCCACTCGAGATGCATCAATCCAACAAGACCTGAACAAGGCAACTGACGTGTCCGTGCCTGTAAGCGCGTTTCCCAATTCATCACCTTCCGTGGACAAGAGGTGGTTAGCATGTCCGAATGACAGATCCCTCTTCGGGCCTCGTTCGATAAACAAGATGATCTAGCCCCTCATGCCGACACCTGCTGATTGGAGTGGAAGCCACCGGGAGATCCCGATATCCCGCCTGTCGACCTGGCCCATTCTTTCACTTTGTTATCCCTCACGACATCTAATCCCTCCATCACTAGCAAAGTGTGAGGCGACACCTTCACGTAAACGCTCGCCATACGCTTTCAGGCGTGGAATGTTTCATTCTTTGTGAAGCGCGCCATACTGAGTAGGAGGAGCAGAAGATGCACGTCAATATGCCAAGCACCACAGACAGCTCTGTTAATCGTGTGGGGTAAGCGTGTCAGTATGCCGCGGCCGTGACGGGCTGTAAAAGATCCCAATTCCCTGCCAGTCATAGTAGATCATTTAGTGCAACTGAATATCAGCGCCTAGATAGTTGTCGCTATATGTCCCGTCTTGTTGGATGCCCCGAAAGACAGAGGTGCGCCGCATGCGCGAACCACCATTTGCCATTGTCAGCGTTTACAAGGCTGTCATCTCTCAGGCTCGAACTGCATATGCTGTTGTTCTGATAGGACTGTTTTCAGCACCATTTGACGAAGTTGACATTCGCACTCAACACAATGAATATAACTACGAAAAAATTTAGTTCCTCCGCCATCTTTCATACTGGTGAGACAATTTCCCTTTCCCCGTGACCCTCAAGCCGTTCATGATGCCACACGCCGCGCCGCGTCCTCGATGTAGCTTTCCTTGTAGCTTCACAAGATCAGAACAGGGTCCAAGTCATCATCGCCGGAAGGCTTCAATCCTCTCAGGTGAGTCTCAACACAAGACCAACATGGGTGTTTTGGAAGAATAACGGCACGTCTCCTTAAGCGGATGCTGACCCCAACGGCAGCAAGCCTTCCTAGCCAGTTTCCAGATGTTCGAACAACGGAGACTGCTGCATCAACGGGTGGCGTAAGTAATTCTTCCCAGTTGTCCACCATTGCGGTTTGCGGAAAGGTATCCGGAATCGTCTGAGACGCTGTGTGCTGGTCCTGGTCACTACATCTGACACGGGATACCAAAGGGTTACTGAGAGCCGAAAGGATGTCGAGATCGCATACCCACTCCGAGCTGTCGTAGACCTGGACCAGAGTTTCTCGGAGGGCACTCCCTTCATCGATGAAGTGTTCATCGTGGTACAGACCACGTAACCCGGGCTGGTACTGAGTGAGAGTCAAGTGCATCGACGTTTTCCAAAAGTTGTCCTCGAGTTGTCCTTCAAATGGCTTGTGGTTGAGAACAGTCCACGCTTCGGGGTTTGACTTTCTAATCCTTGGCTCTGGTGGCGGGATGAGGAATGACAGACCTGGTTGCCCGATGTTGCCGGGAACACGTTTGATTTCAGCCTCGACGGGCGTTTCGTATGGATCAGCCATCATGGGGCTGGCCACAAATATGGAGTTTCCATAAGTCATGGCAAAGACATTCTGCAGGTACCCAATGTCGTAGATGCGGCCCGAATCAAACATGGCGATGCAGGCAAATGCTTCGGGTCGTGAGAGTGGCAATCTCACCATTGAATCATCACCCACATCATCTCTTGAGAACCACCGGACATCAGTGAGTGATGTGCGTGCAACAATTGAAGAGTCAACAGTGGCTTCTGGCAGGCGTGAATACATCTCAACTGCCGTAGCACAGGCCCGAAGCGGTTGCACAAACTCGGGTTCCTCTGCTCGAAAACGGGTGAAGAACCATTGCGTCAGAAGATCGTGATTAAATTGGTCAGGCTGAAAGACTTTTTGGAATGTCTTCCCTGTGATGAGATTATTAAGGGCTTTGAATTCGCTCCAGTCCTTGTTAGTATGAGTCGGTCCAAATATCGTGGCTCTCTCGCGATCGCCGGCGTAACGTTCAAGCAGTACAGTGGTCTCTCTTCCATGTAGTCCTAGCCGCTTGTCAACCTCGCCAACCCGATAAAGCATTTATATAGGGTGGAAAACTCACTACTGCCTAGTTGCGTTAGGGCGGCCTGGAAATCTGTTCCGTTCCCAAAATCCGCTTGCACACTCGTTGAATAGGATCCTATGTCTTGATCATGGACCGGTAGGCAGATTTCTCCTCTATCATGAATGGAGTTCATGCGATCCTTGATGAGACCCGACTGACCAGCGAGGCATCCTTTTGCCAGGTCCCAATGGCAAGTCACCGAACAGCCTCCATATTCCTGGCAAGAGCAGACCTTTTTCTTTCGGCCCAATCGCATGAAATGAGATGTTCTTTCTCCTTCTCGCCGAGATGCCGCAGGAGCCCCCGCGAAGCAAGCTTCACCACAATCGCAAGCTGGTTGTTGAGTTGTCACTGGAATCCATCGTATGTGCCTCGCCTCGCTTTGGGCAGTTGGTGGATCCGGTCGTCGAACGAACCCAGGCTTATTGCCTACTCTGAACTCTCCGCTGACAGGTTTGATAGTCGCAAATTCGTAGTCGAGGCTTCCATAGGCAAGATGGTACCTGATGACATAATCATCGCCAGACAAGCCTCGGTCATTTGCGAGTTGTCTCAGATATCCTATCCATGCTTCAGGGCTATTTAGCAAGGCGAATAAACACGGGATCTGGCATAGACCGAAGAATGGTGGAGGCCAGTCTTCAGGGTCGCAGAGAAACCCGGGGTGACGACGACCGTGGTTGACCAATTTGATAGCAGTCTCTCTCTCAACATCATCTCCAGATAAGATATCATCTGCAGCCATGAGAAGTTGTCCAATCCAAGAGTTCTGAGATGTGATCCTCTTCATCCGGTGCAATTGCGCCCTGCGCTTGGTAGAGTCTTGCGTCGATCGCTCAGGTGAACGCAAGACCTCCAGCAATCGAGCCATAAGGCTGATGTTGTCTAGGACTGACCCGCCGAAGCCTGTCCAGGTGGCGAAGACACATCCAAGTAGGACGTATCGGAATTGATTCATAGATATCTGCGTAGAGTCCACACTGAGGGTACGATTAACCATGACAGGTTCGCCGTAGTACCTCAAATAGGCCAGTGGCAAGGACCATACCACGCTGCCACCGGTCTCAGAGGGTCTTTCAACGTCCACCGTCAGGATTCCAGAGCCAAGAATGAGCGGATCTTTCTGATGAGTGACGTCAGGCCCACGGCTCAAAATACATAGATCCGGATACAGGTGCCAGGAATTAATGGCCAAGAGAACAGCACCATTTCGGACCCTCTGTGGGATGCCCTGAATAAGTGAATCCATTGAAGACATTGCATCCTTCCAGGCCGTGATGACACTTTCGTATGGATCGGTTGAACTGTTGACCGGCATCCCAGCCTCATCGGAATACAAGAGAGCGACTTTTCGTTGTTCAGCCATCGCTGCATGCCCTGTGTTGATCCAGGATCTAGCACTGTTGTCCCAGGCTGCTAGCTCATCTCTCGTGAATTCTTGCTGGGTTGCCAGTGCCGTTGCCATAGCCTTGACTGCGTCTCTCTCTTTGTCAATGGTGCTCTCGATTTCTGCTTTCCTCCTCTCGATAAGCTGCAACCAAAGAGCAATTGACTCAGCACTATCAAACACTCCGGCAATCATAGATGCTAGTAGGTGAATGGCAATCGCATTTGTGCCAGAGGTCGCTGCTGCCCACAAGCTGGCCGAGTCAGGCCCGACAAATTGAGAGAAGATGCCGTGCCTGGCTCGCTCTTTGGGGTCTATGTGCTTTCGCTCGCAGATCTCGGACACACGCTTGCCATAGGCTGATAAGAGATGTTCGGCTGGGGGCGGAACCCCATCAAAAAGGGCGCCCAGCTTGCGGGCAGTTCGGTGGAGTGAGCCTCTCTCGGCATTATCCCTTCGAACATCGCTGAGGCTGTTGTCGACGCCTCTAAACTCTTTGGGGGCCTCCAGCCTGATGAGGGTAAAATCAAGGTTGAGATTTGCAGCTGCGAGAGAAACCTCGTTCTGGGCGCTAGCTAGGCTAGCAACCAGCTTGTTGACGATGGAGCTGGCCATATCAGCTGGATTTGTGCGAGGAGTAGGTTTTTACCATCAAGCACCTTTCGGCACTGCCGTCGTAAGATTACCTCAAGCGGGGAAGGCTCTACAGAGCGGGGTTCTTGCTACGTGGTTGGTTGTGAAGAATCAGGCTGAGCTGGCTGGGAAGAATCAGACCAAGATTGCAGTGAAGAATCAGGCTGAGGATCACCTTCGTCCTGCATGCACGACTGGACCGGCATTTGCATAGCCTTCACGTAAGACAATGGATCATAGAAACCATCTCAAACCATTGTCATAGTTTAGTTACTAGCTGAAACTAACACCCCCTAGGATAGAGCATAGTTTTCTCAGCCTCGTGGTCTGGCCGGGGTGTTCCACCATACAGCCGCACATCGATGCCATCATTTCACCACCTTTTGCTACTGTCCTCGCATCATCCTAGATCCAACCCTAAGATTTTGGACTGTAAAGGGAGGCTGGAAATCTGCCTTCGGTGAGCAGGCCCAAATTGATGGAGTGCATTTGTTAGGTCCTTGCTTCGCCTGATGCTTTAAAGCGTCAAAGAAGCCATTGTCTTGGCCTCGACAGAGGTGCCTCCGACCTTTGTACTCAGCTGGGCCTGATAAACAGATAGACTTTTTCAACAGCTCTGTTCTTCGTTTTCGTAGTTGGTAGTTTGTTTTGAAAGCGCCACCAACTTCACCAAGAGCCTGCTGAACAACCACCCCTCTCCTTCGAGGTTCAATGCCCTTGCTAGCTACATTGAGCCAGAAACATCTGTATCGGGTCACAATGACTGAGGCTACACTGCACAATCCCCATGCGACTATGAACAATATAAATCTGGCCTCATCTCTCCAGTTATTGATTATTTCTTCAGCTTTTTATTCACTCGCAAGAGCCCCCGTTCTTAGTCACAGAAATAAGGAACTGTCAACAACGACATCTCAGCCGGCGGAACACTAGAATGTTTACCCTACATCAGTACACAATGATGTCTCCCTCATTCACCCTCTTCCCAAAGCTTCCTCCAGAGTTGCGCATCCAGATATGGGAACACGCCCTACCAGTCATAGGACCCGCTCTGTGCCGACACAGAGAAGGGCTTTGGCACCCACGAAACGTCCAGCCAGGCGACAAGGACTATTCGCAACATCTGCCAAACGTCTGCGATGTTGACTTTCGTCCTGAATTGATGATACAGATCCTGGTCCAGGACCACCTGCCTCTCATACTTGTCAATCACGAATCTCATTTGGTCGCTCTGAAATGGGCTCACGAGCATGGCATTAGAAGATCTCCGCAAGGCAATGACGACACTTTCATGCGACCGTTTAACCCTCAGCACGACATAATATACGTCGAAATCAACCAGATTACAGATTTCGATAAGGCGTGTGTGAACCAATGTTTGAAGGACAATCTAGTGTCAGACGGGGGAAGGGTCAGGCTAACCGGAAGAAGACCTGAACGCGTTGCGATATCCGAGATGGCTTTTCGAAGGGACGACGTGGAACCTCGCATTCTCTCACTAATAAACCATGCACACGACCTATTTGTTATTGTTGGAGAACAGCCAGACTTTGAGGGGCTGTGGGAAGTTGACAACAGTCGAGGAAGGTCCGTGATTTGGAATCGCGAGAAAATGCGTTTTGAGATGGGAGAAGGCGAGTTTATTACGGACGAAGGGCTTTACAAGATTATAGAGGAAAACAAGAAGAGTCTTTCAGAACATCTTCATTTTTTTGTTGACCTCAAAATCACACCTGCCTTTGCTGTTAGGAGGTGAACTGGTTTCGATTACAGGTTGCCCTGCTGAGCGCGAAAGGGAACAGGCTGTAGAAGAGCTACAGCCTCTAGAAATACAGGCGTCACATGGAAAAGTCAGTTTCCAGAAGATCGGAGATGACTTCCCCCGAACAGTCTGGGACGGGATGAACATAGCGTCTAATAAACCACCACCTTTCAACAAACACCAGACAAGCCGTCATCGTATAGGGGTTAGTACATCAGTTTGTGGCTCTCTTGAAGCACTGAAAACGCAAGTTCGAGTCTTGCTGACGGCAAATCATTCTTTTTGCCATTTGTTCATGTTTTGGGGGCGTTCAGCCTGCATGGGTTATGAATCATGATGATACGGCCATGGCACGCACCCGCAGTTTCATTCTTGTTAGTTGAGAGGTAATTAATAATGAACCATATTATTTCCAACATTGGAGCTCTGTAGTCAGTTCTGACGGTGTCGTTGTGACCCTTGGGCTTGAAGTGTCGTGAAGTTGAAACATGGACAGCTCCGTAAAAATCAGCGAGATAAATAAACCCAGCCATCTTTGTCATTCATAAGTAAGAAATAGTAAAACTCATGTTCTGGTTTGTATTCAGAATTATTTTACAGCTTTTGCTCCTAAAAGTCAGCATTCAAGGAGTCATGTCGTTTGGGATCAGATCTTCATTCTCAGTGGTGGAAAATCAACTTCTGACAAGAGCAGCATCTATCGCCTCACCTTATTGAATTAAACGTGATAGAGAATCTAATGCATCGGGGCGTCAGCAGCTTTCGGCCTTTACCCCATCCATGCTACGGTAAGGCTGAAAAGGTTGCGTGACAACGGGCCTCGACCTCTCTGTTATGCACGTTTCGTAAATTTCCTGCACGTATCATCAACTTCCCTGCTCAGATTCTTTACGAGGTGGCATTCATATTCTTCTATACACGTTACAGGGGCTTTAAATATTAGTTGTTGGCTAACTAAGAGGTACTGGTAGTCCGTATTTTCTTCCCCATAATCTGCCTAGTCTACTAGTCTACTAGTCTACTCACGCTTTGACAAGGCATCTGTCGTTTCTTGCCACCGATCGTCAAGTCCCATGCCAACAACTTCACAAGGGAGGGCGAAGCATTTTCCCTCTGAACCTATGAGAAGCACAGCTGCGGGTTGATGGAGAAGAACATCACTTTTTCGCATACGAAACCCCTGAGCCCTGCAATACGAAAAATGAATCCATGCATAAAAAATTAAGCCATTTCCCACCTACGTCTCGAGTTAAAGCCACCATATGGCCATAACAATCGGGCGACTCTTGATTGATTGTCGGGTAAGATTTTCACGACCTAAAGGTCCCGTGAAACCGCCACTTCTTGGCATTTCAACGATCCAGACCATGTGAGAGGTCAGAACAGACAAGCTCAAATTAGGATCTGAATCCCTGTCGAGAGCTGAACATAAGCTTGACAGGGATAGAGGGATCTGCAGTGTTAGTGCACCGCCTCACACAATGAGTCGACGCGCATATTAAATGGTTAGACACGCCCAATGTGAGTTATTTACTTAATTTCTACATCATTTTCTGTCAAAATGCGCCTTGATCTGTCTGCTTCGGCTCTTTGCTTGTTGTCCTCGCACTTCTTTGGCCTGGCTGCGGCTAGACGAGGAGGAGGCGACTCGAACGATAGTGGGGGAAGCAGTGGAGGCAGCAGTGGAGGTGGAAGCTCTGATGGCGGCGGTAGCTCTGGGGGGTCATCGGGAGGGTCATCGGGTGGCGGAAGCTCTGGCTACGTTGACAAATATAGGTATCCCACCGGCTTGAGTGACAAGACCAGTTGCGGTCTAGGAGAGTGCGGCTGTCAACAACTCCAGGAGCGAGAGATGCTCTACGGTCTCCCAGGCATCTACTACAACGGCACCATCACCGTTCGACATCGCATCAAGGACAGCACGGTGTGGGAGATCAACGGAGCCAATGGCTGCGGCAACAAAGACGACGATGAAAAGAAGTACACCTATCCAGCCCTGTTCGTGGCAGCGCCCAGAGGAAACAGCTCCGATGCCAACCCTTTCCACTGGAATCTATACGGATTCCAACCTGGGGACCAAACCAACCAAACGCGAGGTCCTTACATCGACGTTTATCAGCGATGGATTCAGATCAGGTCAAGCGACTTTATTCTATCCAAGAGCTCGTATGGCGGCTCATTCGCCTTTGCTGGCTCGGATGCCCTTTATCGAAACTCGGACTCCACAGACGAGCAGCAGACCACACGCGTTTATTGGGACACCAAGATAACCGACTGGGATGACGACAAGTTCTCAGCCTCGGCAGAATACACAAATTTCCCTCCCACTGCCGAGAACATGTATGCTCCTTTCAACTCCCGCTACGACGTTCGCGAAAGCCAGTACTTCACCCTCAGCGATGTCTGCGCGTACAATCAGACCACTGGCGTTGGAGTTCTTTTCAAACCCCTTCCGCCTAGCAAGATCCCCAAGGGCAACGATTACCTCAACACCACGACTCCAACTGTCTGGCTCAACAGGGGCGCCAAAGCCGAGATGAAGGACATTGGGGCGGATTCAATGACCTTTTCGCTGAAGCAGACAATCAAGGGGGGTCTTCCGTACGTAAGCGACCGACAGGCCGTCTGCGGAAAGAACGAGGACCTCACGTTTGTCATGTCTGAAGTTTTTGAGAGGTCTAATTTCCAGGAGATTCGCGAGTTCGAGAACTACGACGATAACTTCTGGAGGATGGATCTGGACATCGACATCGAATTTGAAGGCGAGATTGTGAGCGAGAACAGTACGCGCATCACTGGAAGGCAAAACGGCGATGTCCTTTTTGAAAAGGTTTACGCGACACCAACGCCGTCACCACTTCCAGGAACAGGAGGATCAGGAGGATCAGCAAGCTCTGCCATTTCATTGACAGAGCTGTCAACCGTGGCAACATGGGTCGTGGCCGTATTCAGCATGACGCTGCTCGTGTTTGTGGCGTGAGGGAAATATCCATCTAATCAATCAATGAAAATCATTACCCTAGGTATCTTTGTACCTAGTAACGCCGCGTTAAGCATATATACCCGCTTGTTCGAATAACCGACTCGGTCGGTCTTGAGGAAGCTTTCGTTAGCCTCCCACCCCCACCTCTTGGTCTCGGGATTGGGATTAGACTTCTGACTGTACCCACGATTTTCATGAGGCTGCATCGTACGCGTGTGCAGCGCGTCTGGAACAAAGATATCACGACTCCTGCTGATGAAGAGGTTCATTTCGCTCATTGACGTCACTTGCCCCTCGTGATCGGCAGTGGCCATAGCAGCACCCTCACAAAGCTGCCAAAACAACGCACACGCTACCAGTGAAACACCCTGACTCAGGTACTTCGAATGGCTACACGCGATTGACTAGTGAGACACTGACGACAACATCTCAGGCTTGCAATGCGGTCACAGTATCGCTTCTTCATCTCCATCCCCATCCCAAACACCCTGCCACCCGAGATTGTCCTCAACTTCATCCAGACATACACACCAACCCTCCAGAGCAATCCAGTAATCGCAGACTTTACGGAGAAGCCCACAGATATCAACGGCATCACCAGCGATCCCTTCTTCGGTCCTCCAGACAACACCCTCCGCACGTTTGAGATCCACGAAGTCATCACGCTGGCACCCGGTCTACGAAAGGAAACGAGGTGGCCGACCGTCTTTCAGTGCACCCCGCATGGCATCCGATCGCGTGCCAACGCTACAGCGGGCATTGTGGTCTGGGCTGAGTGGATAGTCCGTCCACGCCAAGATTCATCGTCGGCGGGATCTCCAATTGAGCCTGGAAACACTCCCAGTACGGAACGGACGTTGGGGGAGGAGTGGGAGCTGTATGAGGAGGTGACTATCGAGGCTAATCGTCTTGTGATGCCCTTTGTTTCTCGGACGTCGAATGATGTGCATCGTGAAATTTGTCACAAGGTGTTGGACGAGGCTATGAAAGGATATGTCAATTGAAAGCGATTCTTCATGTATACTTCCCTGAATGCAGCTAACTATCAGGTTTCTCATCTCAAGCCTCTTTGATGATATCTGTTCTCAGCGCCCAAGCCTCGGTATCGCAGCACATCATCTCTCGTTACCCACTTTCCGAATGCAGAACATCCTCGGCTCGTATTTACACGTGATCTAATAAGTGATCGCCTCCTCGTGTTCTTGGGCTTATTAAACGGAAGAGGCTGCTATCAATCTCAAAAGAATTCGATGGGGCCATCGGGGGTAGCCATCTTCGTCAGTGGTGATGTAAGGAGCATCCCAAATAAAGATAGACCTCCTCAGGCTTAAGCCACTTAGTATCCTTGACGTACTTTCACCCAAAGAAAAGAATTGGTATGAGGATAACCAGGGCATAATAAGTGAAGAAAGAACTGATGTCCCAAGGAGAGAAGCTCTTGTAAAAGGTGATGATGGGAATTCCCCAGATGAGTGCCAGCCAAGCAGAGTACGACTAGAACCAACTAAAAAGGCTCTCACGCTCAGACTTTCTATGATGATGACGCGATGGAATCAGACGTAAGTGACGGCAATGACGAGATGGTCGACAATAGTGGATCCCGTGGTAAAGTTGATGAGTCAAGTTAGGACCTGACCGATCCGCTGGACATCTGGAGGAAGGACCAGGAGGGGAATCACATGAACAGACCGACGTAGTAGATATAAACGCCCTGCTTAGTTATCTTTCGGAGAAACTTGGGCGTCCTACCTTCGATGGATAGTCCGTAGAGAGATCTGGTGTTACAGTAGGCAACACTATTGCTCACGACAAAGATTGTGGTTCAGATGAGTGCCATGATAATACAAGATAAAGTTTCAATGCCTGTGTTACTCCTGTAGGCTCGTTGAAGGGAATGAGAATCTGCGGCTCGAGATGTGCCATTGCATATCCGTTGGATGCCGACACATGATACCTTGTTTCCGTTTACCACCATCGGAGAAATTAAAGCCAACTCCAAGCTTCCCGAAAAGTTCTGCAGGGTTTGCATTTAAACAACCACATTGGTTATTTAGTTGGCGGCTAGTCTGGAGGGTTTTGCTGACATGGCAGTCCCTGGACTAAGTCATACCGATTTCTCTCAAGCATCAGTCAGTAAATCACTCATTCAATGACTACTTGAGAGGCGATTACTCATCGGATCCGTCCGTCAAGCCTTTTCAAGTGATATCCCCAATCTATCAGGGAAGAGCTTTAAAGAACCAGGCTCCCCACCATTGACGTGACAGATTCGACGTACGTCCGAGCCGAGCAGGGCTTGTGATCCTTTTCTCTACTTTCTTGATTCAACCCCATGTGCATGCCGAGCTGATGGCAGAATTGGCGAATGGGGAATACATGTGGAAATGGGCCAATCGCTCTAGTCATCGGTTTCCACCCCTGCGACTCGAGGAGAACCGAGTCAGCATGGGTCTCGGGACGCAAACTCAGGCATAAGGGATTAGTTTGGTCGAACATGCTACAAACGGGTACCTGGCATCACTAAAGATGTGACTCTACTACGTGATCATAAACAATAGGACTGTAAACGCTTTCTAAATGTATCTAGGTCTACTTTAAATACCAGACGCTTGCTTCTCTAATTTACTTGATAATCTTAAGAGTCTCGCTAAGAGGCAACTTCTCAGGAACCTCGGGGTGAGGCTGGGCCAGCTCGCCAAAGTTCAGGTTAGCCTTAAGGCTGTAGTCGTCAGGGACCTCGAGGAACTTCTTGAGGGCAGCCTCGACAGGGGGGATAGCGCCCATGTGCTGGAGGTTGGCGCCGAAGCCCTCGAGCTCGAGAGCGGTCCAGACGAGGATCTGGGCCATGCCGCTGGCGTGGTCGGCGAATTGGGGGAACATGTGGGCGGCAGATGCGTGGGTTTCTTGAGAGGACTTGATGGTCGCTCCACTGTCCCAGAACAGAACCTATTGTATTGTTAGCATGCCGTCACGAAGTCGGGGTACAGAAGAACATACGGAACCGTAGGCGTTCTTGAAAGCCTGGAAGCGGGGACCCATGGCGTCCCAAACACCAGGGCCAGCACCCTTGAGGATAGGCTCGGCGTGCTCGATAACTACATCCCAAAGCTGCTTGTGCTTCTCACCGAGGACGAGGGTGATGCGACCGGGCTGAGTGTTGTAGGAAGAGGGAGAGAAAGAGAGGACCTCGGAAATAATCTTCTCAATACGATCGTCGGAAACGGGAGAAGTGTCCTTAAGTCCGTAAACGGTGCGTCGGTGCTTGGCAGCAGCGAGGAACTGGTCGGCGGAGATGGAGGGAGACATGGTTGTGATTGTAACTCGAAGATGAGACTATGAGATTGAATTGAATTGATGGTTTGGAACTGTTTATTTTCTCAGAGAATTGGCTCATATTTAATTCAATCAACTCAATAGTGTCCAATTCGTCGACGGGGCTGGAGACGCGATTCAGTCCGAGGCTCCGGGCTTGCCGATTTTGTAATTGCCGCGCGCGTCGGGAGAATTATCAATCAGGGACCATTCACCGCCACGACACATGGTAAAAGAGGCGCTACTAGCACGGCGGGAGATAGTTGGGGGTATCAATAATTGGGCACATTTTCATGTAGGATAATCCAAAAGCAGTGTTCTCAGTATCGAGTACTGGGAATCGGGTCGGGCTGTCGGCCCCCTGAAGCCTCCGCCCAGCCTGAATCAGGAGCCAAGGGGACTTGACAGCGCCCACGATAGTGGCGAGATCATCTAGATCTCTTAGTGACAGTATCATCATCAAACTATACAAAAAGTATCAGCTATCTCGTCGCATCTGGCAAAAACCCCTGCGTCAAGTGAGCGAACATCCAGATCGACGTGGGGCCGCTCGGCGACTTTACACAGCTAGACTAACCTAACCCCGATTTCCCGCGCGCTTGTTGCCGTCATCGTGGAGACTCTGTACCCCTGACGGAGAGGGGTTCGGCGGTGGACCACTAGGACAACACAAACCGACCCATTCATCGATTACAATGTTGTTATCAAGCCTACCTCAGCAGATTGGTCAGCAACAGTGCAGTTATTCTTGTCTTCTACACTTTCTTATTTAGTTAAAATGAGCGCGGAAATAGAGGATAACGCAACTGGTTCATCTTTACTTTGGCATCCTAAGAGACTTCCAAATGCTCGGCCTCAGCACCACCACCGACCCAGGGAATCTTTTCACTCGTGGTCTGGATCTTCACCTCGTTCAGCATGGTTGGTGATGCACTCGATGCGTGTGTGTGAGATGGCCACATTATTTTCTTCGCATAATCTTCACCCAATCATCGTATACCTCGTGGTCACTGGTCGGGCCGCTGAGACTTGACCTCTGCCTTGAATCGGTGTCAGGTTGCATAGGCAGAAAGGCCTCCTCTGGACCCCGCCCCTGGGTGAGTTTATTGCAAAATAATCAGACCTGTAGGAGTCAGTACCGAAGAATAGGCCAATGTCGGTCAGGCATCAGAAAAGTCGATCTATCTGGCGTACATGTTGGATGGCATCGCCTCTATCACCTATCTTTGCCCGATGAAGCTGTTGATATATCTTGCTCTCGGTTTACCAACGACCGAGGGTTTAACCTCATCTAGGTGATGGACGCATATCTGACCTCCCCCTTTTGATCTTATCCTCAAGGGGCCTTCACTAAAGTCCCAGTTCTCCCTGCTGTCACTGCCGTCAAGACGGATGCTACCTATAAGTTCCTCCTATTTCTCTGGCTCATATTCATATCACAGAGAATGCCTAATGTCGTGAGGCATGTCATCACATGGGCATAGACCTTTGCCGAGACTCTAAGTTGCCATCTCAAAACCATATGAGTGATTATCAATAACAGCTCCAGGGGTCACGGCAGCAAGGAAGACAATGATTCCTAAACACAGCAGCATCAAACCCAAATTGGCCTTGAAACCATTAAGCTATCTTTCGACCCGGAAACTGGAGAGATTTGACAGCTTCGTACTGGCCTAAGCCTCCTTAAGCAACTTATCACATTTATAGATCTCGTGCAATACGCCGCGGTCCGGTCAGAGTTCCCATCCACTTTACTCGGAGCAGTCAAGTGTCAAAGGGGGAAATCTGCAACCTCAATCCTTGAGATCATTGCGTATTTATTTCTGCTGAGTATATGTCTTCTTGGTCAAGGTGGGCTAAATACCAGCGGATTTTGGGCAGAGTTCGTAGTTGCGGCTTTGCATTAGACATTTCGTCTTATCGAGATTTGGTGAGCGTTTCAAAAGCCCTCTTCCCTAAGTCATCATGGAAGGTATCAATCCACATGACTCTCTTCAGCTGTCTTCGTGTCCCGTCCCAGCCCGACTGGCAAATCTCTGACAGACCCCAACTGGCGCCTTGGTGCTGAACTCTCGGGCCAATGCAAATTTGCCCCATTAGCATCAACCAGATGTCCAAGATTCCGTGCTGGGCCTGGAGTAGAGGACTGGCCGCAGTGTATGACACCTGCATCTTCTTGACCAGACCCTTGCAGTAGTGTTGCTCGTCCGAGCCTGGAAGGCGAAAAGTTGTTGCGAGGAAGGCCATCATCCCAACGTGAATGCACTTGGATAGGTTGTCTGCAAGGTGGGGCTCGAGGTCTAGGAGACTGGAGTGTAGGAACCCCAGGCACTGCCGGATTAGAGCCCCATCAATGAGTGTCTTGCTGTGGTAGTGCAGGTTGAGGAGGATAGCGGTGTGTTGAAGGCATGTGAATATGGTAGCCAAATTTGGATCGACCAGTCCATCTATACACAACATGTTGTGAGATGTGTGAATATTCATCACTTCAGCAGGAAATATGGGTGGCTCCCATACCACGCCGCCATAGATGGGCGTCCAAAGTTCTGTGACGAGCGAACTAGAAAAGTTCAACCTATACACAAGTCAGAAGATATCTAAGAGCAATAGCACCAATAAATACTACCGATCCATCGAGAATTGTATCACAGGATTGGCGTTTACTGCTTCTGAACCGCCTCGGAGACGGAGAATCCGTGATAGGCCCATGGCGTGTGTTTGCGCCGCGTGATAGTCTCCAAAGAGAACTGCAATCGAAGCCAGTATACTAACGACATATATTGCTATATCGTTCTTGTACGCATTCTCTTCTGAAAGACGGTGGTTCAGAAGAGGTAGAACACGCCGGAGATGACGGTATGTTGTTCTAGATAATGGCTGTTTCGACACCAGGTCGTTGGAAGCCGAGGTTAATAATAGGATGGCTCTAAAGCAGAGTGGCTCAGAACAAAGAAGGCGAAAGCACATAAAGGGGTCTTCTTCAAAGTCGATATGGATGCCAAAGTGTTTGAATGGGTAGAGGGCGTCTCTGATTGGATTACGAATAAAGTCTGCGCTCTGATCAGCATCATTGTTTCTTCATCATTGAGGTTACACCACGCACATTGATGCATCAACTTCTGGTCAAAAACATCCAGCCCTTCTGGAAAGTGAAATAGTGCCCAGTCAGACGGCGGTGGTAGTATGCATCGCTTGACGAAGAGTCGTGTCTGCTCTACCTTCTCAGGCCAGGCGGGGGACGGCGCAATTCGGCCCCGAACGGGGATTCGGTCGGGGGAATTATTTATCTCTTGGTCCTCTGGCCTAGATTCGTGTGACAGTCGAGCAGCTGCTCGAGCAGCTTCGCGCTTAGATCTCCGAGACCCAGGCTGCTTATTCTTCTGACGCATGCAATGGCGTCGTATCAACTGTCGTTCGGGGGATCCGATTCTTCCGGACCCGTCGGTCATGACAAAGGCAAGCTGTTTTGGCATAGTTATGTCTGCTTTGGGGTATCAATATGGTCAGTAGAAGCTAAGAGAGAAGAGAAGAGGTAAGGATCCTGCTTTAATGCTCAAACATACGTCAACTTCCATCTGACAAATGGAGCTGGGGTGAGAGTGAGAGGTGGGGCGACCACATTGTTTTCCTATTTGGGATAAGTCAAGGTTCGTGATCCGTGCCAACCAACTTGTTAAGGAGAGCGAAAGGGGAGGAATTATAAATCAGAATGCTCAGGTGTATGATATAAATCGCATGATGAGAATCGATAGAAGTCAGTTCAGCTCACACGTTTCTAGCCTCTACTTAATTAATACGCAACTGAATCAACCATGGCGGCTCCTGGAGGTTCCCTGTCTCTAACACCAGAGCAACCCTACACATTCGCCAAGATCTTTGTCAAACACCAAATACGACCCAATCCCAAGCCAGCACTTGAGAACAACACTGTTGCTGGTAAAACCGCTGTCATCACGGGTGGTAATGGTGGCATTGGTCTAGAATGTGGCCGGATTCTGCTGTCCCTCAACCTCTCTCACCTCATCCTCACCGTTCGAGCCCTCGCGAAAGGCGAAGTGGCTGTGGCTTCACTACGAAAGACTTATCCGAAGGCCAAGATCGATGTTTGGCAGCTGGATATGGACTCTTATGAGTCTATCAGGGCTTTTGCTAAGAAGTGCGCCACCCTGCCCCGTCTGGACATGGCTCTCCTCAGCGCGGGTATTATGAATGTTGACTTGCAAGTCAACAAATCGACCGGGCACGAGGAAATGTTTCAAGTCAACTACCTATCGACCGCCCTACTCGGATTGCTTTTACTCCCAATCCTCAAAAGAAAGACGCCATCCGATTCTCCAGGTCGACTCATGCTCGTGGCATCTGGCGCAGCGCTGATAGCCGAGTTCTCCGAGCGCAACGCAGATCCCCTTCTTTCTGCGTTCAGCGATGAGAAAGGATGGAACTCTTCAATCGCCAAAAAAAGATACGACACCAGCAAGGGATTGGTACTGATGCTTACCCTCCAACTGAGTCAATTGACCAAGGCCGATGATGTCACCGTCAATGTTGTTGACCCGAGCTTCACACCGGGCACCAGTTTCTTCCGCAACCTTCCGTTGCTCGCGAGAGCGATGGCCTGGCCATTGACAAAGGCTTTGGGCACCACCGTGAACAATGCGGCATGGAGATATGTCGATGGTGCTGTAGCTCGAGGCAAGGAAAGTCATGGGAGTCTGATCAGCGATTGGGAAATTCACCCGTAAGTACTCCTTTAACAACTGAGCGCGATCAATTATGCTGACTTGGACCAGATACCATCCCTTTATGTACACGGAGGAAGGCAAAAAGTTCATGGACAGGATTTGGAGGGAGAGTATTGAAGAATTGGATTTTCCTGAGGTACGCGACGCGTTGGTGTCGCTTCGCGCAGGATACGCTTCTTAATGGTGTAGGGTAGTTATTTGGGTCGTCCTCGACTCCTGGTTTATTCATGCGTTACTTTCCTCTGTTCTTTGGTCATCATTTCTTTAAAGTTTCTTGGTTAGATTTGCTCAATTCATTGGTTTGGTCTTCTTTCATCTGCCGAAGGTCCAATTCAACAAACTCAACCCTTAGATCAAGGTGCATGTAACATGTCTTTCGTCCAGGGTCAAGCTCCCGCTTAGCGATCGGGACCGACTAAAAAGCCCTACACGCCACATTTGACTGGCGGTGGCACATTGTAAGCTATGAGAGCCAATCTAGCCAGCCACTTTAACGATTTCGGGTCCGAACGGGATGGAGCCATCGTTGTGTGTGGCTGATGAGCCTCGATCGGAATGCAACGTGCCAGACCTTTTGGTCAGGGTCTCCAGGGATCAACCTGCCTCAGCCTCTGTCAACCAAACTATCGGAAAATACCCTACGATAGCTCCTCCGTGTCTACATGACGTCGAACCACCAACACGTCCAGTGTTGGTTCACCGACTCAACCAATGTCAGCACCCAAAGCCTGTCTCCCTCGGCAGCATCCGTCCGCACAGCCAATCATATTCCCCTAAAATTACGGACCTGCACTGAATAGGGATTAGTGACACCAATAATAGCAATCCGAGGCTGGGAACTGCCGGTGCTAGCGTGGGCTGAGCACCGTTAGCGCAGAGAGGATACGGGGAACCCTGGTTCTAGATCGGCGTCGACCGGCCTGGCCGCTTGCCGTGTGACCCGGTCGAAGAAACATGCTCGGGGCCAGGTGCCAGGTGAGGATAGGCTGGGTTCTTGGAATAGCATCAACTAGGGCAGTTTCCGTGAAACAACTCCACCATGGAATACGAGATGGAGACAGCAATCGTGTATATAAGACAGTCAGAGAGACGACACAAATTCATTCATCTCATCACTCATCACTCTCATCTTCTCTCAACAAGCTCAATCTACTCAAACAGCTTCTCCCAACTTTCCAATTCCACAAAACAAATCTCCACCCAACAACACCAACCCCACAACAACAATCACCATGCAGATCAAGGCTATCCTCCTCACTCCCCTCCTCGCTGCCGGCATCGTCTCCGCCGCGCCCAGCAAGCCCGTTCAATTCGAGGCCATGGCTCTCCGCTCAGCGAGCCCCATCCACTTCAGCGCCATCCAAGCCTCCAAGAGCTTCCTCTCCCTGAACCTCGCCAAGCAAGGCGCCTCATGCGATAAGAAGTCTGACAACCACGCCGTCTTCAACCTCGTCGGCGATGAGCTCTACCTCTACAAGACCGACAACCCCCCTCAGCAGCTCTACGTCGACCGCTCTGGCATGGGCCAGGGTGTTCTGGGATACACCACCGGTGCCCAGCCCATCCCCAGCAAGGCCGAGCGCAAGGGCTGGAAGATCGACAAGAGCGGCAACCTGAGCTTCAACGGTGCTGGCTTCATCGCCTGCCCCAACAGCAAGAAGGCTGGTGGCTCCTGGAGCGTCTGGGTCAATGCTGGTAATGCCAACCCCGGTGGTAACAAGGGCTGCCTTGGCTTTACTGCTCGCACCATCAAGACTACCACTCCCAACAGCTGCGAGTACACTCAGCAGCAGTAAGAATTAGAACTGGGTTTCTAGCATGGCGTGTGTAATGGTTGGAGCGGGATCATTTAGGTATCATTAATGGAGTTTGCTTTAGCATTGGCATTGGCAGGGCATAGCGGTAATCGAGAGGCGCATACATTTGCATCATAGAATAATAGACGAACGAATACGAAGCATAGGCATACCAAAATTCATTCTGTTCACATCAATTATTGCTCGATCCTTGTTTTCGAATTGTTCCTCCCATCTGGTGTCGCTTTCCAGTACACACAAGTAATTATGTTCTCTGTTGACAGGGAATATATGATGAGATATTGGTCCCCGTCCCAGTTTAATTCATCCCGGCTTTATCAGATGTTGTCCCATGCACCCATTGGCCTTCTTTGGCCTATCCCGCGTTTTCATCCAGTCCTTCCCGGGTCGGGGTCAACGCTGAGCCGAGAGGCCCCACCCATGGCTCGGCCGGCTCCGGGCCCGGCTCCCTCCCCGTCCGGTTCAGGGGCTCCTCAGGTGTGTAAGATTGATTGGCTAGCCGACCTACACATCTATTTCTCTAATGACCAACCTGTTTCTCACAACTTGATCTTTTGTCCAAGTCTCTTTCCTTCAGCTGCATGATCAAGCCCCGTATTCAGGCAACAGGCTTGGTCAATACGCTTTTCGGAAGAGTAAAATGCAGTCCGGGCATGGATGCGAAATGGAACTAAGCGAGCCGAGAATGGAGAACATCAGATTCGCCAGCAACAGCGTGCAGTGGGACGATATGACCCTGGCCTGGGGTGCTTGATGGATCCAGTCTTACGCCAAGAAACAGGCTTATTCCTCCCATTGCCTGTCATACACGCCAATGAACCAAAGTTCTGTTTTTGTGCATATAAAGCTCCATTAACTGGTTCCTGAAAGTTTGCCCTCTATCATTTGTTCTCTATCATACTCATCATCATACTTTAACAATGACCGACGAAAACACGAGCGACCAGAAGACTGAACTGCACAAGTTCCTCCAGATCATAAATAATGATGAGGAGAATGCAGACCGTCTCAAAGAGATTCTCGATGGATTGGAAAAAGATCAGGTCCACCAGAGCTCTAGCTATGATGGCATCAAGAACGCTTTGCACATAGCAATTGACCGCGGCATGTTGTGGGCGGTCCGACAACTCCTGGACTATACACCAGTCTCATCAGACGACACTTCGCTCTTATCCTCGACTGACGAAAACCAGCGACAGCCTCTTCACTTTGCGTGTTTCAGAGGACACGGAGATATTGCGGACCTACTTTTGCAGCGTGGAGCAGACATTCACGCCAGAGGGAATGATGGAGCCACTCCTCTTGATGATGCGTGCTGGAAAGGCCACAAGGATGTTGTCGAGCTCCTCATATCCCGTGGGGCCAACACTCAAATGATGGATTATAATCTATGGTCACCAATCCGAACCGCAGTCACATACCAGAACCTGGATATTGTTGAAATCCTTCTGAACACGAACCCGGCCAACATCAGCAAGGGAGACGAGGGCGGGGAGACACCCCTGCATGTGGCGAGTCGGACAGGAAATGTCGATATCATGAACCTTCTTCTGGAAAGAGGAGCCGACATCGACAAGCCTGACGCTAACAGAGAAACACCACTGCATACCGCGAGCCGATGGGGAAAGGAGAGAGCTGTTCGTCTTCTTCTGAAGAAAAAGGCCAAGGCCGACAGGACCAATAACGATGGGGAGACGCCATTGCACATAGCGAGCCGAAGAGGCCACGAGAGTGTGGTTGCAGTTCTTGTGAAAGAGTATGATGATATAGACGAGGTCGACAACAATGGGAAAACACCATTATGCGCGGCGAGCGAACAAAGAAATGTCGAATGCGTCAACACACTCTGCGAAGCCGGAGCGGATTGCAACTGGAAAGCCGAATGGAGCGAGGGCTTCAGGGCGCCACTTCACTACGTGTTTGAGCTTTCAGAGAAGAAAGATGAAAGCCCTGATGAGAGGAAGAAAAAACAGTCCACCATCGTGAGAAAGCTCTTGGCACATGGTGCTGACCCTGGACAACCGAACATGGATGACCAGACATCACTGCATCTGGCGGCGAAAGCTGGCAATTGGGGTGTCTACAGAGACATTCTAAAGTTGCTGAAAGAAGGCGAGAACAGGCTCAAAAACACGCATGGAAGAACCCCCTTGGCTATGGCACTCAGATTCCAAGCTGATGAGATCATGGAGGTGATGACGGACTCGGAGACCGCAAGCATGTTCGACTCGGGAGATGAGCTTGAGGCACTCCTCTGGGCAGCCCAAAGCGAAGAAAAACGCCGCTACTTGGAGAGTCTATTTGAAGGGAGGAAGCATCTCAGGGATGAGATACCCGATGGTGACACGAGTAGCTGGAGTGCAATCCAATGGGCAACCTATCTGGAACTGCCCGAGGTGCTCGAAATGCTCCAGAAAACGACTGAAACCACCACGCCTGAAGAGGAGAAACCTGAGATACAGAAACCTGAGATGCCAATAGCTGGTGCCGAACAAGAGGAATTCTTGAAGCACTGGAGTCTAAAGGCGGCGGTTACGGAATGCAGGGTACAAGATGACAGATTGACTCTCGCGACCAAATTCCGCAGCGTCCAAGATGTCATTTACGGGACAGGACCGGTAAGCGCCACGATCACGAAGGAGGATCGCGTCGGAGAGGATCATTTCACTTGGGTTCATCTTCCCGCAACAAATGTGAGTATCTGGCTGTCATCTTAAATCCCGAAACGAGTGCTGAACTGACTGATCTCCTTAGATGATCTGGATGAATGTGAGTTTGCAACGGGTTAAGGAGAACCATTATCAGCGTCTTTGGCTCTCTACTGACAAGCCATCTCGCTAACTGATCTCACAGGACCTCTTGAAAAGAATCTTGCCCGAGGCACCATCGTGCCTGTCTAACAACGTATCAACAGTGAATGAATTTTTCGAATCTAGCTGGTCTCAGATTCCAGATGCAACATCTGAGTCGCGAATCATGAAGCCCCAGTGCGTCTCTGAGCTGATGCTACACGACGATGACAGCACTGAACATTATCTTCGTGCCGCTTATGTGAGTAAATATTACATATCGTCGGCTCTTGATTTCTCATTTTCTGTCTAGATACCTTATCTCGCCTTGTCAAGACAGCAACACCGAGGACAGGACCGCACTGAGAACCATGACGAGGGCAAACAGCAGCGAGGCGAATGGGACAAGGAGGAGAACGACGGAAGCAATCAGAGGGAGGCCGAACAGCAAGCAGCTTATGACGCATACCGCGGCCTGCTCAAGTGCTACGAAGGCGAGGTAATCCATGGCTCGACAACTCTTGATGAGTGCTTCTACGGCTTTTCAACGCTAGCCCAGCAACAAGAATCCCTCCATGGGGATCGACTACACAGGGATGATCATCAGGCTGCGATAAAGGCCATACACTCAGAATGTGTAGTTGAAGGGTCTAACTGGGCCCTTGTTAGGGTGAATCAGCTGTGGGTGTGGGTAGTCGGTCATAGTATGTCGACAACCCCTTTGCTGAGGAGCATACTTTTGCTGACAATTCGTACTTAGAATGGCTGATCACGGCGACTACACATCCGATCGACCAGGTGGAAGATGCATTCCTGTCAGATGCACTTGACCACATCAAGAGGCAAGCAGCATGGGCGCGATCCCCGCACGAGATGGCAAAGGTAGTCTTTGCGTGCTGCGTCGACGCCTACGATCGACCGCCGAAGCCCAAGCTTCACGAAACAGACCATTCTATCCGTCAGATCCTTTCCGACTCGATCAAAAACATTGTACGTTCTTCTGCAAAGTATTGATATTGTGATAGCATTCTTACCTTTTCCAGGCTAGGAAAGATGCCAGGCTATTCCATGATTTCTGCGAGCTCATGGAAGCGAAACAGCAGAAAGAAAAAGACGCACCAGAAGGAAAAAAGACGGTGACAAAGACTGCTGCGAAACTTGTGGTTGAAATAAGAATTATCCTCGACGAGCTTCAAATGATCCAAGCAATGGGGAACCATCAAGTGAGGGTTTGGAAGAAGCTGAGGAATGGGTACGGGTTAGACAACCGACGATGGGAGAGCCACATCTCGAGTGATATTGAGGAAATGATTGCATCTGCTGATCGCATCAGGTCAAATGTAAGGTCTGGTTGTGAGATGATTGACCTTGCTGATTTTTACGCAATAGGTTGAAATGACGCTCTCTCTTGCACACCAGCAGATTGCCAACGATCAAGCGAAAGAGAGACTGAAGCAGGGCGAGATCGCCATTGAGCAAGCGAGAGAGAGCTTCAAGCAAGTTCGGATGACTACGATCTTTACCGGAATTGCAGCATTCTGCGTGGGTGTTCCTGCCCTCATCTGAACCGAATTTGCAACTAACAAGAGTCGCCCAGTTAACTTCATCTTCTCTGTCATACCTTTTTGCAATGGATATTGATTCCATTCGCAAGGTCCCATGTTGGGAATCCTTGCTAATTTGTAAGGTATCTCTTCTCGTGAAGTTTTGTTGTTGCTAACGGTCTTTTTTCTCAAGTTCTTGTCTCAGCGGCCCTTCTGTACGTCTTGTGGCTGAGAGAGATCAATCGAGACGTTTATGTAGGAGGAAGCTCAAAGAAGGAAGCGGAAGAATCCCAGGACCAGGCGGAGGAGAGAGCTGAAACTATGGGATTTGCCAAGGGTGAGAAGGAAGATTGGCGTATTGTGCGTGATGGGCTTGATACTTGGCGAAGCCGACGAAAGGAGAGTTCGTATGAGGTGTAGGTTGTTGGGCTTACCAAATGCGAGTGGCCGGCTGCAAGGTTTACGCAAGAGAGTGAAGCCTCGCCTGGTGCGAGTGTGTTGACTACTGAACTGACTGATGAGTCTCACAAAAGCGAGATCACAACATGTGCTAGTGGCTTGTGAATTCAATCACAAAGGTCCCGAAGTCTTGTCGGACTCTTTCTATCATTCCGAGTTGCCCGTACTTGTACCCACAAACACAACCAACACTGCGGCATATGTCGCAGTAGAAACGAGAGTCTCAATGTTTGAGACCTTCACGACAAAAGAAAGACCCAAAGCAAATAGAAGCAAAAAAGAAGAGACGGTGATCAAGCTCTTGATAGTAGACGGCTGGACCGTCATGATGATCATGGGCACAATAAGGAACAAGCCACCAGTGACAGCGATAGCGAAGCGCACTGATCGGTCCACAAACTTGGATATCTCCTTGGGAATTTTCCCGTCAATGTACTCTTGCTCTCTCTGTCTAAATTCCTCCTTGGAGAAAGTCAGCCGCGATGGAAGGTATCTCATGAATGCATCGCGCATCGAATCAATCTTGGTTTCGGCATCCTGGAAGTAGGCGTAATGCGAGGAATAGGGGGCCTTGAAATCGTCGGGTGACTGGAAGAACCTCTCCAGAAGGAGCTTTCGGGCGCTGAAGTCCTCCTTTTTGAGGCTTTGGTGTCCCCGGAGGAATCGGTAATCCCTGATGGCGGTTGCTACCAAAGGTTAGTGGCGCACCATTGCCAGCGTTCTCAGGGTATGTATTGGTACTGAAGTCCCGTAGCGTCTTTTGGAGGTCTTCTCCGTTCTCTTTACTCAGCTGACCTTCAGCATGGACCTTGCTCTTTAGCCTGGCCAGCCTTACTGTATGCTGGGTGATGTTGAGACGCTGTAGAAATTCGAATCGGAGGAAATGGAAATCTTCTTCCTCCACGAGCGACCTGTTGACATACGCCACAAGATTCTTTTCGTAGAATTCCGCAGACATAGCTAGAGAATGATGAAGGATGGCGAAGACTGTCAGTTTTGCTTCATGTGGTGGGTGAAGGGGACATGCAGGCAGGCTCAGCTTCGGCAGCCACGGTCACAGTGGTTTTAACACTACTTGCGGATTTGCATGCACGACGTCTCCGAACATTACGAGTAGGAAGCAATGGCTTCATCGGCTGAGTAAGTCACTTGGTAAGATATGATATGATCTTAGTTGATGCCCAACCAGCGGTAGCGATGCACCATTTGAGGATGCGCCAGAGCCACCGTCGTTTAGAAACAGTGCCAAAAAAGCAATGCTTGATTTCTTTGTTGAAGCGATAGCAAAGGCCGAGGCGAACATCCGAGATGTCGATGAGAAGCCAACTGCAGAGATCTTACGTGGAGATCTCATCAAAGACCTGTCGGGTAACTCGGGTCTTTGCGTCTGGCATAGTCGCAAGTTGACGGAGATTGTTCAGCAACTGAAAGACGATCGCTACAACATTGAGAAGCTATGGGATCTTGAGTGGCCGCTAAATAAATTTTTTGAAAGAAACTTCGGCAGTAACGATCCCATATCTGCAAAAGAGTACAACTTCTACGACGGGGTCGAATTCGATGCCCCCGGCGAACAGGGGGGAGGTGGCGAGGAACCTCGCCGTATTCCCGAACGAAGAACTTCTCAGAGTTCAACCGAGTCCAGGTTACCGGCTGAAGACGCTCTCGACAATATCCAAGACAGCCTAAAAAATTGGATAGACTGGCTGCACTCTCAGTACCCCCGAGAAAATAAAGCAAGGAGAATAAAGGCGAAGTTCACTCGCCTCTTCAGCAAAAGGACGTCTGAGATAGATGGCAGTCGGGGCAGGACACTACTGGGCGCAAGCCCAAATGAGTTCCATGACTTGTTATCCCGCATGTCCATCCTTATCACGACGGCGAGGGGTAATGTAGCAGGTTTCGGGATGGGTGAGTGTCTCTGGCACACTTTATAGTGACCATGGTAACTAACGCCACATCCCATAAAGTAACTTCTAGTAGGCATCACCGCGCACTCCATGTTCTACAGGATGACATGAATCTCGAGAGCGAACCAAAGGCTCATGGACGGAACCGACCGAGCAACCCAAGCGTCCCTAGACCAGACCGTGGAGATACGACGCCGTACAGTAGCGCCCAAGCCCTGGCAATCAGGGTCGAGGACTGGGTAAAACACCAGGAAGAAGCCTGCAAGTCACACGATTGGATAACCGAACGCTTCTTTAAGAGAGGTTGGGCACCCTATAGGGGGGCGGAGGGGTAAGACCTTTCGGCCATGAAGAAGGTTAAGAAAGGTCAAGTGCCTCATCTGTATATTTGGTCAAAATTATCTCCTTTGTCCACGTGTTACGGTCTGATTATTGGAAGGACAAACTGAATCATACGAGCTGTGATTTTACACTGGAAATAGCCCCTCAAATTGTGACCAAGACTGTGTCTCCATCTCCCCATGCTTTTGCGCCTTTAAGAGCGTGCTCCCATACATCACTGTGACTCGGCCCGCTGGAAACCGTAATATTTGTCCTTTGCTCTCAATGATTCAATCCCACCCTATGAGGCATTTTGGGAGATGCTCTACTTAGAAATGCCCGTCTAGATTACTCAATACTCTTATATTCACACAAACCGATCTCCTAGGACTGTTATAACGCAAGATTTAAACCCTCTAGATTATACTAATCGTTTCCTTCCTGGAATCTTCCCGCCATTCTGGAGACCACGCGGAATCAGTCTCAAGAAACCCAACTCGTCGATAACGATTAACGAATCCCGCTTCCTTTACCAAAATGAGAGAGTAGAACCATCCTCTCATCATACCTTTTCCATAACCGAGAGTCAAGCACCAGAGCGCTGGGGACTGTTTCCCTTTACAGGAGTGAAGGTTTGGAGAGAGACCAATGGAATCCATCTTGTAGTCGATTCGGCCATGCTCCCTGTGCAAGTCTTCCTTCGTCACCTCAGTAAGGTGTCCCCGGATCACGAGAATACCACTCGTGACAGCTCCATACGGATCTAGAGGATACGCCAAATCCACACTGCAGTTGGTGACTTCAGCTGCGCTGACCACGAGCTTCCGACCTACATACTCGATCGTGCCCTGCACGGAAGCCCAAGACCAAGATGGGCTGCTTGACCTGCACGCCCCTGGACGCGGGAATCGATGCACACTCCACATCAAGTCGAAGACCAAGTTTTGTCTCCAAAGCCCTGCTAGATAGTCACTCTTCAGTCTGGGAGCTAGTAGTCGGGCGATGGCGGAGATGCCGGGGAGTTTATCTGTTGCGACAGTGAGGTTGCGTTTGGTGTAGTTTTCCACTAGGAGACACCACTGCTCTTGCAAAACCTCTAGGTTATCACTTGAGCCTGAGGAACGGTCTTCATTGACTCCTATAGAAATGAAGTTGTACCCGCAATCCACCGGTGCCGGAAACCACCGGCTCTTGTTAGGAGGCCCGTAGCGATTCTCGATCTGAATCTCGTTAACAGCTCTGGAATTCTCAGCCAATTCCGGTTTGAAGCCAGCTTGACATTTCCAGATGACGTCCATGCCAGTAAATATGAGAAGCCGAGGCGTGAGCATCGCCTCTTGAAGAGTCCACGCTCGATCGTTGATTGGCTGTGGATATGCACCAATCATGGCCCAGTAAGGCCCCTCCCTGGATAGTGGGATGGAACCCTTGGTGCTTTTGTCAACGCGAATGGGGAGGGAGAAGACTCCTGTATCATTTGTAGGCAGACGCTTGAGAAAACCGTCCCTGGAAGTCAACGCGCTGGCTGCCGAAATGGTGAAGCAACTGTTGAAGTAGATGTGGAACATCTTTGCCATCTCTCGAGCAACGTCTTCTTTTTCGTCTTGCACGATACACAGTTAGTCAATCCATATATATCTTACTCCAACGGACCGGGCGACTTGGAAGCCATCTCGAATGGTTTGCGGCAGCTCTTCATACGGCAACTCTCGAAGATATGCGGCGTACTTCTCGCGGGTAGTTTTGTGGACCTGGTCACCGCCCCAGCAGTAGCTGAGCGCGCAATATTGTCCTGTCTTGCTGAGGGTCTCGCATAAACGTGCTGAGGGCTCTCCACCGACTGGTGAAACCATGATGAGCCTGGTGGGTAGCTCTCTTGGGGTGTCGCCAGGGCATTCAGGATGGCCTTCAACACACTCACCAAGCCATTTCCGTATAGCTCCAAAGGTCTCCACGGATCCGAACTCTGCAAGCGTTGCCTGAGAGTGAACGAACTTGGACGCCGGGTTGTCTGTTAGGAGTAGTGAGAAGGAGCTCAAGTACGAGGTGTTGGCAAGGAAGCCTACCAGGTGTTGTATACAAGCACCACGTACGGCCTATCAGCCGATCGTTGGATTCATAGACCCCCAAATGTTTGAACTCGGAGTGAAACTTGATCTTGAGTCCGAGCCTCTCGCCCATTGAAGGAAGCCAACCGGCTCGCGGTCCTGAAAACATGGCGATGTAGTCTGGACCCTCATCAGATTCCGCAGACTGTGATTCCACCTCGCTCTCCTGCTCACTTCCTTCGTCGCTCTCAACGGCACTCCGCTCATAGTCATCCTTCTTACTGGTCGTTTCGTCTTGGCGATCTGGGGAGCGATCCTTTTTGTACGCTCGATCATCCCCAACAACATCTGTACAAAACTCACAACTCTCCATGGCTCCTCGCTCGATCTCCTTCCGTGTCCGTGTGAAGCGGTAACCATCATCTTTGGTCCATATCTGGTTCTGGATACTCTCATCAACGTTTGGGTCGTCAGCACTGGGGAAGATTCGTTTGCACAGGGCGCAGAGTTTGAAAGGAGGAAACTCTTCGATTACGACCATGCTTCCTCATGTAGAAGGCCCTGCGATGGACCAAACAGACTCAAGATTGCGGATTCTAGGGGTCAAAGGACAATGATCGACCAAGATTGGAGTGATGATGGCGTATCTGTTAAGTTGTCGTCCATGAGCCCTGCTACATCTTTCAAGCGGAGTGTCTGCGCCTCAGCTGAACGAAGAATCTGACAAGTCGGCGGTAGCCGCGAATTTCATTGGTCAATATGGCTGAGATCATATTTAGATTTGCAAAGAGCTAGGCGGGGCAAAATATGGACGTCTTAGAAATGTCTGGGTAAAAGTTAAAGACTTCGCAGCCCGAGAATGGCTGGCATGGTCGACACAGTTTGGCCTACAGACCGTATCAGAGGGGCTATACTATTAGTCAACACTTAGTATCGATAAGTAACAGTGGCACTGATGCGATCTTGAGGTATTTTTAAGGGTGAGCTTTGTTGTGTTTAGTCTGATAAAACTTGGGCATAACTCAGTCGCGCGAAAAATCACCGACGACGACCTTCAATCCTTGCCCGCAGCTGTTCCGCTCTGTCTCTATTCCTCTCTGCCTCGACAATCGTACTCCCAACCATTGCCGTAGGCGGAGGAGCCATTCTCTTGCGAAAGAAGCAATCTGGACGATGTCCTGCGTGACCGGAACTTGCGATTCTCCAGTCTGCTAGACACTCCCAGCAGAACTCGTAGCGACAGGCTCGACATGTCATGTGGAAGCACCCTAGGCCCTTTTCAATCGGAATTTTGCAGTTGGGACAGGGCTTGGTCCTTTTGGCTAACCAGATTTCTGTTTCTTTGTCGCTGTCTCTTCTCTGTAGGTCGTATTCGTCGCAGGTGAGGTCTTGATGCCATGGACGATTGTGTTTGAAACACATGACGAAACCGCATGCCTTGCAAACAATCCGGTTTCTAGATGGATAATCCGGACCTAAGTTATCGTAGATTTGTCCATTGGTACACCTCCCGCGAAGACATCTTCGGAAATTGGGCTCCAATTCCAGGCTTGCGTTGAGGCAATATTGATCGTATAGCGCAAAAGTGTCTGGATCGGCCAGTAGCTGGACCTGCGTGTGGGTGTATATGTGATCACAGCTTAGATTAGGACACTTGAGATCGTTGACTGCTGCAGCTCCTCGTGACTCAAGCTGAGACTTGATACTGTGGCAGAGACAAAGCACGCAGACGTTCATTTCGTGGTTTTTGCTGCATTCCCGGAGGGCGGACGGAAAGGGAAAGGAATCCTGGACGTTCGTATAAGTCTCGACGCAGATTGCACAATCCCTGCTCGTCTCTTTCGTAGTTTTACCGCCGGCCGTCCTCGTCCTCGTCCTCGTCTGGGGCTGCCTTCCCTCTCTTTGTCTCTCCTGTTTCTGACGGTCCCTCAAAAGTTGTAGTAGTCCGGCACGCCCAATACCTTCTCGTCCTTCTGGTTCCACTCCGAAAAATTGCTGTTGTGCTTCTAGTTGTAGGTATCTGGCGCGCTCAAAGCTTGCTCGTCTCTCCGGTTCCATTTCGGCAAGTCGACGTTGTTCTTCTAGTGCCATGAGATGATCCTCTAGAAATGCTTGAGCGTTTCGAAGGCGAAGTTCCGTTTCGCGTCTCCGTCGAAGCTGTTCTTCACGGCGCTCCTGTTCTCTCTCGCGCTGGCGTTGTCTTTCTTCTTGTATGGCCCTCCTAAGCCTCTCATATTTCTCTCGCGTCTTGCTTTGCTTGGTGGCTCCGGAGGGCTGTCCTTCTTCTGTTTGACTGGTCTCAGGCTGTCTCTCGCCTGTCGAAGGAGGTCCTGCTCTTTCTTGTCCTTGCGTAGTAATCTCTCCTGTGGTTCTTGTCGGTTGGTCGGGCTCTCCCCTTAATAAACGGAACCATGGGTATCTTTCTCTCGTGGGAGAAAGTCCTGCTCCCTGATTTGTCTGATTTGTGGGTTCACTTGATTCTCTTGTGCGCCCCGTTATATAACTGCCTCTCAATCGCCTCGAGATATCAAGGATCCGGTCAATTTGCCTGCTCTCCTCCGGCTGTTGGTGATCGCTCGGTTGCTCCGTCCTCGTTTGTAATGGCTCATTTTCTGGCACAAACTGAGCATTGGTCACCCTGGGTGGTGCCAAGATACTTGTACGTGGTCCATAAGGGTGACCCTCGTATAGTGCCCAGTCTCTCCAGTCAGATTCAGGGGGGCCACGGCAGTTTGCGCAAAGAGGGTTCGGGTAGGGATTGCCGAGGGAAGAAACAGCTGGAAGGTCCAGACCTTCAAGGTAAAGGGGTGGCTGGTGGACGGTACCACAGTTAGAGCAGCTCAATACTCCACAGGTGCAAACGACCTGGTACGTTGGTGCGCACGCGCACGCGGGAACCCCAGTGCTGCTCATAGCATTCAAAGATGGGTAAAGATGAAGAGAAGAAGAGATGAAAGAGGAAAGTCTTTTGTATGCGGGAAGGAATCGTGTCATCATTGTTCTGGGTGGTGACGTTCTGTAGATGGGCCGAAAGCGATGCGTGGAGGCTATAGTGGCTGAAGCTACCCAAGCTACCCAAGCTACCCAAGCTACCCAAGCTACCCAAGCTACCCAAGCTACCCAAGCTACCCAAGCTACCCAAGCTACCCACGAAGTGAAGATGTCAGAGAACTCGACCACCTTATTCAGTGAGAATTTAACAAACTACTCTGAAATTTGCTTTCTTTGCGTTCTGAAACCGACCTTTCGTTCTTCTTTACTCTCTTCTTTTTACGACTACTTACACCATCATTATAGGGCTCTTATATCCTCAAATCAAGTCCTTATATTAGGTGCTGGCATAATAAGAAATCTTGATCGTGAAGTATTGACAGACGCCTGCAAAGAAAAGGCTCTCTTCAATGGCAAATAAAGTTTCTGAGCCCCTTCCAGGATGGATCAGGCGAGTTTGTTAGTTACGTTGCAGCATGCACCGGAATTATGCTACGCAATCACACCAATACGGAGGGAGCCCCCGAAGAGATAAGAAAGGGGAAAAAGTTAAAATAACTTGCCGTAAAGCAGCATGCCGTTAATTGTCAAGCGTGTCACGCAACCTTGCGAAGAGTCATATTGCTTCACCTCCCCCCGATGCTTGAAGCGGGGCTGGTTCCGCACGTGATTTGATATCAAAACGCCACCCGTGCAACTTCATCACGGACAGCCCATCCTCCTCCCTCATACTAAACCTGATCAGGAGTCTACAGCATGGACAGCCCCATTGAGCTACCCGATGGCCGCCTGGTCTGTGGCCGTCACGGCTTGATCGTTTGCGGGTCCTGCTGCGTCGATTATAGCTTCATGGAGGAGGTGCTGGAAGACTCAGAGACTGCGCTCGACAGAGAGACCGAGGAGCTTTACAACCAACTGAGCCCTGAGTCTCGGGCTGCAATTGATGCGCGATGGGGTCCTCCGCACCCTGAAGACCGGCCCGACCCTACCACGGGACTTCGAGGTTTCAGACGAGGCACTGGCAGAGCCTTCCCGTCCAAGTTTTCCCCACCGTCGACGACATCCATACCCAGTGAAGTCTTCCCAGCAGGTATCGGCAGACGGGCAGCCCCACCAGTTCATCGATTCATTCGCGGCACTAATTCCGACGAATTTTTGATCTTCACCGACGGCGCCTGTCTCGACAACGGCCAAGCCAACCCCAGGGCGGGCTGGGCATTCGTCCTCAAACCTGGAACAAATGAACGTCAAGGCGTAATCTCGGGGCGCCTTGAAAACAAAGGCCCATTTGGCGATAAGCATAACCAGACGAGCAACCGCGCCGAGCTCCGAGCCGTCCTGGCCGCCCTGCGATTCCGCTACTGGCCCGGCGAAGGCTTCACGAAATTGGTCATCGCTACCGACTCCGAGTATGTTTCCAAAGGTGCTACCGAGTGGGCTCAGGGTTGGATACGCCATGGGTGGCAGACCCGCGGCCGAACCGCTGTGAAGAACAAGGATCTCTGGGAGCTGCTTCTCGGAGAGGTCGAACGCTGGAACGAGGACGGGTTGAAGATTGAGTTTTGGAGAATCCCAAGATCCATGAACACTGTGGCGGATCGTGCGGCGAAACAAGCTGCTGAGGGCGAGGGCCGAGACGAGTTCCTCGACGTGAAGGGTGTTCTTATCTAATTCATCCCGACCTTTCTCACGTCTTGTGAGGAGATTGGCCCTCAGCACGGGGCTGCCACAGTCGCAAAATATGAGTAACCACAAATGGGTGCGATGGGGCTTGGTCATGTCTAGAGAAGATGCGCAGAGCGCTTAGGGAATACGAAAGGAATTAAGCAGAGGGTCTCAAGTGCGATCATGTATGTTCAACTCTAGGATCAATGGAGGCATCCTGCATGACGAGAAGTCCCAAGCCATCGATGGGTTAAATACTACAACAGCAAAACAATAATCTTTAAACCATCTCAAACCCGGTCCGCTTTCTTAATTTCTTCAATACTTTCATAGATCTCACCCTTCTTTCAACGCCACCACAGACGTAGAGCCATCCGAGAATAGCCAGTGGCTAACAGGACAGCCACTACTTGGTCTTGCAGCAACATCGCTGGGACAAAAGTCCGCAGTCGGTTTTGGCCATGTGGGAGAACTTGTAAGGTTTGCAGTAGTCCTCACACTTGCCGCTCCAGGTGCGAGAGCAACTGCTTCGGTTCCAGCATGTCGCACGGACTTCGACGTCCCTGGGTTTGATGTCTGTCGAGGGGGCGGCTATGACGGCGGCCGCGAGGAAGAGAAGATTCAACTTCATTTTGTAAAAAGTGTGAATATGTCTGGACGAAGACCTGAACGGATTTGGTGGGCTTGTATAGTTGGTGGTGTCTAGTAATCCGCCACACGCAGACTGGAGGTCCTATTTATACCCAGTTGATGCGCAACTTAAAAGCCTATGCTGTATGGTATCAGGCAACGGACATTCGCTATGCATCATTTCTGCGAGTCTTATCCTCGAGTTGCTGTATTTGGTTATCGGTGTTACGTCGTTGATACCGTCGAGAGCTTCGGAACATCGGTGCGTCCTCCCAAGACATACCGGAAGGACAGGGTCCGAGATGCGAAAGAAAGTTCCCTGCATTTCTTCCCCGCTTCATCGTATCACTCGTACTAACAGAGCGAGACAATGCATTTAACCGCTTCGTTCTAGGCCTTACAGCGACTCTACTGGTGAATCCGGCACGTGAATATCATGAAGCTGATCGTGCCATGGCACATGATTGATGCAAGCGGCCGACATCCGGAGGGGCGGAGAACACCCAACGTTGCAGTATGCAACTCAATACGCCGAATACGGGGATCACCTTCCAGGATAATCTTAGGGCTATACGAGCAAGCGGCGTGGTGCCTGAGTTCTCATCACGAGACCAATCTCAATTTCCTGTCTCATTGGCCAGAAGGTATGCAAGACGCCCAACATTTGCTACGTTGTATGCACTGGGATAGCATCAATATCATGATTTTCGGACCGCATGCCCTGAGGCATCTCTCTTGGGCGGTTTCAATCTCGCCTCTCTATGAACATGACCATACAACTTCCGCGCCTCCATCAGTCTAGGCAACGTACAGGAAACAATACCATCTACCCTGCAAATCACATGCTACTTGAATAGATCAACTGCCTTCTCGAAGGGGCGGGGGAAGTATCATGAATAGCAGTGAATAACCCGGTTTAGTCATTTCGCAGCCACGTCCTAACCTCGGCTGAGGCTTCAGGTATGGTCAACGATCGGCCGCTGATGGATTATTTCTACAGCGTGTAATACCGTGAAATTGACATGCCGGTAGATCGTTCCCTGCATAGGATTAAAGATAGGATTGAGACGGCCGCGTGGTGAAGTGGATATTCGTATTTGATGTTTCAGCTACTGCTCCATGCCGTTACCAAGACCTTACGAATTGCGCTTTTCCAGTCAATCAAGGCCTTAGTCATTTACGAATTCAAGCTAAGAAGCTATGGTAACAAAGTAACGTTGATCTAACTCACTTGCTGCTGTGAATGTTACTGGCCAGCCTTGTAGGGATACATGAAGCTACCCCCAGACACGCTGAGTAAACTGCTTACCGATCTTTGACTTAGCCAGCTGAAAGACGACGACGCAAGAAACACGAGAATATCGGAAAGAATAGTTTATCTGAAATATATAAGTAAATGCCTTCAAATCTCAAAAATGCTTTATTCAACCATTCATTGTCTCTCACTTTCAGCTCGTATAGTCTCATCACTATGAAGTTCATCGCTCTCCTCTCCCTTGCCGGTATGGCCCAGGCCATCACCATCGGTGTATTTGAGAACCAAAAGAACGGCGGTGGCCAGTTCAAGGCTTTTGCCACTCCCACTGCCACCTGCAGTAAGATTTCTGAATCATGTCTCCCAGTCCTCTGACAGCTTGCTGATAAAATTCCGTTAGGAAACCTTGTGGGCAACGACGCCTACTGGAATGACCGCATCAGCTACGTTCAGATTCCTCCCAATGTGTTGTGCCAGTTCTGGGAGTAAGTAAGCGACCTATTTCCAAGCGAAAACTACTAATATCTTTCAGTGATATTAACTGTAAGGGAGGCAGCTTGGTCATTCCCGCGAGCAGTGGTGGCGTTGATGCCAACATCCCCGCCAACCACAACGACAAGATCAGCTCGTTTGCTTGCTACAACAAGTAGTCCTTTGGCATATTTGTTAAAACTTGTTATATTTTAAGGATTTCAAACTTCCAAAAGATGGACCACTAGGAGGTCGAATAGACGCCATGATTGTTGCAACTTGTCTCACGGTGCAAGCTTCGTACCATAGAGCAAATAGAGACTTTGTATGACTCATTAGCTAGCAATCACCTCTCTCTGTTTTCTTATACGAATTCTTTTGTCATTGCATCTAGTAAGCAGACTTATGCATTGGGCGTTGCTGTCTTGAAAATGGCGCTGTTTGCCACGTTGCCCACTCCCTCTTGTGCCCTACGGGAAGAAAACACTGACCAACATGCTCATCAAGAAAAAGACAGATGTCTCTTGACAAATCAAATTCCAACGGAATCAATCTGATTGAAGGAGATCCCTTTTTCGGGTCCTTTTTTCGGCTACGAATTAACTCCGTGCGACTTACCAATCGATCGGAAGCAATTCTCGTCCGAATGACGGACGAGACACTAAATGGATCGTAAATTAGCCAATCTCACTGCACGAGAAGGATGACAACCGAGGTTGGCTGATTCAATTATTAACAAATTAATAATTCCAGTTCTATGAGTTATTGAGGTTGGGCTATATAAGCCACCACCGTGATGCTCATGTCGCCATCTCGTTCAACAATCACATCCACATCAATCACTCTTCTCCTAAAACTCAACTTGAATCGACAAAATGGTCTTGAAACTCTACGGATGGGCCCCTTCTACTTGCACTCGTCGTGTGCTCACGGTGCTCGAGGAGAAGGGCTTGGAGTATGAGCTACCTCCTCTCGACGTCCTGGCGGGTGCGCACAGGACCGACGAGTACGCCGAGGAGTTTCACCCTTTCAAGAAGATTCCCGTTTTGATCGACACTGAGACTGGCGTCAAGGTCTATGGTAAGTGAAACAGGAAATTTTACGATACTCTATCTGGGTTAGGAGAACGCTGACTTTGTCATAGAAAGCAGAGCCATTGCCCATTACATCGCCGTCAAGTACCGCGACACCGGCATCGATTTGTCTCCTCCTGAGTCTGACCTCAAGGCATATGCCGGTTTCCAGCAGGTAATATTCTTCTTCAAATCGTCTGTTATGTGGATATTTGCTGACCAATGTCAGGCTCTTTCCATTGAGCTTTCCTACTTCGACTCCAACACCACCAGAATCACCTGGGAGAAAGTCTTCAAGAAGGCGATGAACCTCGGACCCCCTGATGAGGACGTGGTCAAGGCCAAGCTCGAGGATCTCGACAAGTCTCTTCAGGGCTACGAGCGCATCCTCTCCAAGCAAAAGTATCTCGCTGGAGACAACATCACCCTCGCCGATTTGTTCCACTTGCCCTACGGAGATTCGTCAGAGCCTTTCGGTTTCGGCGAGCTTCTCACCAAGTATCCAGCTACTGAGAAGTGGTGGAATGGCCTGAAGGAGAGGGAGAGCTGGAAGAAGGTCAATGTGAAGCCCGAAGAGGCCAAATAAGCGCCCCACCGTCTAAATCTCCAGGATTTCTCAGAGATTTCATCAAATCATATCCTCTATGACCTCACAAAATGATGGAGCATACAAAGTCAATTGGTCTTGGACTAGTTTACGCTAAGAATGTATCCTATACGCCTTACAGTCCCAACCAAGTCGATGTGTCATGAGATTTCCAACGATATGAACCACTCTCTTATCCAATGCAAAAATCCCTCTCCTGAGCTCCTTGTACATTCTCAGCCCCATACATAAGACCATGGATGTAGCATTCGCCCACCAGCGCAAATTCTGCCCCGATACGCTTCCTCAGAACGAAAGGCGCCTTGCCACCGCCGAATATGCATATTTCGTCGCCCCTTTGTGAGCCTCCAGGTGCCAGACCAGCGTAGCCCTTCTCGGTCCAGCAGAAAACCGCCTTTGAAATTCTGTTCATGAACGCCTGCGAGGTCTGCCAGTACTGCTTGACCACCTTGTCTTCCTCGGGCGATCTTTTCTTCTCTCCCCAGACAAGCTCTTCCAAGTCACTAGGCCATTCAGGGAGTTCCTGCTTCGCAAAGTCTCGGTATGCTCGGAGACGGTCTGTAGTCGACTCCAGGTGAGGCTTTGTTGCGTCCCCAATGGGGAGTTTGAGGAGAATGCTTCCCTTGCTCTCCCCAGATGGGTATGAATGAATGAACTCAATCGAGTTACGGAAGTCGTCTGCAGTACCAGAGTAGTCGGCGCCGTCCTTGCAGATGTGTCTGATTGTGGCGACGGATGTGATTCTGTCAACTGAGAGACCACTGATTTGCAGCACCGATAAGCCAGGATCGGATGTATCTCTCAACTGGGCCGTTGGATGCTCCCGCCTCCCAGCATAGAAGGTTCCCTTTGCAGCATCCCATGTTGATATCGTCTGGGGGAAGCTGTGCCTTGTCCACTCGGGGATCCACGAACAGAAGTCGTATGATTTATTCACTCCGGCTCGGCATAGTAGGTCCATCACCTGGCCTCTCTGCACAAAACAGGCAGCGTATCTTTGAACGACCTGCTGTATAGTTGAGTCGTAATCCGGGTTGAACTCTTGCTGGCTACAATCAGAGCCGAGGCCAAGGAGTGCGAATAACTTGTCAACAAGTTTGGTAGCCTGGCAGTGCGCAAACATGTCCAACAAGCGGAGAAAACTAAACTTGTTGCGTGCTTCTCGGCGTGACTTTCGCGCCATTCCTAAGGCATATGCGGGGCTGGCGTATTGGAAGACGCGAACATCGTCAGGCTGATGAACCCCAGAGTTGAGCCCGCGTTCACAGAGCTGAACTGCCTCAAAGAAATCATCCCAGTCGATCTTTGATCTGCCACAGACCAGAGTAACTTTGGCTGGCAGTACCAACTCTTGGACAATCCAGACACGCTTGAACCAGGGTCTAGCCAAGAAGGCATCCAAGTCGGCCCAAGTATCAATGTCACAGTCTTGGGACTCATTCTTGGACTTGGTGTTGTCCAGAATTTCGGTCCAGCACATCGATCCAGACTGTCGGGAAAGCTCCGCAATGCTCTTGAGATTCTCGACCACGATGCCGCCGTTCTGACTCTGGGCCTCTGGGCCAAGCCAAGCCACGACCTGCGTGGCTGACTGGAAGATTGTGCTCAAGAGGCGGATCTGTATAGCCTTTTCTGTCACACTCTCTTGGTTGATGCAGATGGCATCAATCCACAGCATGGTATCGGCCGTTGGGTCTCTGATAGCCCGCAACGCAGAATGAAGCGAAAAGCTAATTTGGACCCCTCCCTCGGGAGTCTCAATGAAATGCGGCGCCAGGGAACAGTTGATGTCGCCCCAGACGTAGGAAAGAGCTTGATACTCTTCTTCAGAATCAGCCAGCACGTGGTGGACACTGCCTTTCAAGGGTTCATCATCCGTTCCAGGGGAGAGCTTGAACAATCTCATCTCCCCTGGGCGGAGGTCTCGGTATCTGTAGCAGCCAGAATCCTCCGGCGACACAACCTGAACGTTTGCAGCGCCTCGGATGTGGAGAGGGCGCGCGGTCTCGTTGAATCGTGCCCAGTAGCCGCTTGGTGCTTCCAATGAGAGGGATCCGCCATGATAGTGCCGCCATGGGTCATCGAAAAAGGCGATTCGAGGTTCGTCGTGAAGATTACATACGACAGCCAATATGAATGCTTCAGTCAACGGGATGTTTGCAGGCCGGGTCAGAGACAGCCTTTCAGCCTATAAATCCCTGGTTAACCGGGGTAAAGTCTCACCACAAAGTGAACTCACCTTCTTCGCTTGGTGGGCATTGAGTGTAAATCCAGAGTACAAGGAGTCTCCAGAAACGATGGTTTCGATGTGGAAGGTCACAGAATCGGCCAATGACTCTATATCTTGAAATCCTTGTTGTGACAGAAACTGCTTGAACTGCCCTTGCGTGTCTTGTACAGTAAAGGTCGAGGTGTCTGGCGACTCATTCTTGAACGGACTGTGGCCTGCCATGCTTCGGAGAGGACTTGTCCAGTGAACGCTAGGTTTGTATCCGTCGCCGGCAACGTCTCTCAGAAAACTTGAGACCTAGCAATGCTGTGAGATGAGAATATGAAACACTGTCTTGACCTAACTTACGTAGAGTTGACCGATAAAATTGTCTTCCTTTTCGCTGTGGCTGCCTGATGCAAAGGACTCTGGAACTGACAATGCCGTAACTCCATACTTGATAGACCTAGTCTTAGGTCCAACAGTAACAAGTCTGTAGCGCTTCTGAACCTCATCCCATTCAGCAGTCCTCGCAACATAAGAGGATGGAGAGGGAGTTCGTTCCATGTAACTGCCTGTTAGTGTTTGAGCTATCGAAATCATCATCAGTCAATCTATGCATAAAGAAGGGCCTTTTGTATCTTTCTTTCTTACCTTGCGAGCTCACAGCGTCTAGAGAATCGTCAAAGCTGCTTGAGATCTTGACATCCGCAGAAACAGATTCCGGAAGCTTCGCGTTTGTGTTGTCAAATCCCTCCAGATCATTCGGTATACCTTTCCTCTCAAGGTCGCTCGAGATGCGCTGGATATCCTGCTGCACCAAGATGTGCGTCAAGAGCTGGATGTGTTCAGGGTTAGTGATGCCACAACAGGCCGCTAGCTCTTCCGTCAGTTCCAGCGGAGGGCAGTAAATGTTGGAGTCTTCAGGAACGAGGTAGATATCGAGTCCGTCCTCCTTAGTCATGACTGATACCCTTCCGGATTCTTCATGGCCATGTACAATGTCTGCGACCTGGGTGACGACAGTCCATTGGACGGACACCTTCTGCGGTTGATAGACACATATCGCACCAAGACGGCGCAAGATGGTGCTCCTGTCTGCATGACCCATAGGAACAAGTCTGTAGCATCAAAAGATCAGTAAATCTCTCTGAATGGAACATATGTTACTTGCCTGGCTATGAACTCTGCTTTGGTCGTGAGTGCCTTGGTGTATTCGACCATGCAAGGTGCTTCTCCCATTGTGCTCGTCTTTGACGTCGCCGCCTTTGAGATAATTCGCCTATCAAGGCCAAACGGACGCAACAGTTGTTCAAGCTGAGCCAGAGTTGCCGTATCGAAAGCCAAGAAAGGCAGTTTCCCTGCAAATGTCTCGCGCAGGTGACCGTGATCAGGGATGTACCACACGTCGTCGTTGGCCATGAGACTTTCAAAGCCATCGCCCGATCCTGATTGCGTAATTGGCCAAATCTTACGACCGCCTAGTTGTTTTACAATGGCTGCATCGTTGTACTCAGACAAGGTAGCGGCATCCATGCGTCTACTAGTCGTGACAAATAGATCGCGGAGGTAGGAGAGTGAGTCAGAAGACGTGACTTGTTGAACTTCGGATACGAGCGTCTTGAGGTTAGCAACAGGAATGTTGAGATACTTTCTGAACAGAGTCTCATGCTGATGGGAAGGGTAATGTCTCTTCAGGTCGGGGATCTTTCGCAGGCAGGTGAAACCTTCCCAAGTGCATTCATCCAGGCCAACCCAGCGGTTTGAGCAATGGTCTGTAGGTGGAATGAAAATGAGGTTATACTCTTCAAATGCTTTCCTGCTCATAGATCAGCAACCGTCACGAGAATCTAGTGCGCAGATACTATACCTGATGGTCCCGATCTGACTATCCTCTGCACAAGCAACGATCTGATCATACAGTACAGAGACAGCGGCCCGGGTGGTATCACTTCGTCGGAGATCCATCAAACGATTGATGAAGTGTACTGGCTTCAACTCTGTAACGACGTCAAAATGCTGTAAAAAGTCCCAACCGCTATCATCCGGATCAGAGATGTCGAGAAGGGGGTAGCCCTGAGCATGGCCCTGCATCCCAGATGCGTGTCCCCAAAGACCGAGTCCAACAAGTACGTTCTTGCGTGGAAGACAAGTCTTTCTCAGCGGGGAATAGACATACGGACCGCCGCGGCATTTAACACGCCAGGAGGACAACTCGAATCGCAGTTTTTCTTTCGATCGCTTCTTGTCCTTTTCAGTTGCGTCAGTGGGTGCGTCCTGAATCCATCGAGAGTAGTGACTCCAGTTGTGTTTCAGAACACCCAAGACTATCTTTGAGGACTGGCTATCCATCAGGTACTTAAAGTCCCTCGATAAGAAAAAGCTCTGCCTGTCTTCAGATATTGTCGATGCTAGACGAGGAAGATGTGCAATACCAAAGTTCTCGCGGATCCACTTCTTCCAATGTGTCGGGTTCTCATTGCTTCGGATTCTCGAGAAAGCGAGGTCATACTTGTCGTGCAAGAAGCGGAACTTGGATCTATGGTTTCCGAAGAAGACGGCGCCCGCTGAGAACCCCGTGTTTGAGTCGACATACATGTGGTGACCTCGATCAAGGCTACCATCTTCCGCAACGAACCAGATCTTTGTAGACACCGATGTCCGGACCCACTGAGCACGATACAGGAAGACAATGTGGGAAACAAGTTCGTCCGTGTCAACGTCTTGCGGGGCAAAGCTCATATCCTCATGCGCCTTGGTGATGATGTCGCAGACCATCCTGAGGCCAGACTCCCGCGCCCCAAATTCCTGAATCAGTCGAAGACGGGATGTATCATGGGCCACATCACGGTGGACTTCCAAGCCAGAAACTCCTTTTGGAACCGGCCCGACGCTGGATCTTAGAGGCAATAGAAGTTGACCGGCGTTAGGTGTAACCCATCGACCGTCTTGGAGTAGAATGATTGGCAATTCAGCGATCTGAGCCTTGTCCTCCGGCGACCCGCAAAGGCGAAGGAGAATAGAGGCGAGTCGCGAGTGCCAGTGTGAAGGCTGGGACTGGAAAACTGTGGAAAACGTGGAGATAAAGTATGAGATTTCACTAAGGAACTCGTCACTAGAAAGGGTCTTCACCCCCAGACCATCTAGTGCACCCGGGAACTGAGATGACAATTCGGACGAGACCAACGTGTAGGGACAGAAACGACGAGGAATCATGGAGCTACCGTCCGTGTTCGCCAGAGACAGCGGGATGCGAGTCAGCTCTGACGGAGATTTCAGGTCGCCGGTTATCGATTTCAAGATTGGCTGCTTGGATAGAAACCCGAGGATATCTTGACCGAGGTTCTCAAAGAAGCCTGGTTGGTTGTGGTCAAAGATGAGGAAAGGGAGCCATGCATCGTAGAGACGGCGAGAGTTGAAACGCTTGATCGCTGTGAGCATGGCTTCGGGGAGCTCATCAAGTAGCTTGATGTTCCAGTCAGAGGAGTTGTCAATGTCCTCTCGACTGGCGGTGAGGAGAAAGTCGGCTTGAATGATGAACTACAGTGTGACTAGAGTCAGCTTTCAATGTCTCATCGAGGTGTATAGATGGATGACAAACCTTGAACCCGTAGTTCCGAATGGGTAGAAAGGAATAGACGTTCTGAGTTGACGTAGGCAGATGTCTGAATGACATTTCTGGAAATGCAAGGAGAATGTCCGAGTGCTTCCGTCCCCTCCTTCTATTGTCGTGCCCAAGTTTGATGGTACGATGACTTGAGACGAGGAATGTTGATGAATAGTCCGACATCAACGTGAATCGCTGCAAGCCATCCGGGATTCTGGAGTCTGTGCTTCGCTTCAACACCCTGCGAGGACGAGCCCTCTGGCCCTTTTCTGGAATGACGTGGACTTCTATACATTGGATCTTCCGGAGGAATAGTAACAGTTGCGCATCAAGCTTGAATAGCTCATCAGCCAGAGCAGTGAGATTCAGCTTCGGTAGCAGCCGGAGACGGATCGATGTATATCCTTCTCGCTCATCATCTGGAAATTTGGTCCAGATGGGGTCCACGGTTCCTAATCGTTCTCTGGCATCGAACTTGAAGGAGTAGTGACCTGATTTGATCCACACCTTGTCGGCAACTTTGAAGACCGACTTGAACCCAATGCCCTTGTGGCCGGTCGCTTGGTCTGACTGGACCTTGGAACTTGAACCCAAGCTACACAGAGCATCGACGTTGGTACGGGTAAATCCAACTTCGTTGGCGTCGAAGCGAACAGTGTTGTCTTCTAATGTGATTGCCAGAGTTGGCTCAGGTGTATCGTAGTGGCCATCGTCTGCGTTCTGGAGGAACTCCAAGATGAAATGCGAAGGCTTCTGATACAGATCGTCGGATAAACTATCGAGTGTTGGTCACGGTGTTCCATACTTATTATTGGGTTTTGCTTACATGCCGATGGCATTATCCATCATACCCGCGATCCCCGATTTCTTATCCTTATCCCTGGCCTTGCGAATCTTGGCGATGTGCTTCTTGGCCTCGGACTCTGAGTTGGGTAGATCTGACCCGCCATTGTATCGAAGCATCTTGGCAACTGTCTGGGTTAGGGGAAGTGATGGCAAGCATGGTAGGAATCTGAAGATTGGGGTTTGGGGCTGAAGAACATCTAAAGAATAAATCGATCATCAGGGGAAGCCACCAGCAGTGTCAGCACAGCCATCATGTGCTGCAGTCTTCAATTGGCCAAGAAACGACCTTCAGAACCGAGAAGTTGGCGCCACAGCGCCAAACCAACAGTGGCAGGGTTGTGACGGGGGTGTTGAAAAGGATGCCACATTGGACGCAGGCAGCAGTTCTTTGCCAATCGCCAGTCAACATACCCAGCCACTATCGTTTCAGGAGAGTTTACGCGGCACGGCAAGGCGGACTCGAAACACCAATCTCTCCCACATTTCTTCAGCGTGACAAAGCAATTCTTGCACAATGAGTTTCCCCCAGGCAAAAGGAATCGTTCCATCAAGTCTTCCACGCGCCCATAGCAGAGCCTCGTTTCATGGCGATCCAAGGCATTTAGCGGGGAAGATAGGGGTTGGGCGCCATTCCAGCGGACTGCGGCACTTCTGACTAGTTCTCTGAAGAAGCAGGCTCTGGCGGTTAGCGTCGTGCGGCTGACCCCAAACCTGGCTGTGCAGCCGAAATGTGGATTTGAGGGTGCAGGGTATTCTCAACCATGAGGTGCCAAGGAGAAGAATCTTGATTGTCTATAGATTCCAGAATATTAGAGTGCACAAGAGTGTCAAAGCCGGCCGGTCAACCGGGCTCCTATGGTTCGATTTTTATTTTGTAATATGTGGTTCAACTCCGCGAACAGTTGTTCTGTGTTATCCTAAAAACACATCCACCACGAACATCCTGCTGACGTCTCAATGATCTTTGCTAGATTGATACCTACGTAGCATCTCAGAAATCTAATGTAAATTAGGAACAACCACGAAATCCTCATAATGAGAGACCATTCTTCAAGGCATCCACCCTTGCCGGGTGTACATCACCACCGCGAACGGAACAATGGCATCTTCACGATAAACGATCGTTTCCGGATAGGCGACGCTTCCACCGTCTTGAAGAGTAACAGCCTCAACCTGGCATTAACAAATCAGCATGCTTCATTCCGCGGGTTCTTGGCCCATTACATCATACACTGTCAAATCCAGGATCCGGCTGGGTTCGGTAGTTGTCGGGGTGCTGGAGGTATTGAGGTCTGTTGGTGACGACCCTGCAGATGAAGACCGCATGAAGTGTAGAGTGAATGTGGTGGTTCTTGGCAAACATGTCCGCCTCTAAAGTACTATCAGAACAGGCTCTTTAAGAGTAGAGGAGGAACTTAATAGACGAAATAGTCGTCGAGTAGACCCCGTTTCCAAACATTGAACCCCCACCTAAAGGAATGGTTAAACAAGCATTCTCATGGCTCTCTCACTTTGTACTTACTCTCTCTCGGGATTTTGAAAGAATCCTTAAGGATTCCACAGATTCCGCACTCGCTGTTGTAACAGGGCTCCAAGACTTGTCCCGTCTCGCCGACAAGACAGGCTCGACGGGTCCCGTGATAGCGACGTTTGAATTTGCTCCCTCCCCGCCTACAGTACTCTCTGAACCGTTGTCCTTGGTTCGATTCGTCTAAATCGCTTTCTGAGACGTGATATATAGATCTGACGGTTGCTTGTTTTCCAGGGTGTTGCCAGGAACCGTGAAAGGCATCACGAACTGGTTAAACGTAGTTAGATCTCTCCACCCTCAGGTAGCATCGCGTGACATCGAACTTACGATCTTGGTATAATTTGCTGCTCTCGTTCAAGCGACGTAGCTCCTAAGCATCAAATATTAGTACCTGCAAAGGTTATCGAGAGATGACACTCACTGGCACCATCTCGCCCACGAGAGAGGAAATCGCTGGGTCAAAGCAAGGACAGTGTTTGAATAGCGCGGCAACAAGTTTCTAAACCGGTGCTCAACTCTGGATGAGGGCGTAGAGCGGCTTGAATTCTTAGACGAAAGGTACAAAAGCCATATGGGGCAGGTTTTGGGCCACATATATATAGAAATAGTAGTGCCCTGATTCAAAGTTATTGCAAAGGGGGTTGCGTCGCGTATCCCCATGCGGCGACGCTGGAACATTGCTGCAACATCACAGTGCTGAGACTCTATGCTGAGCGAGAGACCATTGTAAGGATTGGCTGCTCAGCGTCTTAAGTATGCGAGAGATGGGTAGGAGTGACGAGGACGTTAATGACTACAACTGTCATGGGGTCCGACGATAAGAGCAAACAAGAGAGTTTTCAGCATGATATCGTTCCCGTGATTCGATAGTGTTGGAATCACTGCGCTGTGTCGCCCTAGAGAATAGCGGTCGCTAAGGACAGCCCATACTCTTATTCAATGCCAATGCAGGGTCGAGTTTGACAAACATGACAGCCATCCGTCCTTATTAGGGGAGTAATTTAGGTAGTCTCTGCCGTCACAAATCACATTCTCTGGCACAGAATCGTGTCCGCTGCGTCAATCACGTTCCAAGATCAAACTATAGGTGGTTTCCAGTCTCTTCAAAATCACACAGAATACCCTGTGACTCTTCTTACTTACTCCCTGAGGGATAAGCCACCCTAAGGCAGGATCATTAAACTCAACGATGTCCTCTCTTACTAGCCGAAGTCCACAATGCTATCAAACTCTCCTACTAGCCAAGACCTTCCAAAAGATTTCATGGTTGCTTTCCTGCTTCGGGTCGTAGATAGCAAATTTGGTGTCGTGCGGCTGACCTTAAATCTGGCTATGTGGTCGGGAGGAGGGCTAAGGGTGCAGGGCATTCTTTACTATCTGGTTATGGCGTGCGAAGGCGTCTTGCCTGACTGGAGGTTTCTACTTTCTTTCTTTCTTAACATTCTGAGCGCTTAGGCTCGTCACAGTTATCTGATATGCGGTTCAAAACTGGTAAAAAGTACTTCAATATTATATATGCAGGACCTAAGAATATAGCCACTGCAAAGCCCTAGCTCATCCTGATATTATTTGGTAAGTACGCTGCTTAGATAGGTGCCTAGATAGTTTTCCAAAAGTATCATCTAAATCAGGATAACCACAAAGCCCTAATAACCAGAGACTATTCTTCAAATAACCCCTATTGCCTACCTAGGTAGTGTGCATGACCACTTCTAAAAGACGCCATCACGTGCAATCATCTGCCCCTCTCTCGCAGGTTAGGCACCAACGCACTTCGCCTTAGCTGACAGAATATGCCGAAGAGGTTCTTCTTTTCGACGAGATTGTTGAGGGAGTTTTCTGAAACCCATCACCGTCAAAAACCATGCATTAACGCCAGCCTAAACCAGTCAAATCATATCCTAGCGTAAACCATCGCCATGTCCTTCGGGGTCGGCTTCGGTGACATCGTCAAGGCGATAGGTCTAGCCAAACATGTGGTGACGACGTATCGAAGCGCTCCAAACCAAGTGAAGGGACTAGCAGACGAGTAAGTTCCGTCACAGCACACTCTCCATTATTATGTCATGTCAGAGCTCCATCTCATGCGGAAATAGGATCTCTGGATTGCTTGGGGTGCTAGAGGGAGCATACGATATCCTCCGAAGAAGGGAACGCGACCTCGCCGAGTATGAAAGGAACACACTGTTGTCCATCCTTCAAGGCTACACGACTATCCTTAACAAGCTCCGCAAAATGTACAATGAAAATCATACCCTTGCTACTATCGCGTCGCATGGCATAGGAAGCCATGCCCGAAAAATCGGCAAAAGGCTGGCCTTCGAGCCGGATGCCATCAAAGACTATCGGCAGGAAATAATTCACTATAATGCCATGCTTAGCAGCTTCATGGGGCTGCTGAATACGTATGTGAGACACTGGTTTGATTCGACGATTACCGTCCTGCTAAGTTCATTACCTAGTCCGGTTATTTTGGACACCCATCAAAAGGTGGAGACACTGGTCGAGTACAAGAGTGCGCGGGAGGATCAACAGCTCCTGGCCTGGCTCACCCTACTGGATTTCGGCAAACAGCATACTGACAGACTAAGGAGACGACAACCAGGGACAGGTACCTGGCTTATCGCTTCAGATCAATTCCAAGCCTGGCTTGATCAGCCGCAGGCGACACTTCTCTGTCCTGGAATGCCTGGGGCTGGGAAGTCATTCATTGCTTCCATAACCATAGATTATTTGCAGGAGGTTTATTCCCATGACGAAGAGACATGCATCACGTTCCTACTATGTGACTTCAACTCTCAGCAGGAACAATGCCCTGAGGACCTTTTAGCAAATCTGTTGAAGCAACTGATACAAAGCCGGCCGATATCAACAGACTTGCAGGAGCTGTTTTTGCAGTACAAGTCAAAGCCACCAGGATGCCGACCAATGATGGACGAGTTGCTGGGCTGTCTAGCGACAGAAATAAGTTCATATGAGAGAGTCTTTCTCATTATCGACGCTCTAGACGAATACAAGACAGAAAATAGGACAAGACTTTTAGAGGAAATCTTCAGACTTCAAGATGCTTTGAAGCTGAGTGTGTTCGCCACCCTGAGACCCATTCAAGAGCTTCTTTCCATGTTCCAAGAGAGCGGGATTCCCCTTCACGTGCTTGAGATTCGCGCACACCAAGATGACATTCACAAATTTCTTGATAGCAAGATCATGGACAACCTGCGGTTTCTCAAGAGAAGACCACAAGAAGAAAGAGAAAAGATACAATTGGAAATCAAGAAAAGCATCGGCCAAGCAGCTGATGGGATGTAAGTGATATGGCTTGATTGAAAACTAAGATAACCCGCTCACTGGTAGTAACAGGTTTCTGCTGGCTTCATTATACCTCGACTCCATCACAAGATGTCGAAACGTGAATGGCATTAGAAAAGCCATCACTGAGTTGCCCAAAGGCCCTGACGCATACGACAAGCTTTATGCCAGCACCATGACCCGCATTCAGAGTCGCGACACCCGAGATCTGGCGATGCACGTTCTCTCTTGGGTTGCTTGGACTAAGAGACCTCTTACGGTTCGAGAGCTACAGCACGCTTTGGCAATCATAGATGGCGCTGAGACGCTTGACGAGGATAGCATCACGGATGCTGAGGATTTGGTCTCGTCTTGCGAGGGCCTCCTCATCTTGGACCCCAAAACCAACATCATCAGGTTGATCCATTACACGACCCAAGAATATCTTGAGACCATTCGGGACACTTGGTTTCCAGACGTTGAAAATGACATATTACGTGTCTGTTTGGAGATAATTTCGTCCCCCGACTTTGAAAGTGGTCCTTGCCGAACAGATGCAGAGTTTGAGGAAAGGCTGAGACACTACCCGTTATATGACTATGCTTGTCGACACTGGGGAGACCACGCAAGAAACTCTGCAACGATGGATGAAGCGTTGTTTGCCTTCCTCCAGGAAGTTCCCAAAGTAGAGGCTGCAAGCCAAGGCCAGCTCACTTATCGGGGCCACTGCCGAAGTGTGCCAACTGGAGTGACTGGTCTACACCTGGCTTCCCTCTACGGCCTGGATGAGGTAGCGAGCCGCTTAGTATCCAACGGCCACGGAGCGAACCAACGGACATCATATGGCCAGTCACCGCTATTCTCGGCAGCGGTTGGAGGGCTTCAATCTATAGTTGCGACTCTTTTGCGACACGATGCCGAAGTGGACTCTCCAGACATTTTTGGCCGAACCGCCCTATCCATTGCAGCAGAACATGGACAACTGGAGATCGCGAAGACCCTGATCAGCCATGGAGCAATTGCCGGTCTGATAGATGACTTTGGCCGGTCCCCCGTCTCTGATGCCTCGGAGGCTGGGCATGAGGCGGTGGTAAGTTATTTGCTGCAACACTGTCCAGATGTCCAAGCAGACCAGGCCGAGAAATCTGGCAAGACAGCACTCTGGAGGGCAGCTTCCAAGGGACATTGGGGGGTGGTGAGGCTTTTGGTCGCTCACGGAGCCGACATCGATACCCATCTTCGAGGTAACCCGACTCCGATTAGCTGGGCTGTGCAAAAGGGTAACAAAGATGCCACCGACTGTTTGATTACCATGAGTGCGAACATCAACCTGGTTGACCGGGAGGGCCGAACACCACTATCCTACGCAGCCGAGGAGGGGTTCTCCTCCATTGTGGCAAACCTGCTTGCCAATGGAGCAGACCCGAGCCTCGCAGACGAGGATGGATGGACACCTTTAATATGGGCCTGTGACTCCGGCAAGCCCGATGTGGTGTCTCTGCTCCTTCAACACGGGCAACCAGATATTCTGCGTCATGCAGACCGTTTCGGTCAAACGGCCCTGTCCATTGCGAGCCGTACAGGACGTGTGGCTATAGTGAAGGTTCTTCTCGAACGGGATTCCGAGCGAACGATCGTCAACATGCCCGACGAATCGGGCTGGACACCACTCATACACGCCGCCAAGCACGGGAGCAAAGAGGTCATCAGACTGCTCCTGGACGCGACTGGTAATGCTGCTGCCCGAGATTGTGCTGGCAAGACAGCTCTGCATTGGGCAGCGAGGCTCGGCAACGTCGCCGCAGCACTGTCGCTCCTCGATGCAGGCGCACTTGTCAACGCCACAGACAACGCAATCCGGACACCGTTGTGGTATGCCACGAAGAACGGACAAGTGGAGGCCGTGGAAGTCTTGTTGAATGCACATGCCGTCGTGGATATCGCAGACTCGCTGGGAAGGACGCCGTTGCAGTTGGCCATCGAGAATGGGCATGATAGGATCGCAGAACTTCTGCTCGACCACAAGGCAGAATTGGGGGCCTCAAAAGCCACCGAATGGGTATTTCTGCACGCTATCTCGCTCACCGCTTCTCTGAAGGTGCGGGAACACGTACTCCGTGTGGTTTCAAATGCAGGGAGGGACGCCGACGTGCTCGGATTGGGCATCTTGTTCGCGTGATTCGTTTCGTGAATGGTGGCGTCTGCGAGCACAGCCCGCAATCACTGTGGTCGGGCGTCTGGCGTCGGGGACGTCAGGATGCTTCACGTGAATCTTCAAGCCCGTCGGGTGGTTATAAAGTAGATATTCCCTTTCGAATGCAGCTTTCTGTTTTTTAATTCTACCACCACATTCAACTCTCACCCGGAGACATTGTCTCCCTACCACCCCCTTGTTATGGATATACGCGGTACCCTGGGTGCGCACCGGCAGGGTCGACTTTGTTGCTACTGCGTCCGAGGCAACATTGATCCTGACCCAGGTCCATTGCCAACTTGTTGCTACTGCGTCCGAGGCAGTATTGACCTTAACTCGGGTCTACTGCCAATGATTGTGGGTCACTCTGCCTACGGCTAAGATGGATACTGTCCAGAACCCCCCAGGGTGGTATTGCGTAAGTTTTCCGACGCGTTGGGAGTTCCTCGCTTGAAAAGCAACATGCTGATAAAGGTACCGCCAGCGTTGCAATCCGCCCAGATTTTATGATTTTGCCATTGAAGTTTGCCGAGGTTGCGATACCTCTCTAAATGGCGAAACCTCTCTAAATGACGGCACCACTAAGAAAACAACAAAAACAAAAAACAAACCCCCAGCGGTTGACGGGCATCTCTACGCGATGCTGGGGATCAATTCGCAGGACATGGAACTCGCATGCGGAGCCAAGACCTGTCAGGTTACTTGAGATAGAGCTAGAGTCGGTTTTCATGGTATGGATACAGGCTTTGATGATGATAGACATGAATGATGCCTCGTGGATGATGAGGACACAGTGATATTACTTAGTATCAGGTACATCAATAGGTACTGATTCTATGGTTGAGTTCATTCAATGTTTTCAATGACATAAATATCTGTCACATAATCGAAAAATACACTTAAAGACGGTTGAGTTCATAATCGATGATTGTGCAACTTCTTTTCAGGACGGCGATTAATGCCAGACGGTAAGTGCGTTCGGTCCATTGCTCCCAACCAGTGTATTCATATAGTGTTTTTTTTTGTGTGTCTGCCCCTGAATGATCTACCACTTCTGTGCGTAGTAGCGGGCACGTTTGTGCAAAATGAAGGCCCGCCAGTCTTCTGAGTGTGGTTTACGTACTCTGTGTTTTGTAGGAGATACTCAGCGAACGTGAAGGGGACAGGTTTCCACCCGTTCACGTCCTTCCCTTTGCCTTTTAGCCAGCCTCCAAAGCTCTCTGAGAGAGGATAAAGCAGGTTTAATCTATTACCGGTTTCAGTTTTGATGGAAACCCTTGTCAAATGCCAAGAATAGTTTGCTTGACCGACTGCGGCCGTAACCGCCCTGTCGGTGGGTAACTGGGGCAGATTGCAGGACATGTTACAGAGGGGTTAAAGACTGGCTATTATATACTAATAAAAGTTAAGTGATTAGCTGAGATATTGCATTTAAGCTCTAATAGATCATTAGACTCATCTATGCCCTTTAGCATTGGGCCCAGCGGCTCTCTCAGAAGGATCGCCAAATTCACAATCCTATCAAACTCTCTTGCCAGCCAGAACCTTCTGAAAGATCTCGTAGTTACCCTCCTGCTTCGGGTCATAGACAGCAAACCAGACCTCACGCCACCAGTTTCCATGAAACTCCTTCTCACGAAGCACCTCCAACCAGCAATGGGCAACGTCCTCGGGCGGGTTCGCGTACACGCCGCATCCAAATGCCCCAAGAACAAGGGAGCGGTGTCCGTTTCGAGCCGCGATCCTAAGGGCAAGTCGCATCTTGTTCTTGGTGATGTTACGGTCTTCATCTTTCTCAAAGACTGGCTGTTCGATGCCACCCCTTAGCTTGAAGGTGTGAACCCTGGGATGGTAGAGGGCCGCGATGGTCACGGCACTGACGACAGGGAGGTTTTTGGGAGAAGCCTCTCTCATGAGACGATGTGCATGAGCCAAGTCATGACGAAAGATAAGAACGTAGGGGCTGTAAAGCGCCTCTTGCCCAGAGAAAGGATAGAGATTTCTATTCAGGCTCAGAGACAGAGAGCTACGGTAGCACAGCGCTTCCTCTTGAGCCATGCGACCGTTGAGAAATCCGCCACAAGGCTTTAGCCGGTTTGCAAAGTTGAGAATGGCCACATGCGGACTGGTCATTCGAGGGTCGGGAGGGCCTGCTTTGAGGGCCTCCGACAGACGGATGGCAGCGTTGAGAGTATCCTCATTAATGACTCTGATGGTAGCCGGTTGGGGATATGAAGGGCAGTAATTGGGATCCAGCCGATGAAGAGTCTCGAGTGAGTATTTGCGCGCAGTGTGGGCGGCGGCTGTGGTCTGGAGCTGACCCAGTAGATTAGGCAGAAGCCCTAAGGTCTCTTGTGCGACATTTTTGAGGATATCCTGCAGAGACTGAGGCCTATTTTGCCCCATTCTGTCTTTATATGTGATGTAGCGATGGGCTTGACAGGTGATGAGAGATGGAGAGAAAATTGATTGCGATGTGTGAGTTTGGTGGACAAAGATGTCTGAGTAAAGAAAGGAGGGGAAGCAGTCGCCTTAAGCTTAGGCAACTGCAGGCTGCAGGCGGCAGGTTGCACACAAACATGACTGTACTGTTTGCGTTACCATCCAAAAATTAATTATCTGACATTCAGAGAGAAATATTATGTATGAATCATTTAATCATCATTGGAGATGATATCGCACAAGGAAGTTGGACAGTGCTTCACAAATATGTGATACCAACGATGAGTAGATTCCACACGTGACATCCTTCCAGCCTAACTGTAGGCACATACCTAGACAAACACTCTCTTGCGTCACCTTCAGTGAATCAGATCAACTTTATGAGATGACCAGCATCTGCGTCATACTCCTCACACGGCAGCTCAGCCTTTCCCTTTGGCGACTTGAATGCGTCGTACGCCTCGTCAAACTTCCTCGTGTCGTTGCGAACAGATCCACTGACAAAAGCATGCCCACACCGCGTATACACACCCGGGCGCCCCATGACACCCTGGACAATGATCCCTCTAATCTCTGAACCGACCTTCCATCTGTCTTCAAATGACATGGGATACTGAACGTCAAATAGAGGTACGAAAAAGAGCCGCTCCGCGCCAACAACGTCTGGCGAGTCAATATCAGCGGCCCTTCCGTGCTCCTCCATTCCCTTCCCCCGTAGACGACATGACTTTGCATCGCCTTCGACCGTGATGGGGTTTAGAACGCAGCGCATGCGAAGATACCCAACGACCTTCTCACCACGATGCTCATCAGTCACTCGACGAAGACTGACCTCGGTGATGGAACATAGTGGGCTAACATCGTATCCTTCGTAGATATGCGCTTGCTGCAGATGCACCGCTCCGTTGAGCGATGCCCAAGACCATGTTGGAGCAAGATCGTTACGAGGTGTTCGGTCAGCCTGCAGACTCTGCACAACCCACGCAAGTTGTATCTCCATCTTGGGCCTCCATAGACCGACACAGTACTCCATATTGAGTTCATCTCGTAGGTGGTTAGCCACACCTGAAATGGCAATGAGCTTGTCTCCAAGTACTGTCAAGCCACAAGCTGAATAGGTGTTGACGATAGTCCCCCACTGGCCCAAGCCCTCATCGACTGTCTTTGCAGGTGCCAGCAAGGCTGAGCCCTGCTTGCATCCGAATGTCATCGGCCTCGCCTCATATCGGGACCAGGCAGTTGTACCATGAAGAAGTGATTCGCAAGCGGTTGATTCAGCACAGTCCCAGATAACTTGGTCAAATGCAAAATGCGCGATGCGAGGTGATAGCATGCGTTCCTGGGCAACCCATGATCGTAGATTGAGCGGGGCCTCATCAACCGCTTCCGTGAAGTATCCCTGATCCACGAGATGGAATCGACCTTTGATGGCTTCGGTGTCGATATCAACTACCTCTGACTGTACGAGGTGGGGATCTCTATCCTGAAATAAACCCCCGAAGCTGTTGATCGAGGCGGTTGCTGCGATGTTGAACAAGGCATACTTGTACACCTCAAGCATGGTGCTTGCTTCCTTCTGCCAATCTTGATCCGAATTCTGTATAATACACAGTGAATCGATCCAGATATACTTGATTCCCAGGCTTCTGACGACCTGGATTGCATCTTGAAACGTCTCTGGCAGCTCGAGGAAGGGGATGTCGTCTTTCAAGACATTGATGTTTTCGGTGGTGAGCATCAAAATCTCGGCACCTCCCCAACAGTGACTGAGAGAGACAAATGGGTCAGAAATGGTCGTTTCGGAAGATTCCACAAGTCTTAAGCTGTCTTGTTCAACTTGGATGAGCCGGGTAGGAACCCAAGCATGACCGGAGCTCGAAGGACAAGACTGATGTTCAGTGCAACATTTCTCCAGACATTCTTTCAGAAAGTTCAAACTCTCTGTTGAACCGGTGCTTGGGCTTATTGGATTCGGTGATTCTAAACAGCCTTGGTCAGCTCGCCAACAGCAATATCGGACAACATTTTACACACCTTCATCTTGAGCCTTTTCAAAATGCATACGAGCCCCCCCAAGGGACGTCCCATCAAACTTTGCCAAGGCTCGGAACCAGGGATCGCCTTTTTTCTTGCTAGCCAGAATCCCATGGCTGTAATGAATCTGCAGAATCGAATCTCTTTGCAGCTGCTTATGGCGTCCATCCTTGAGGATCTCTCGAAGGATGCCTTGGCAGATGGAGCAACGCTTGGCCTTTGCTTCGAAATCCGAGAGCGAAATATCGTATTGAAAGGTAGCAACCAGGAATTCTAGCGTGTCCGACTGGTCCAGTAACATGGGCTGGTTGAACACGGTCTTGCACTCTTGGCACAACATTTTCGTATCTGATACGGAAAAGAGGGGAAGCAGAAGGTGGTGGGGGTCAAGAGGCCTCCGCTCATTTCGTTAGCGGTCTACGATAATCTACTGGGGCGTTTGTGTGACGGAGCTACGTATGCATGCATGATAGTGTATACTTGTCATGCATAACTAGGATCCAAGCATGTGAGATATTGGGGTAAACGATCAGAGCGTAAGGTAAACTAGATGCCGGATACAGCATTATACTAGGAATCAAGGATATCCTCCATTAGCTTGGAAAACTTGTTAGGTATTGGCGTTTGAGGGACATTAGCTTAGACTACTGGTTGCAATTTGAAGCACTATTCAAGGCATCGACAGTGAATCAAAACTAGCTCAGAGTGATAAGACAGTACAAGAAACACGCTCATGCAAACCTCCATCTTATCCAACTACTCTCCACATCATCAAGCTTAGTATCCAAAGAACACAACAGCCAAGGCAACCCCAACAGTAAGCGCAAAGTTATGTCCAAGTCCAGCGGCAGCGTTGTCACTATCCCCACTCTCATTCTTAATAATGAAGCTAGGCTCATAGTCGTTGACTCGAGTATTGTTAGTCTTGCCGTCCCAGCAGTACTTGTCAAAGCAAGTTTGGCATGCATCAGGAACTGTCTCTCCGGCCTTCCACCAGCTTCGGCTCATGATAGCGCAGGCGACGCACATAGGCCAGTCCTTGTTGACGGTGCCGTTGCCTTGGGTGGCCGAGTTGAAGCCGTTTGTGATGATCTGGTCGCGCTGTGTGATGCTGTAAGATGGCGTGAATGTCGAGACGTTGCTTGAGGCCGTATATGGCGCATTGGGTACGTAGACTACAATGGGAGGCACAGCCTGTCCCCTGGAGAGTGTAAAGTTGTTGGCGTCGCAGCCAAACATGGTCGGACGTTGGTTAAGGCCGTTGTTGATGAAAGTCTCGGCAGAAGGCACAGGAGGGAACAAGGTACCGTTACCAATATCCTCCATAGAACGATCATAGGAAGCACGCAGAGCAGTACCATTGGGCCAGTTGTATGTAGTATCAGCAGACGAGTCGACAGCAAAGATGATGTCCACACCACGATTGGGCTGAATCAAGGGGTGGAGAGGAATATTCTGCAGATCCTCACCACCATCCACCAGCGAGAGTTGGAAATCCTTGCTGTTGGGGTTCGTGTCGGGGTTCCAGCCTCGGAACGGGTTAGGTGCGTACTGAGCAATGTCATTCTCATCGTCGCTGAGACCCTTGAGGATGTTCTCAAGGGCATCTGTGATGAAAGACGGGATGCCAGAGTCCTCGCCAAGAGCGGAGACGTTTTGCAGCAGAAACTGGTTGAAGAGGGATGAAGAGGTACCCATGACAAAGCCAAACTGGTCAAATCCGCGTACACATTTTCCATTGCGCGAAATGGAGCCATTAGTGAAGTTGGACGCCAAGTAACGCAGCGGAGCAAATCCGTAAGTGGTGGGATCCCAGGTGCCAAGCTCGTAGGGGTTGAACTCAAAGACGGTGGCGTTCAAGGATACAATAAAGTCTCCAGGAGCTCGTCCATCGGCAACAAGAATGGGGAAAGGCGTGTCGGCATCCTTGAAGGCGGACGTATCCTGGATCGAAGAAAACGTATACGCGGGACCGCCTTGATCAGCGTTGATGAGCTGATACGACAGGGCACGGCCCCAGTAATCGGTGATGGAAGTGTCCCAGCCCTCACTCTTGTTGCCGACGTCGGTCGCAATCTCAGACCAATAATCGACCGTGTTCAAAGCTCCGATGCCACTCTCCTTTGGTCCCTTGAAGATAGACCGGTCAAATCGCCAGATTGAAGAATCTTCCTCGCCCTTTTGCAGATCGGGGATGGTGGAGAAGTTGTTGGCAAACATTGACCCCACGAGCCAGCCACCACCGGATAGCCCGGCAAGGTAAGTCGACGCCTGCAAAAGCCCGCTGACGGCGCTGTCGTGTCCGTTACGTGAGTCGGCAGCTGACAGGAACCCGGCGCCGTTCATCAGGGCTCGATAGCCACCGCCAGAGACTGCGATGCCAATGTTGGGGATGGCTGTGGTGTTGTCGCGGTTCCTGTCGAGGTAGGTACTCGCGTTGAAGTTGGGAATGGCGGCATTCTCAAGAAGCTTACGCAGAGGGTCAAACGTGTTATTCCTGCGATCAGAAAGCCACGAGGTTTCCTCATCAGAGAGAGCAGCTGCAGAGCGAATGGTAGGTCGCGTGCGAGGACAGTCAACAACCTCTGGAGAGTAGCCACCGCTCGGAGAGTCGGGAAGAGCTCGAATCTGCAAATCCGTGGAAACCGCATAACGAGGTTCGTCCCCGAGGGCTGCCGCTTCAAGACGAAGAATGTGCAGGGCGAAAATCGCCGAGACAGACCATAGCTGGACCATGACGGTGAAGCCCAATGGGATGATGTGAGAAAACGGATGACGTGGAAATACCGCAGAGGAAAGGATATGTATTAGAAATATGCCAAAAGATTGTAAAGAAGAGTGAAGAGAAAAAAGTTGGTGAGATGATCTTTTGGAGTTTGGCAGGCTGCCTCATATATTGATCAAACTCCGTGGACCCTCCCTTCAAAAACGGACCCTTCTTAAGGACCGAAAGTTAGATGCAAGCAGAGTTAGTGTCTCATAAAAGGTCCTCAGCTCCAGTGTCAACAAATACGCGTAAGCCAATCCAAGAATCAACCAGGGTCCTACACAACCGCCAATTCGTCGAGCACTGTCTCACAGTCCCCACATGCATCATGATGACAGCATCAGCCGAGATCCGATATTACTTACGCGTGGGCCAATGGAAAATCCGCCGATCTACGTCTGACATTCCGTGATCCGAGCTCCCGGGGCAGAATCTCTCAAAGGTGTGCTTATTTTTTGTGGCTCAGATCAAATCAGCCTCACCGGCTTTTCCGGTTGTGGCAATTGTCATAAGACGTTGGAGGAATCAAGAGTAGCTTGGAACAGACCTGATCTAATAATATTTGCTGTGATGTTATAGGTGACTCCGTAAGTTATCTCAGATGGTTTCATGCGTGATCTTATCTGGAATCGCAATTCTACACCAATCGAGACTTAACAGAGTGAGTATCACAAGACAACTGGAGGTTTATTGGAGGCTGATGTGGTTGTAAAACTTGCATTAAGCGTGAAAAAATGGAATACTGAAGTCCTTGACCCATTCTTGCCAACTTCTCCATCACCAGTATGCTCTCCTCAGTCATCATCCTCAGAATCATCATCCTCAGAATCATCATCTTCAGACTCATCATCACACTCAGACGTGTCATGTGAATCGGAATACATATGCTGTTCAGACTCGTCAACCAAAACCACGCCAATCTCGCGAAGCTCCTTCCTGTAGGCTTCGTCCACTGCCTTGCGCTCACTGCGAATTTGACGGCGAATTTGGCGCATCCTAGGGTGCCAATGAAGCTGCAAGAAGTCTTCGATAGAGAGATTCTGGTTCGAGAATTCTTGCTCAAACTCTTGGCACAGCTCGTTAAGCTTATCGATCAAGATTGGGTCCTCGTCAACCATGGCATCCCATTCCTCTTCCTCCTTTACCTCCTGACCCCTCTCCTTAGAGTATATGGGCCACTCACGACACTGTGGTAAGTGGCTGATACTTAGGGCCTCCATGGTCATAACACGGATGATTGATTTCGCTAGGTAAGTTACGTCCACCTCACTAGCAATAGTGCTGAGATAGGCAAGGAGATACATAGCCAGGGCGGGTTGGTTTGCGAAGGATATTCGGATGTGTGACCAAATGGGCTCGACCATATAACTCAGTGACGAAGCCACGATGTAGTGCAGAGGTCGTGATAGCTCCTCAGTAGTGCAGGGACAAGGAAGAATGGACTGCACAGTGCTATGTAGCAAAGCTGAGAGCAGTGAAGCACACTTTTTTGGCAGTTCATCATGCGAACAGCTGGAGAAACAGGCGCGAATCCACCATCCAAAACTGCAAGCCAGGTCATGAACAGCAGAGATGCCCAAGGAATTGGTACAATCATCAATTCTTGCACTTTCTCGAGAAGCCAGTTAGCGTAGAGTGATTTGTCTTCTTGCTTGGTGAATACGCTGCCACGTAGAGCTAACCGTATGATTGGTGTTGCGCCATCTCTATCAGGTGTGTTGATACCCTTGAAACCGAGACTGAACGCTACCTCGGCATCTTCAGAGTCGTTCAAGAGATGGAATATTCCTTGTTGAACATGGCCCGAAAAGTCGTTTCCCGTTGAAGGATCCAGACCCTTGTGAAGTACCTCTACGACACCGCTTTGATGAAGCGACTGCAGCCTGTCCCAGATCGCGGGGGCTGTGATGTCAGGTAGTTCGTTTGGAGAGACTCTAAGATATCGCAACTCTGATTCAGAGAGGTAGTTCAATGCCAGTTGTTGTAGGCGCTCTCGCCTCTGCGCAAGGTGCTCAAGCAGAGCTATCTTGGCTTTCCGTGAAGCTCCAGATCTGAACGAGGGGGCGATCAAATCGAGTCCTACGGGGCAGTCTGTCTCAAGAAGCAGCTTGACGGCAGTCGAGAAGCGGCAGCTGGGGCACAAATCTGGCTTCCCGGGAATCTGGTAGGCGTGCTCGAGAAGCGTTAGTGCATCCATGAAAGGCGTTTTTCCTGCTGCATCAGGCTGGTTCACCAGGCGGCGTATGGCCTCTTCCTCGAGCAAGAGTCGGAGACCGGTTTCCCAGTTCAAGCAAGTGTGCACGATGTTTTGTCCAAAAAGGTCAGTCTCGCACACATACTCGACGAACTTGATACTCTCGATAAGCTCCTTGAGCTTTGCTTCATCTCGGTTTGCTACGGCCAGAAAAATGGTTCCGTATCCTAGCGCTTGTCACTGTCAGCCATCGTTTCGTTCGCATATTACCAGCAATTAGGGCTGGGCACCTTCCATAATGTCAGGGCGCTCTTGTAGCACACCTACAAACTGGAGCTTTGGTAGATGAGTTAGAGCGCTTTCAAGGTCTTGTCCAAGATCAAACTGCGACTCGCCGTTCGCAAGAACATCATACACTGGACCCAGAGTGTTGTGTCTATGGTATCTTGAGACAAATTGCATCATCGAGCTAGTTCCAGTTACTTAGAGAGCTAGGGACGTTGGGTTGATTCGGCATACCTGTCGAAGTCGGTACCTGCATTGACATGGACGCCCACCTGTTGCAGGAACCGTAACACCACCTTGAGGCCCCCAGAGCCGTCAGGACCGCCAATCCTCCATGTCATCCAACTATTGTAGCTCTGCGAGTATTGTCAAGCCCGAGTATGCGGTTCTTCTAACAGGTGGACCTACCTCAATGCACAGGTGGGCGACATTACGACCAAACTGGTCAACATCAAAAGGCGACGCCTTCCCAGAACTGTAAGCGAGTTTTAGTTTCTTGATATCCTCCTGGACGAGTGTTGTTAGGTCACTTCTATGGCGTTCATATCCGTCGTCATTGAAGACGCCGAAGGCTTGACTCGTTTCCCTAACATTGTATGTTCGCAGCGAGTGTGTTGTTAAAGAGCCTCCGCATTGGTAATCGCTCTGCAAAGAAAAACTGAGAACTTTGGAGAGGAGGAAGCGCAATCCAGTGTAAGTGATGGTGGTCTTTGTAGATCTCTTGTGAAAACAGCACCCGGGTTGATGATCTCCCTTCGACATTGACTGGTAAGCAATGGCTAGACCTCCCCAAAATCGATACGTCGTTAGTGGCTGTTGTCTTGTTTTGTCTTTCTGTCCCTGGCAGGGACAGATTCCCGTGGCGGTATCTTGAATGCATTTTATTTCGATCATGGAGTTTCTCAGGTACCTTGGAATGTCCTTTTGTTGTGCCGTGCCAACGGTTTGGGATTGCTGACCAAGTCGAAGACCTTCTGCCTGCTCCTTTCATTAGAGAAAACACTATGACTCTTTGGAATACTTACGATTGCATCCAGCTTTCCCGAAACCATGAGGCTGGTATCTTTGATTAGTGTCTGGCTGTTGGATGCCAGCGCCTTTTGTTCCTCAACTCCAGTCAAAATTGCCGTGAGCCTTTCTTTTGTCTGTTGAGTAGACACTTCGACTCTCTCAACTTTGGATTTGATTCTCATTAAGAAGGCCGCCATAACCAAGTGGTCATCCTGTATAGCGCTTCTGAATGCCCCGATATCGTCACCGACACCTATACCAACATGCCTGTTGAGATTAGAAGACGTGGTTTAATAGGGAGGCTGCCCTTACAGAATCAACGCTTGAACAACAGTTCCCAGGGCTCCCGTGGCTTTAAGGAGCTGATCTTGAATCTGAGTCAACTTCCTCCGTTGGAACGGGTAGGTGATGACTGATTTTGACTTGTCCCACTTGCGTGCCACGTCCAAAACGCCATCAACCTTGTTCAAATTGTCGACGAGTTCCTTTAGAGCTCGAAGTTCGCCCTCGCAAGATCCTAGTGCTAAGACAACGAGATCGGTAGCTTGGGCATGGCGGCTGCTGAGTGTCGACGCACTCGGCCGAATGAGCTCGATGTATCTGCGCAGGAGGCTCACAAGGTCCGAAGCGCGCTTCAAATCATCATCTCGGTCTTTGATAGCGCTGAAATATGTGTCGAGGCCACTGCAGATAGTAATGCCAAGTGAAACGATGCCCGCGATACCGCTGGCGATGCCGAGTGCCTCGGCCATGTTCAGTGGTGGGCTTGCAGAGTAGGTCGCTGTTTACCACAAGACGGAGCATGGGAAGCTTCAAAGTAGGTATGGAGACGAAGAATCCAGTCTGTCAAAATATGCCGAAACTCTTGGCAGATGGTTGGGCATACATGCATGTGTCAGCCAAATTGAGGCTGGGGGCTCGTTTCTGCCAAGGCAGACATGCATTTCATATGCAAAGTCCAGCTGGGCTGTGTTTATGGTGACATTGTAAATCAGGTCAGCAATCAGAGCCCGGCATTTCCAACATAAATTTGCCCTCCAACCGCCCATCTGCAAGCCACGTTAAGCCCAGCGGTTTTCAAGGCCAATGTGCAACCAATAGGGGCCACCTATCAGGCCAAGGAGTGCACCAGATATCACAAACACGATGTAACTTGCGCTGCGCCTTGTCTCCGCTGGAGGATAGAAAGATTACCCAAGGCTTGGAATTTGCCTTGGCTATTTGGTGACACAACCTAACAGGTCAACTCCCTGTTGACACTTGATATTTAGATTTAAGACTAATTCCTCTCGGCTAGATGTTTTCTTGCTCAATGATCCTTCATAACTTCAAGAAAATGACTGTCCCAAAGCCACCGCGTCCATCCCTTCAGCACCCGTTCCAAGTCCCTCGCGAATATGATGCTGAGGCGGCACTGGGTACTGCGTCCCTCCCGCCATCCCCACCGAGCTCTCAAACAATCGACCTTGGCACCGATAGCTCATCCAAAGAGCCAGACAGTCAGTCGTCATTCGACGACGTTGTCCCAACCCAAAAGGAAAATGAAGGCCAAGAGGACGGGGACAGCAGGGACGAAGAAACACTCGGACAACCCCGCCAGCACAAAAAACACCGGGACCGGGATGAAAGATTAAAAGAAATATTGGAGCCGATTCTTGGCTCGGCAGACGGCGAGTCCTGCGTTCTGTTGCTCTGCTGTGGTAACCCCTCGGTATGCCGTGTACTACCAGTTTTGATCCCGATCTCAACCGTCACATCGGACTATGTTGGCCAGTAGAGTCTCATTAAAGATTCTTGGAACAATTGTCATAAGAGCTGGAGACATCGACTTGCTTTTTACGGTGTTAAGCAGGTTTCCTTAGCCTCGGTGAGAATTCCGACGGTGCCCCCAGAGATATTACCACTGACGAGCAACACAGGTATCACTCCTAGCACAGGTCGGGCCCAGCAGTTCTAACAGATTCGGTGATGGACATTCTCAGTTCCTTGGCGCTTGTACGCCAGAAGACTTGGAAGGTCAGATGCAGCAACAACAAGCTATTATTGATCAAGCGCCAGACAGGGCATCCCCTTGTTCTCACAATCCGTACCATGGAATATTCGAGCATGAACAAGAGTGCGACGACTACAGAGAAGCCCACGATACTGTTTTCGAGCCATATGAGTCGACTTACGAATGTCCCTTTGAGAATATCAGAAAGGCAGAGAGAAGGCTACTACAGCTGTCCAGGAGAAAATCATTCCTCACCTTGGCCTTCCAGCGTCCTGAAGTGGGCGAGGCGAATGATCTTATTCCAAAAGAGTTATTTTACTCACACTTGTAATTGACTATTCCTCGCAACACACAAAAAATGACTTGAATGGCTAATGAGTTTGCTCTCAGAGAAGTATTAAGGGTCTTTGGCGAATGGGGACGTCCTTCGCTTTACGAATTGCCATTTCGGGGGTTAATCGTCGAGGAAGGGTGGCTTCTCCCACCCCAATATGTCTTCCTTATCTACATCGGTGGTATATTCATGCTTGCGGTGCCATTGCGGTTCATCTTTGGAGGTTGGGATGCTGCCTGGGGAGCTGCAAGTTGCCTACTGACCTTGGCCATGTTTGGATACCAATATACCAGGGTTCAGCCCGGGCACAGGGCACCATGGAAATAGCATTTCGTTTTGAGTCTGTTCAAATACTGAATCTACACAAGGAATATTAACATCGAGGGCCGCTTTGCTCTTCTGTGGTGGCCTGTTGATTCTACCACCTAGAATACACAAATTCTATAGAACATATAATTCAAGCTCCTTCTCCGTCCAGTCCCACAACTGCTCCCGAACCTTCTCATTATTACTCAGCTCCGAGCCTTTTCCCGTGACTCCAACCGGATAGTAAAAGACTCCAGATTCCACGTCCTGACTAGTCGCAGCCCACAGCTGGTTCAATGCTCCCTTCTCAACGCTTATAGTCGTAACATTAGCAATAAACCTAATCACCGTTCCCAACAGAGCACCATAGCTGTTTATAAACGAGTCACCTAGATTGGTTTTCACCACTCCAGGATGAAGACTGATGAACTTGATGTCCGGGTTGCGCTTCGCGAGCGCTGCGTTGTAGTGAATGTTTGCGAGCTTGGACTGGCCGTAGCGAGCCCAGGTGCCGAGATGGGGCATCGTCGTCTTGGCCTTGTCGAGATGGTACGAGTCCTTGGGTGCTATGCTTCCTGCAGAGGACGAGAGGAACACGACTCTTACGTCGGAAGAGGGGTTGGCGGCGGTCGCTTTGAGGGTTGGCAGAAGGAGCTTTGTGAGAAGTGCGTGGCCGAGATGGTTGGTGCCAAACTGGATCTCGTATCCATCTTTGGTGAGGCCTTCTGGAACGGCCATGATACCGGCATTGTTGATCAGCATATCGAGGCGGTCTGATGAGGCTCGGAACGAGGCAGCGGCTGCTTTCGTGCTCTCGAGGGACCCAAGGTCAAGTTGGAGGAACGTGATGGGCGGTGCATTAGGGACCTTCTCTTGGACCTCTTTGATGGCTCGGTTGCCCTTTTCCTCCGACCTTGCTGCAAGATAGATGTGCGCAGGGTTGTGCTTTGCGAGCTGTAGGACGGTCTCGAGGCCTAACCCGGTGTTGCCTCCAGTAACCAAAATGACCTTTCCGGAGAGGTCAGGGATGTCCTTGTCAGGATCGAATGAAACGCCACTTTTCATGATGTAAAAGGCGTAGCAGTGTAATCTAGAATGGGGTAGAATAACTAACGACAGGAATCAAACGATGAAGTAGTTTATATAGTGCAGACCATGATCGAGTCATTATATACAAGTGCCCGACGGGGATAGGGAAGTTAAGTCTAATTTAAGTCCGGAGGCTTGCAGAAGAAGCCCTGGTCTCATCAAGGTTCACTAAATGGGACTCCTGATCTGATCGCGTCGGGTTTGAGTCGGAGATGGGTCAAAAAGGGGCTAGTGCAACCTCAAATTGGAGCGATAGGTGACCTTTAACTTCCCGGTGCTCCGCCCAAGTCCGCTGTTAATATTTGACCCCTGGCAGGTCAACGTCGATCATGTGTAGCCCAATGATCAGGTAATGAATTGACTTAAGCCAGGAGCCTCATAATTTGAGGCCATGGAGTGTGTTTTAATTTCACTGATGTACTGTTTGATGCTATTGGGCTTTGATGCCGTCATGTTGCTCATGCATCGTCAACTGTGTCTTGTTGTTGCGGCCGGTGGCTTTTCTCAAGACGTCATGAATGACAACGCGAACTGGCCGTAGCAAAATAAATATCTGGCCAATCTGGCATTTACTTGGCTTTAGATACTACTCCTCATCAATTGGGCCAGCCTACTCTCACCACCATGATCCCACTACTTTGTGCTAGTCTTGTGGCCCTGGCCTTTGCTTCCGACCCCCTTGGACGAAACGCGTCTTCCCACTGGCTTCTAGCCCAGGGACTCGAAGCCTTGGGAGGGTTCGATAATCTCGAGGCCATTGTCGATGTTGTCTACTCTGGCGGGTACGCTTCACCTTGACGCCGCAACACTTGCCATTGTCGTTTCGTCGCTAAACCATGACAGACACTTTCGCTCCAGGCCCATGTCCCAGACGTTTGGTCTCAACGGACTCGACAGAAGATTTGCTAGTAAAGGTCATCAGAATGTTTACTTCTCGTACGATGGAGGTGTTTTTAGGCAGCGCATCGACAGATTTCACGACCTATCAGGTATGCGAATATGGACCACCAAGTTGTCAGGAGTTGATTGCTAATTTTGCGTCACCAGCCGACTTCATATGGGCCCGTCCTGATCTTGCACCAGTCAGCTTCTCCCTCGTTCTCCAAGACGGAGGCGACAGTTTCGCTGCTACTGTACGAGGAAGCGACGTGCTCTTGCTCCCAACTAAACCACCTTTAGGGCACAAGGACGGTGCGTGTCCTATCTAATAGCATACTTGGCTTCCTTCATGGTCTCCATCACTCATTTGCATCCTTTTAGGACTTCTTGCAGCCTACCTAATACAAGAGGCCGTGAAAATGTCTCCCATGCTTCTCAGGAATGTCAGTTCACTTCATTTGCAAGCGACTTGGCTCAAGATACTAAAGCCTTGTGACAGATCTCAAGGAATAACCGCCACTCCATCCGTAGGGAACAAACCACTGATGGCCAAATGCACCGGGCTCGTATGTTGAAGATTCGAGCCCTCTAAGCTTTTGGAAGCTGCTTCCATGCTGACCTGTACCTTTTTCTTTTCAAGTTCATGACCAGACCCTAAACATCTCGGTTCTCCTGGATGACCACACCAATCTCCCATATCTCATCCGTTCGTACGAAAACCATGGCCTCTTTGGCCCCTCTACCAAGGACCTATTTGTCAGCGACTACGTGACTGTGAACGGAGTCAAATTTCCCCGTCGCTTCCAAACGATCTATAATCGTAAACATATGTTGACAGAGTACTCCGTTGAAAGTGTCAGTGTCACTGCAATAACACCAAACCGTTTCATAGGTCCTCTAGGCCGTCCTCTGCCAGCTCACTTGCCGAGACGAGACATATCTTACGGCTTTGCAGAGATCGGCGAGAGCCATGCTTACTATAGATGGACTGGCGGGTACACTGGCTCTTTCGGTAACATCAACGCGACACAGCCTTGGAAGGATCTCCCAGGTGTCTGGCTACTCACAGTGACGGATGCTCCCAATTACCGCCAGCTCGTCCTTGAACTTGCTGACAACGTCGTTGTGCTAGACGCTCCACCACAACAGAGCCGACTTGTCTTACGGTGGGTTAGGGAAAAGCTGAACAAGACCGTAACGCATGTTTGGGTAAATGGCCATACTGCCATACCGTAGACGAACCACTAACGCTTGTCCTCAGCCGACTCATCACCATCACGACCACGCATATGGCATTGCCGACTACGTCGCTGCTGGCGCAAGTGTTATCACCCTTCGCAGCGCGATGGACTACTACTCAGGCATCCCCAAAGGCGCATTCATGACATATTCGTAAGACTCTATGAGTGGAAACAAAAGGATTCACTGACGGTTCCCAAAGGACCAAGAACCCATTTATCCTGGACGATGGCACCATTGAGGCTACTTTCATACACATGGGAGGTTCTTTACACGCGGCCGACCATAGCTACGCATATATTTCCCCAAAGTGCGCCACCACAAGCAGCACGACTTTGATCTTTGATGCGGACAACGTAAACACGGCCGATATATCAAATTCCGAGCAGGGCGCCCTGTTGGCAGCCCTGAATCAGTTTGCAGCCGACAAGGTGGCTTCGAGTGCAACGTGAGAAATCTGCCCCTATTTTAAACTCTACAGTTAACACCTTGTCTCTCACATTTTAGATTCGTCCCGGTGCACGGAAACTCGATTCCGCTTTCGCAGGTCATCAACGCAACTGAATATCGGTATCCTAGCCTCAAACCCCAAGATTTCCAATACCTCCGTCCTAGGTGCGCCGGTAGTAACTCACCCGAATTGGAGGGTGAGGATACACGAGACGGGAGGATATATGCTCTTCTACCGCCGCTAAACCAGAAAGGAAACATGTAATGGGAAATTGTCAAGTCTTATTGTTTTCAAGGCTATCTGTACTCTAAACCGCTGGAATCTGTCCCGCTATCATTTCGTCAGATCTGCAAGCAGACATCAAAACCATGCTCACTGGTGCGTAGCAAGTCGCTGAAAGATCTTGGGACCAAATTCGGCAATATCAGTAGGGACAGCAAACTCAGTCACATCTATCACCTTCTGCCAGTTGTCTCTCACAGACTCAACAGTCCAATCCTGGTCCGCGGGTCCAAAGTAGCCCTTACTCTCAGCCAGAAAGATGCGAGTAACAAGCCTATTAACCGCTGCGACGGTCTCACCGTTGACCTCGGAGCTCTCATGAACCAACCATGCCACCGTCGTAGCCACATCACGTGCGGGCATGCTGGCCTCCATGAAGGCCTGCGTCTGCTCATCATTAACAAAGGCGGCAGAACCAGGCGTGTAGGCCATAGGAGCAACTGTATTGACCAGAATATTGTGCTCTTTGCCCTCAATGGCGATAGACTTGGCCAGACCCATGAGGGCCAACTTGGCAGCTCCATAGGTTGACTGTTGAGCGCTGCCAAACATGACAGGCGATGCGATCATGACCACGCGTCCAAACTTTTGACTTTTCATGTGTGGCCAAGCAGCTTGCGTGACATTCCAAGATCCTCCCACGTGAGTTCCGAGCATGTCCCAGAGTTGGTCGTCAGAAGTCTTGTCGAAGTCAGCGGCATCGGCACCGCCAGCGTTGTTGACGACGATGTCAACGCGACCGAAGTTGTCGATGGCAGTCTTGACTATTGCATTGGCAACTTCGCGGTCTGCCACGCTGCCAATATGAACGACTGCCTTGCCACCAGCGTCGGTGATTTCCTTGGCAGTCGCCTCTGCGGTCGAGGAGGTAGTGCTGTTTATCACCAAGGCGGCGCCGAGACGGCTGAGAAGGAGGGCATATTCGCGACCTAGGCCTCGACCTGAACCAGTGACAATGGCGACGCGCCCATCGAATCTTGGCGTATTTCCGGCCATGGTTGAATTGGGCTAAGATGATAATCGGAGTAGAGTCGTCTTGTAATAGACGAAATAATGTACAATGCTGTGTTATGCTGAGCTATGCCAGTGGACATCCTTGCCTTTTTGTACTGACCATTCATCATAAACCTCTTTTTTGTTTCGCTTCTACGTAGAATAGTGTTGTCTATACTTCTGGATAACAACCGCGGAGATGCGTTTCGCTAACTTGACTTTCTCCGCAATAGCCCGACGCTATGAAGCAATTCTGCGGAGGATCGTCCCTAGTCTCCGATTGGCGTTCAGTTTGCATGCTACCCTTGGCCGCGTAATCGTATCCTTTAACTCTCCTGGAAATAGCGTCTCCGGGATCTTATCCCTCTCGGGAACAATGAAGAGCCCGACCCCGAGACACGTCACGGATGGTATATGTGGATGTCACAGCTATCGGGTATGTGGTGGAGGAATGGCGGAGGAACCGCAGTTGCAGTTGAAAGTGCTCAATTCGATTTGTCGATCATGTCATATGGAATTGGCTGTTAGTAAATGGTGGCGTATGTTTAATAGAAAGAGGACCAAGCCTTAAAGACACGAGAAATATACAATGCCTCGCTTCACTCTTTTCTTGCTGTTGCTCTCTGAGTATCAAGCTACACCAGATCAAAGACCAGACTCACCATGCCTACTTCAACAGAAACAGACGGCTCTGAGAATAAGCTTGTCTTGACAGTGCCTCATCTCGTTCCGACAATTCACAAGGCACCCTATCCAAGCCTGCTGCCCTCTCGTCCCGAGTTGAGTCAGTCCGGTAGGACAATCCTCATCACAGGTGGATCTGCCGGAATTGGGCTTGCAATCGCACGAGCATATGCAGAAGCGTCAGCATCGAACATCATCCTGACGGGTCGCCGAAGCGACGTTCTCCACCAGGCATCCTCCAAGCTTTCGGACGAGTTTCCCAAGACGAACATCATCCCTCGAGTTTGCGATGTTGCAAACGCCGAGGAAGTAGCTAGGCTCTGGTCTGGCCTTTCTGATGAGGGCATCTTTGTTGACGTCCTTGTTCTGAACGCTGCCAAATTCGGTCAACAGCAACAGCCACTCCTCGAAACTGACTTGGAAGAGACTTGGTCCCTGTACGAAACAAACGTCAAGGCAATCCTTGATTTCTGTCAGCGACTGCACAAACAGCCGGTGGATGATGATAGGAAAAAGGTATTATGAGGTCGTGCCCTAACAAACGCATCAAGTGGTAACTAATCATTCCACAATAGTACATCGTCTATGTATCCACTGCCGCTATTCACAGTCGGTCTATTGCGGCTGCCCTTCCGGATTACTCCTTGAGCAAGATGTCAGGCCATCTACTGCTTCAGAAGATTGCAGAGGAGGTGGACCGCGAGAGCCTCCAAATCGTTAGCTTCCATTCTGGGCAGATTCTCTCTGAAAAAGCTCGATCTGCGGGCCTTGACGAAAGCAGCTACCCTTTTGATGATGGTATGTTGCCAAACTTCCATTCTTCTATTCGTGTCTCTGTGCTATTGCCTTGAGTTGTCCATGTCTTGAGCAGTTTGTTTTTATTGTGTTGCCTCACGTTTTCTAGGTCTCAGTTGAGGCACAATATTCTGACCAATACTCACAGAGAATCTACCTGGGCGCTGGGCTGTTTGGGCTTCAACGTCTGAGTCCACTTTCCTCCACGGCCGCTTCGCGTGGGCTGCATGGGATGTTAATGAGCTGGGATCTGGGGAGGTTAGAAAGCGCATAGATACTGATCCAAACTTCTTGACCTTGGAGTTCGTGGGACTTTGATGGTCGGCAGGGAAGTAATACGATCGTTGCGCCGAGTATATAGCTCATGAAACTCAGCTTCCATTTATTTCATAGCATTGCGCAGTACTTTTATTGTCATCGTGATAAAACTACCCTTATTGTCTATTAAATCTCATATACATCAATACTTGTCAAGCATGATGAACCACTACGCCAGCGGCAAAAGAAGAAGATACTCCTTCTGCTGCTGCAGAAGTTTAACTAGGCCACTGTGTTAACATCGGGTTATGATGTTATATTGTGTTTAAGATCTGTTCTTTATTATAGTTACAGCCCGGCCCTTGATGGGTTAACTGAGCCTGAAGATCGAAGAAGATACTCCCCAAAGGCCTCAATCAAGTAGGTAGTTTATGCTGCTCTCGAAAATAGTCCTTTTTATTCTTATCTTAAGTTACTACTCTAAAGGAGGTTACCAGCCACAACGTCAGAAGGCATAGTTGTCAATACCTGATTGATTAAAACGCAGCCCCTTTAAATACCGCAACTAAAATCATTTCCACCGACCCATCCGGTGTCGAGTGACGGGTCCATGAAGATAGTATCACTCTTAAACATTGGGTACTTTGAGTGCCTCATAATCACATGTCTGAGTACGGCCACTCTCCGGGCTCATCGGAAGGGACCTGCAAGCTTCAGGGGGGTAAGATTCCCAGTAGCCTATGGCACGATATCTAATACGGAGCACGAAAGTTTGGAAATTCACTTTCGATCATATGGCAGACATGTGATGGAGACATTGCGAAGATACAACAAGGGTGTTATGGTGACGTGTCGCGGAGGTGTGGCGGAGTTGCGGCGGAGGTAGAATACACCCACGGAGACGACTTTTACCGTTTGATTTGTCTCCCTATAGCAAGTGCCATGGTCTCTCAAGAAGTCGTAGTTAAGCAGGGATAACAAGCATGCCGTGGGGCTATGGAAAGGGTTTATTTTAAGTTGCGCAGACTTCGTCAGAATAAATTCTACATCTCAAGAACATTATCATTCCATTCACTCGCTGTTTCAAACCTCTAAGCCTCGAGTTTTTTTATCACGCCCTATACAATCGAAATGTCGTCCCAAAAACTGTCCCTAGGCGAGTGGGTGAAGCAAGTCAACGATGCAATTTTTTACCAGCCGAAAGATGAAGTCGCCTTGAAGGCCCTGAACGAGGATGTTGATCCCAGTCTGGTAGTCAAGTGAGTATTCCAAGTGGTGTAGATCTGTATAGGAAAACCGTACTTACATGCATCTCAGACTCAATCATTCCGTCTTCGCTTATGAGGAAATGAAAGGCGGCGTCCTATATATCTGTGGTAGTGGCAGCATGACCCTCAACAGCGTCTCTGAGGTCTTGAAGTGGGACGACATTCAGAAGCAGGGTGGTGTTGTCGCACACCTTACGGCATTTACTACAAGGAATAATGAAACCGGACAAGACGTTAAGAAGACTAGTTTGATCACATCTACGGTCAGGTGGATTGATGGTAGGAGAAAGCTTACTGAGCTTGTAGAGGTTGAGATTGAAGAGTGATAATTGTTCACTTTGCGAGTCCAGCCCTATAGTTTTTAGCTGTTTGCAAAAGCAGACGCCATATCGGCGTCGGGATATGGGCTGGCCATTCTCTCGTTTAAAAGAAAAAGGTAAATTAGCCTGATTCGCCACTGCGGAGTTTGTCTTCTCCTTAGGTACCGTGTAACTATCTATGTTTACTTACACAGCGTCCCAACCAGAGTCCATGAGCCTTCAACACATATGATTTCCGAATCCGCCCCTACTCACCCATACTTCTCGTTTGGTTTGACATCCTTCACATCACCCACATGCTGCGACTCCTTACTCTCTTCGCCGATAAACATCTTCAGCTTTCCTTCCACGTCCTTGACCTGCACCCTGGCCTCGTACGGCTTAAGTGTCTCGATCCCAGCGCCAGTAAAATCAAACTCCTTTTTATGCTCAGCTGTCATGAACAGGACGGCCACTTCGGGTGATGAGCCCCATTTGGCCGATACCCAGCGTGTATAGAAACAGCTGGCGACGTGGACGAAAACCACCAGCATGTAGCCGCAGAGAACCGCCAGCATGGCCTTTACAGAGTTTCCGTCTGTTGAATACGCCATACCGTAGACAAAAGCCTTGAAATCGATCTTGGTGTTGCGCTCCGGGTGTTGAGGGTCGTTGAATGCGTGGTGACCGTTCCCCTGGCCTTGCTTAAACTGGCTCGACAGGAGAATCTGATCCGCCCAATCACCACCCTCCCAGAGGTTGGAACTATTGGTGGGCTCTTTGAGAAGATCCAGTCGAAGCTGTGTGTAATAGCCGGTTCTGGCAAGACCGTTGGTGAGGGCGGCTGCTAGGATAGTCTCTACAATGGGCTCAGCAAGGTTCCGCGGGGAGGGAGTCGTAGTGTTCCAAAGCCCTGCCGCTCTCGCCATGCTGCTGACAACCGTGGTGTTCCTTTCCAGCATTACGGGGTAGAGGTAGTATGCCCAGGATTTGGTGATGTTTATAGGACGGACATTTCTTAGGAGGCCAATGGGGTCATCGTCCGGTACATCCCTCGGCCAGCCACTGACGATTTTCTGAACGCTCCACGCTGCTTCGTACTGGGATGGCATCCATGCGGCAAAGTTACTGCAGTAGTAGACGTCGTTGACCTCTCCTTTGGGGACAATGACCATGGAAGCTATCGAGGCTCGGAGCTGCTTCATCAGGGATGGTTCGTCGATCCATGTAACCGATGGCTGGGCAATGCGTCGCCCTCGAGCATCTTGAACCATCTTGGAAATAGAGTCGCTCAATCTGTCCAAGGGCAGTTTGGTCATTCTGTGGGCTCTGTCTACCGTCGTGGCGTTGATGATCATGGGAAACGTGAGTTGCAGTGGCTTCCCTGGCGGAAGCAGGTTACACTGGCTCAGAACCATGGGCTGTGAGGCATTGACCCGGAAGAAAGCATTCTCGCGATACTTGAGTCTCGAGGCTTTGTCATTCCTGGCAGCGAAGGACCAGAGGCGACCGAGTTCCGCGACGGCATCGGCCACAGGGGCCAGCGGAGCCGACGCCAGCGTGACGGTATGACCCCAGATTATATTCTCGCCCTGGTGAGGGTTCCGAGGCTTGATGCGGAATGTGCGCTCAGAGAAGCGCCCAGACAGCTGGAAGTTGGCTGGCATGCTTGACATTGGGACGACTTGTGGCCAGTAGGAGAGGTGGAGCTGCTCGATTGTCTCCCAGTTACCTGAAGGGCACGAGAGATCTCCCGAGTCAAACAAACAGCCCAAGGGGGTCTGGGAGCCATTCATCACGGCGGGGTAGAGCTGGTCTTCGGTGGCATTGACCCAGAACCATGTCCCGCCGCCGTTCCATTCCCCAAGGCGTGGTCGGATCAAGAGCGTCGAAGCTGGACCGACCCATACAGACAACAGTGAGCAGATGATGATGAGCCATATAAGGAAACGCTTGCGGGCCGTCTTCTGCCATTGTTGGAAGCACATGCCGGAGAAAGCACCTGAAAGGAGGAAGCTGATGGTGTTGAAGCTGTGCGGGGAGAAGACAACACCGTATGGCAAACCCTCACCAAAAACAAGCTCCTTGCGTATGTATGTGGCGACGATGGTGGTGAGGGAGGTGATCATCAGCAGCTCATGCACCTTGGCCGTGACTTGCAGCGCAAACAGCTTCTCGGTCGTCCGTCCTGATACGCCCGACATCTCGCCGCCGATATAGTGGGACAGAGTGTTGAGTAGAACCAAAGCAAGTGCCGCCCCGAAGGGAAGGACGTGGACAAGATTGCGTAGTGCGACCATGGCCCTGCTTTTGTTATGCATGACGACCTTGGGCTCCTCGTTGAGAGATCCCAGCCCAAAGCGCCTGGCGACAAAGTGGTAGAAGATGGGGGCGCCGAGGAAATCACAAATGATGAAAAACGTGCTTTGGGAAAAGAAGTCGTTCCACCATCTGCTCCGGTTATTATGCCCCTCGGGGTCAGTCTCGCTCTCGGCGTGGGGAAGTAGAGGGTCTGGATCGCCGTAAAAAGTCGAATTACTATGTGAGTGGGAGCAGTCAGTCAGCAGGAATCAAAGCATAGAAATGCTGTTCGATTGCGAAGAATACATGCCCTGACGAATTATGTTGCGTATCTGGAGGAACGGGAGCATAACCGCTAGACCAGGCTCTGGCGTGAGCAGGACGAGATGGAGCTTGATGAACGCTGGACAACTCAGTGTCCTCGGGGTAGCTCGCCCCATAGTCTGCCATGGTTAAGACAAAGATCAAAAGGCTAGAGCACAGAAGAAATGCAGTTTGACAGAGAAGTGAACAGGGGGATCAGTCGAGGGGGCATAAGCTCCTCCCACGAAAAGAGCCGAGGGCGACGGAAGATGGGAGGCATTTTATACACGAACTGAACAATAACAAGACTGGTCTTTTCAACAGGCCTTTCCATCACACAAGGTCGACTTGCGGGAAATTTGGTCGACGAGAATCAAGCAACAACTGCACTTTTCTGCAGCCACCTTCATCACCAACCACTTAGTTAAAGATCCGATGGTCAAGGAAGCGCTGGTTTTCCGACCAGGATAATCTCTCCCGCCGTCTTGTCGTCTCTTCCCCCCTCGAGCTGAATGATTCCCTGGGTTGGTCACAACTTGATGCATGCCCAGGCGAGGTTCAATTGGACGCCTCCCGCCACAGCTGCTGAAATAGAAGCCAAGAGAAATCAGGCCACCAATCATCATGTCGTCCACGTATGAAAAAGAAATTCGCCAGTTACCTGACGGCTTGAGGGCCATGCATGTCCCCGGCGCTTGCATGGAGCGCTGCTCACGGCGGTGGTTCAGCTTCTTGTTGTTCCTTCTCTCTTGTCGTAATTTGCAGTCTTATGACTGCTATGGTACAGGATAACCGAGTTTAGACTTTTTTCTTCTCTATAGCCATTACCGAAGTTGAAAGTCGCCATGCAGCGGGTGAATCAGCCAGCCTCGTACAAGTCCCGGGCAACAGGGGCCAGAAGCAGGCTGCAGTCAGAAACAAAGCGGGGAGAAATCGAGAGGGGGGGTCCAATGAAACGTAGAACCTAGCCCCTTTTATGTTACATAAGACGAATTCCTGATTTGTAGCCTAATTTTCTCCTTGTTCCGCGGCAATCTCAGCGATCCTGCGAGCTAATCTCACTCTAAAGCGAGCCTTATTTCAACTCCGTTGGATACCCTTTAACCAGTATTCGGCATCTCTTTGAGGGTTCCGGCTCTTGATACTTGCATTTGCCCTTCTCATCTGCCTATGGCATTGTTTGGATAGCCTCGCGCTTCACGTCTCGTGGCAATGCTCCGACTGCTCACCCGCCGCTGCACCCTCCTTCTCTTTGGGCCACTCCGCCTCTGGCGCTATCTCTTCTTGGTCTTCTTGGCCTGGTCCATCGTCGACACTGCGCTCATCCGCCACCGCCTCACCCAGGCTCAGCGTGATGTTGCACAAACCATCCTCAGGAAACCCACACGCGTCTACATCGCCAGCTTGCACTGGAACAACGAGCGCATCCTCCGCAGCTCTTGGAAACAGGGCGTGATCGACCTCACCAAGGCCCTCGGCCCGGAGAATGTCTTCGTCAGCACGCACGAGAGTGGGAGCTCCGACGGCTCCAAGACCGTGCTGCGGAGCCTTGACCGCGCATTGGAGAAGCTTGGCGCTGGACGTCACATCTCGCTCGACATGACGACTCACGCAGACGAGATAGCCAGCCCTCCAGATGAGCCAAGGGATGGATGGGTGAGGACGCCGCGGGGCCACATTGAGCTCCGGAGGATACCGTACCTCTCTCGGCTGCGGAATCTATCGCTGCAGCCGCTGGTTGAGATGGCGCGAAACGGTACAACCTTTGACTATGTCTTGTTCCTGAACGATGTTGTCTTCTCTGTGAGTTCTTGCTTAATATCACTATTGAACTGAAGCATACCGCTAATTAAGCTTCCAGGTTGCTGACGTGCTCGCCCTGTTGGATACCAACAATGGCGATTATGCAGCAGCATGCTCACTCGACTTTAAGAAGCCTCCTGAATACTACGATACCTTTGCCTTGCGAGACGCCGATGGGCATGAAACCGCCTCGCAGACCTGGCCTTACTTTCGTTCGTCCAAGTCCCGCGCGGCTGTCAGACGCAGCGAGCCTGTTCCCGTCACAAGCTGTTGGAACGGCATGGGTAAGCCCTTGTAGTTCTTAATCTTGAATGTCTCTGCTAACCCCAGACTTAGTTTTCATGCCCGCTGCTCCGTTCACTGGGGATCACGAACTCGTATTCCGCGGCATTGACGATAGCCTCACCGACGCGCATCTCGAGGGCTCAGAATGCTGCCTTATCCACGCCGACAACCCCGAGTCCCAGACACGAGGAGTGTATCTCAATCCCAATGTCCGCGTCGGGTATGACCGCCGGGCGTACGAGCTAGTGAATCAGAAAGGACCCTGGCTTTCATATAGTGAGGTCTGGGCCGGACTATGGCGGAACCGGCTGGCTCGATGGTTCACGACGCCTATGTTCAAGGAGTGGAAAGTACGAATGCTGGTGCGCAAGTGGGAGGAGCAGGAGGAGGGGAGGAGCGAGAATGGAACGTTTTGTATAATTAATGAGATGCAAGTGCTAGTGCCAAATGGATGGGCTCATGTCTAACTAATAGATCATTGGGTTTCTTTGGAGTAAAATAGATGAAACGACTTGTGTCCTTGAGGTTCTGGCCTATATAGAAGAAACCTTAAATATAAATATGCCTTGGCTGAAACCACTCTGAGAGCCCAGCTTACGTCTGGCTTCTTCTGCCTGCCTTCCAAGCTGCTCATAACCTCCACCTTTTGCTAAGGCCCTTCCGTCAGGAATTTCATCCTCGTCCAAATCCGGAGAGGGGATCCTCACTTCACTACTCAGGGTCCTACCATAACGGCTGCTACATCAGCTAAAGGGCCTCGAAGCTGAACCGCAACAAATACCGTGGAGTTCTATAGTACCCTCAGTATGATCGAAAATATTCCTGCTCCTGGCCCTAATGGTCTGGTGTTGACTACTTATAACGGCTGGTTTTCCCAAAATCCTAAGAACCAATTGCTCATAAAGGAATACTTCACTATCGCCTGTTTCTTCTGGTTGCATAACGCGGAGCTCTATTCATCTCGCGATACATGCCCTCGCCAGAAGAAGGAAACTTCCCATATGGTCGCCCATGTTGTCGACCGTCACGGCCTCATCCGAATCACAGATTCAAACAACGAGAGTCGGAGGTTTCTACTGAGATGTCAGAACCATGATTCAACTATCAAGGGCAAGCGAAACTGCGCCAAATGTCAGTCCGCTGGTCAATGGATGGAGACAGATTTGGCGAACCCTGAGCATACTGGGATTGTTCTTTGCATCCGTTTCTGGTGCAGCTTCGACATGAGGGGCACGAAGGAGCACATGACTGAGAAGCTGTGTGCCTATAGCACGGAACAGTCGAAGCCAAAGAAGATGTGCATTCTGTATGAGGTAGATCAGACCCCGAGCTCAGACTATGTTACGACTTGCGATGAAATCGTCTCAGCTTGAATCTTTACGTCGTAGGCCGTCCTCATCTCAGCCCTAGTTGCCGCAATGGAATCAGCCCGTCATCTTCCCCAATCATGTCCAAAGCTTCACCATCCATCAAGCCGAGAACAGAGCATTCTCCTACAAGAACGAAACTGTCCCTGTATGGCCGAAGAATTAGAGGCAGTGGGCATCCAGGCAAAATCCAGATACCGTCTCCACTCTGGATTATCGACGAGGCCAGGCCCATATATCCATTCTTCGTTATAAAAAAGCACCGGCCCCTGGTGGTTCGTGACTCTGTAATCGAGTACGTCTTGGCGCTGTGCCGTCCTCGATGCATATCTGTCTCCACAGCCGGGAAAACTGGGCCGAAGTAGGTATCAAGAAGCTGCTGAGTGGGCGTATTGACATGCTCGCTCTCAACAAGTTTGAGGAATCCCAGCACGTAGTCTGGCTTCTCTTCTGCCTCCACTGTCTCAAACAATACCTTTCCATCGTCATAGATGAATGCCGGGAGCAAGAACAGAAAAGACGCAGCGAAGTTGGTGAACTCTTCCGAGCTGGGATCCAGGCGTGGCATACCTGGACCAGAACAATCCGCCAAAAGAGTGCGGAAGAACGCTTGTAGCCGCGGGATGCCAGTTGGGTAGGGGACGGACAGACCAGGTCTCGTAGCAACTTCGACCCAGCGTCTCTTCTCCTTGCGTAGAAAGGGCTGGAAAACAATATCTGCTACCGTATCTATCATGGCCCCGCTGACACACAGTTCTCCTGGTGCGAAATGGCATTCAGGCCGTGTCGATGGCGTGGCGTTGTATGCGGATGGATCAATCCTCGAGGTTTGCAAGCCCCATACCCAGTGAGGGACCCAGGACGGCAAGACGGCCGGGTCGAGGGGGAATCTGGCTCCCACTTCTGGGGTGACGACTGCGCTTCTGGCGTAGCACAGCAGACCAAGAGACCGATCGCGGCTGATGATGGTGCGAGCATAGTTTTCGTACACCCTTTCGACAGAGCTGTTATAATCCGGCTTCCCAAAGTCTCCGGCGTCTGAGGCCATCCCCATTACGGCGTAGAAGCGGTCCCGTGGGTCAGTGCTCTGCCTGCTTAGACAGTTCCGGAGGAGCTGGACCAGGGTCGGCTGGGCCGTCGGCTGGGCTTGGGTGTGTCGATTCCAACGGTCGATGACCAATGATGTCCAAGACGACATTTCCATGACGACGACGACCTGGCCGGTATCTCTAACTTCCAAGTATTGCGCGTTGTGTGGGAGAAGCAAGGCACACAAGAGTAAGTAGGCGCTCGTGAGTTCATTCCAGTCGATGGAGGACTGTCCACAGCGAAGGATGACATTGCGAGCCAGGACGACTTCCTGATAGATCCACAACCTGGTCCACCAAGCCCTCATGAAGAGCTTGGCCATCGAGACCCAGACTCTCGACTCGAAGGCGTCAGAAACGCCTCTCAGGCCCTCGCCGGGATTAATCCCCCTGTCCATGTGGCCTATCCAAACACCAGAGAACTTCAAGATCATGTCTAGAGCCATAGCACTGTCATCCTGCTCTTCTCCGAGCCAGGCCACGACGACATCAGCTTTCTGGAATATCTCGGCCATGAGCATCACTTGCTCGCCCTGCTCTTTGGGGTCAGCCTGATTGATGCAGAGACCATCGATCCAGAATATCTGGGGGTCGGTAGGATGGCGAATGTATCTCAAAGCAGTTTCAAGGCTTGTCGTTATTTGCCCCTCGGCTCCATCAAGCACTATAGAGGCCGTGCTTGAGGAATCGCCCCATACGTATGAAAGGGCTTTGTACGCCTGAGCAGTAGAGACTGGCGTGCGTGCCAAGGTACAGTGGATGGGATCTTCTCGGTCATGTGATGGTAAGGCCGTTAAGAGCCTGATTTCTTGGATGTCTTGATCCAAGGGGTCATAGACATACCGCGGCAACGAACTCATCATGGACCTGAGAGATGCGTGAGACTGGATGCTGTGCGGCTGAGTCCGAGTATCACGATATCAACAGCAAGCGGTCAGCTGCGGCAGAAACATTTCCGGCGATTGCTGTCTATTATTGGGTCGAGTTTAAAGTGGCTTTGGGGGTGAGATGCAGTGGCGGCGATGGCTGCATCTTCTACCATGGAGTGCGCTGTTGAATAGATGACGGCTTCCGGGCCACAGATGCGTAATTCACCAACGCGACTAAATATCAACCCCTAAATCGCACAGAAGCAGAGCATTGCAAAGCGACATGATTTTCGAGCAGAATATTATTACGATGCGTGATGGCATCAAACTTTACGCCGATATTTTCCGCCCGACGAACACGGTAGAGTGCCCTATCATTATGGCATGGGGTCCTGAAAAGTGAGTGCATTTTGATAGGTGTAATGAGGCTTGATTTCTCTAAGTCCCCCGGTCGCAACCGTCACCAGATAAGCTGGCTGTGGCTAAACTAAGATGTGGCTAATTATGGTACGCCACCAATGACGTCAACAGTCCTTACGGCAAACACCTCAGCAACGACATCATGTTCAGTTCTCAACCTTGCTATGTTGGTATGAAGAAGGACGACTATAGCGGTTTCGAAAACTTCGAAGGCCCTGACCCGGCTTTCTGGGCCCCTCAAGGTTATGCAGTTGTGAACGTGGACATTAGGGGCTCCTGGCATTCCGAAGGCAACCTCCACTTTTGGGGCAAGCAGGATGAAGTTGATGGTTGGGATACGATTGAGTATCTTGCTAATTTGCCCTGGTGCAATGGCAAGGTGGGCATGGCCGGAAACTCCTGGCTAGCTATATCCCAATGGTTTATCGCCGCTGGAAAGCCACCCCACCTGGCTGCTATAGCACCTTGGGAAGGGTTAAGCGATGGCTACCGAGATCAGCATCGAAGAGGCGGTATAGCATCTTCAACTATGCCAGGCCTTATTGGGTTAATAGTGCCCAGCACAGGTTTAGTCGAGGATGCCGGCGGCATGGCAGAGGAAAATTCCATTTGGAACGAATACTGGGACGATAAGAAAGCAGAATTGCACAAGATTGAGGTCCCTGCCTATATTGTTGCTAGCTATAGCAGCAGGGTTCATATCTCAGGGACCTTCCGGGCTTATAAGAATATCGCCTCGAAGCAAAAATGGCTTAGGGTACATTCGGCTCAAGAGTGGTTCGATTTCTTCCATCAGCAACAAGATCTGTTGAAGTTCTTTGATTACTTCCTCAAAGGCGCCAACAATGAATAGAAGTTAACTCCGCCTGTTCGAATGTCTATCCTGAAACATAACGACAAGCCGCTTCTCGACCAGCCTTACGATGTCTACCCTCCGCCGGCCAATCGAACAACGTTCTATCTTAACTCGACAAACCACAAAGGCCAGATTAGTGCTCCTATGGAGACCTCCACTCACAGCTACCAATCGGACAAAGACGGCGAGATCCATTTTGACATCGTCTTTGATAGAAAAACCGTTTTAGCCGGATACCCGACTTTGAAACTTTACCTTCAGCCTCAAGTCCACGACGATATGGACGTTTTTGTGATACTTCGCAAGCTAGATAAGTTAGGGAAGCAAGTCGACAATCTCAACTATGTCGTTCCAGTCCTGGAAGACTCCCCGCCGAAGGTCAACGTCACGTTTCTGCAGGGCCCTACTGGTATGATTCGGGCCAGCCACCGAGCCACGGCGTGCTCCAGCGAGACTTTCCCTGGAGAAATCCTTCATCCGCACACTGTTGAGGACAAGGTAACCCCAGGAACAATTGTACCATTGCAATTTAGCACTTGGCCAATTGGCACTGTGTACGAACCCGGTGAGGCAGTTCGTGTGAGCATAAGCGGACGGGACATGGCCTATCCAGAGTCTCTTACCTTGCCGACAGATTCAACCAGGAACAAAGGTCGCCACGTTCTGTACACCGGTGGCAAGTACGATAGCTATATTATCCTCCCAGTGATATCGTAATGCAAGAGCTGCGAATACATCAGGCCAGGTCGGCTATGAATAGGATCTATATACCCGGGATGATATCTAAAATTCAATATAAGAAGGGGGACTATACGCCGCCTTCGCCTGCCAACAATAAACCCATGGTTTATCCATAGCTGGAACCCAACCGTCATAGTTCTCATCACTCCATGAATAGGCGACCAGCAAGGGAGGGCCGTGGTTCATTAAGGGGACAACCCATACTCTGCAACAGAGAACCGCAGGTGGCCACTTAGATCGCCGGGGCCGTAGCGCGCATGATATCGGCGAGCTTGGGAACAGGTCGGTGCACGAAGTCATGCGCTATCCGCGTGCGCCAATGCACCCCCTTGCCCACCTGAATTCGCAGAGATTAGGAAGAAAGCACCAAAAAATGTGGAGGTTCGGGTCAAAAAGCTTTGCCCAAATAAAGGGGGGCACTGAACGAAGGTACATCAGGAGATGAGTAAATCCAACTTCAACTTGACTTGTGGTTCATTCGGTCTACTAAGGCTTTGCTTGGAGATATGGCGGTACGCGAGGTTATGCTTTCAGAGTATGGAACAGAGTGAATCGAATTGCTGACCATATTGAAATGACAATGTGCCATGTTGAAAGGACTGTTAGGTAGACAGGGTGAATATCTAGGGGACAGGGGCGCTCAACAAGACAGACAGTCCGAAATTAAGCGGCTCGATTGTGTGCTGGGCTCATTTGAGGCTTGAAGGGAACCTCAACATGGAAACCAAATGATGGCCCCATGGTGTTATCGCCTCAGGGGTCCTGTGCTAGACTTGAATCGTTGTGTGCTGAATAATTCGATCGAAACAGGGCAAGTCGGTAGTTGTGTCCGTGGCCGTAAAGAAGGGGCCGGCGTTGTGTGGACGTGCTCGTAGCTCTACTCGGTAGCTACCTTGGTTGTGAAGAAGTGTAGGATATTTGTGGACGAGGTGAAATGGGGGACGGCTTGTATATGGGAAAAAAAGAATCATGGTTTGAGGTGGATCCATCTTGTTCCATGGCCCCACTCAAATCTCGCCAAGTAGATCACGCCCGTGTCAAGTCCTTGGCTCGGCGATGGCTTCCGTTGATGCACAGGAACTCCGCTTATTAAAGGTGTCAGGGTGGGGATTCTACGTTTCTCGGGCTTTCAAAATGTGCGTGTGAAATAGTAGTGCGATGGCTAGGCCTACGCTGCCTCGTTGATTATAAAAAGGCTTCTTCCCCTCTAGACGCTGAATATTATCATTCAGCAGGACATCCAGGACAGTCAGACTCGACACAGTCTTCAAAATGTTGCCATCCACCATGATTTCCCGTATCGTTGCATACGTAGTTTGGTAAGCCTCACAGCAACTATGACTTCAAATCTTGGCATATGTTTCGCTAACGAACCCTCTAGCACATCACCGATCCTCGTCTCGGCGGCACCTGTCACTGTGCAGACGCTCAACTACACCGCGGTTGCAGAGGCTACTGAAGACGTCCGCCTGTTCATCCTGGGAAACAAAGCCGATGGTCAGACCGATCAAGACTTCAAATATCAGTTTGAAGTGTACGTGCCGCGTCCAGCGTATCAAATGTTGGGCTAGCTAATCGTCTTTGGTTAGGGTGCACTCTGTGGATACAGAAAGAACTGCAAAGCAATCTCCGGGCACCTTGTTGCAGTACTATCAAGGGCTTCACCTCAGAGAGACTGTTAAGATCCCGGAATTAGATGCCTGGAATGACTCCTATGCGCCTTTTGTATGTTGGTCCTATGATTCTCTTTGTCGAACGAAGCTTACGATTAGACCTCCTGGACTCCATCTCCCACGATCTACCAGCCCGTCTCTCTTGCACGACACCACTGGACTAGCATCGAAAACTTGAACAAGACCCAGCATAGCCCCCAGTATACGAACAGCACTGGACAGGTACGTGATGCCTCCCGTAGAAGGGGAGTGTAGATTGTGGAATCGATGCTAAATGCCCATAGCATGTCTTTGGAAAGTTAGAGGGTTATCTCGCCCTCCTCACCCCTCTGGCGAAGCTATCCTGGAACCAGAAGACCTACGCCTTTGAAGATGAAAGCAAGCCCAATCCGGATGCTCAAATCCATGTCAGTCTCTTCATTGGTGATAGCTCCGAGGGGGCTTCTCATGAGACAATTTACCGTACCTTGCAAGTTCGACGTGCATACATCGAGTCGGTGCTGCGTGAGAACCCAAGCCTAGCCTCTGGGTTGACAAACTTTGTCCAATCGGGCAAGTCTTTGCAGATCGGGTAAGCACAGATGCCGTTACTAGCGATATACGATGAGTTGTTGACATACTTCCGTTTCTAGCAATGACCCAAAGTCCATTTTCGGACCCATCTTTGAGAACTCCGTGTTTGAGGCTATGACAGTCTGGCAACACGTGGCGGCTGAGGAATTTTACTTCCGTGATGCGGCATCGGCAGCGACCTTTATGAAAAGCCTGCCATGGTTGAAGGATCTGCTTTGGGATGGGTCTTCAGGCTCCTTCTCGTTTGCAACCAAGATTTCACTGATTTTCGACTGGGTTGATCAACTGTAAGGTAATAATCGCCACGAGGTAGTCGGACAGTGATGATGCTAGGCACTCAAAGCGGTCACCGACGCACCATCCTAATTAGGGTATAGAGTACTGTGATTAAATATCGCATTACTTAGCATTTTAGTTATACTTCGATCTTGTGGCTCAGTTCCCATCATGAGCCGGGCTGCAACTTTTAATAAAGAATAGATTATCAACACATCATAACATCATGACAGTAGCCTTTTTTTGTTTTTTTCACAATATATACTTGTCACAACCTGAACGACCTCACAGCCACGTGAAAAAAGAACTAACCCACTGTGTCAACCAATCGCTACAGGATCACGCCGGATTATGCCAAGACACCATAATCCGGCCATAATCCAGTGAAGGCTCACACCCAGATGATAGCCTATAGCCTATGGCCCATCATGATCCAGCCCAGGGACCTTAGTATGTAAAACACATTCATCAGCACTTCTTGTATACTAGCTACCTCAGCTATCAATATAACTTAGTTATACTACATACCTTGGGCATATTACCAGACGTGACTTACACCTTGTTCGAGACAACGCCAGCATCCCCTCTGCCAACATAAACCCAGCACGACCAGTGTATCCCTTGGAACCCTACGATCGTCACATTAAATGAGAACGCCCTGGCTTAGGAATATGCCTCCGAGGATTGACTACACCGCCCAGCCCAAGTAAGAGCATGTCAATATATATATCACTCAAGAATTGACGATAATATGCTCTCCTTTTCTCTCCTTCTCATTGCGATCTGGAATCTGATGTCTGGCCCTGGTCCTGCTCGGTTCACCAGGCGTCCCAGCCCGTTTGCCATTTGGTCAACTCAGTCTCCCTCAGATCGTTCAGGTCAAGATTGTAACCCGAGCTTCCGAGCCCCTAAATGACCCCCTCCCCTCCGTGAATCCAGGGGCTGTAACTAGTAGTTTGCTACCCTGCACAGGCACCACATTAGCCAACCTCCCCGTCCGTCCTTCTCGACTCGTGGGCCGAGTCCTCGTCACCTTTCCCCAGAAGAAAGAGAGAGAGAGATTGCATAATGAGCACGGCAACGTCGACCGCGGAAAGCTTGGCCAATACTGCCGCTGGTCCACAGGCAGATTCTAGGAAGCGCGTTCGCCGCGCGTGTGAGTATTGTCGCAAGAAACGTGTGAGTGAGCCTTCCTAGCCGCGTCGGCAATTCTACTGATCCATCATTCCTCGTCGCAGCTCAAATGCACAGCAGACAGGCGGCCATGTCTGAACTGCCAACTCTATGGTGCTGAGTGCATCTCAATGCCCGATAGGCCTGGCGGGAGGAGGCGAAGGACCCGGGCTGCCATCAGGACTGACGCTGCCACAAGTGCAACCAACCGAGACGCTCCGGCTGACGAAACGCCGGAAGGGCCGCCTTCGGGGAGTGGAGAATCTATCCACGTTGCCCCAGCGCCAAGTCCCTTTCAGGGCCGAATGTCCGACCTGTTCGCCAGCCCGCAAGCCACGGCTCTGGGGACGGCCGGGCTGTCAGTGTTCGACCATGTCACCGAAGTGGAAATCGACCTCGCGAACGGATTCTGGGGTCTTGATAGCTTCGTTTCCGGATGGAACCCGCCGGACGGACGCGCCACGGAAGAACAGCTGCTCGCTTTGCAGTCGCCGCTTGCAATTGAAACCACCGCTGACTCCAGCTCTTCGGGCAAGATCCTTGGCGCTGAGTGGCTAGCATGCCAGCCGATGACCAGTTGAGGATCCATCTCGTCCGGGATATTTCATCGCAAGGATGCAATAAACACCCAATTCCTCGGTTCGCCCAACGCTCACCAGCCCTCTTGCCAGCAACTTGTTCACACTGACATAGATGGCATACAGGCTTCACATCCACCGCGGCCTTTCTCGCCTTATGCGCTCACGAATCCCGCGGGGGCTCAACTCCATCTCGCTGACTCTGAGTCGATGCGCTTTAGTATTGACAGTGTGCCCCTGTGCGATGAGATCTCTTGCTCCGTTGAGAGCCATGAGTCGACGCCAGTGATTCCTAATACCACCCTGGCCGCGCAATGCGTCAACCGTGAGTTTCTCAGCCTTGCTCCCAAGGGGGTTGCTCGCTAAATCGGCTCTCTCAAGACTTCTTCGAGGATCATCATGCATCGTATCCCATCGCTGACCGTGGTGACATCGACACCATAGCCGATCGCTACGTCTGCCACGGCCAACGCGGTCTCAGTCCACTTGATCGATCCATTTTCTATCTGGTGACGGCCATCGGTGCATACTCGAGACCACCATACACGGGCAACAGTAAGACCGTTGATTCCCAGAACCTCTACGCTCTGGCCTGGAATCTTCTCCCGCACGCAGTTGGAACTCTAAGCATCGCCTCTGTACAAATCTTGCTTCTTCACGTGTGTCCTAGACCCATCCCAACTACCTTGATCCAAGCCCTAAAATGTAGACAGGTTCTATACAACATACACTGGAGCAAGTGGAGCATCGCCTGGGTTCTTTATGGTCTCGCGGCGCGTATTGCCCAGTCGGTGAGACTCCATTTGAAATCACCACATGATCTTGGGCTAGGAAACGGCCTGCTGAGGCTACGGGCTTGGTTGTGGGCGGTGACGCTGTGTCCTGACGCGTGAGTGACAAGCACCTCGAGTAAGGCAGAGTAGCGCCATAATAACAGTGACAGGCATCTTGCCATGAGTCAAGGCAGACCCCCAGCTTGCCATGCGTCTCATTGCGATGCCGAACTGTTCTCTAACAAAAGCAGCTTTCTGTATGTCCCTAAGCTGCCCTGGCCACTCTCGGAAGTCCTGATCTAGACAGTCGCTCTGGCCTATATTCAATAAAATGCGAACCAAGCTTCCTCTTCGGTCGTGATATCGGAGCAGCGCCTGAGGAGTCTAGAGGAGGTTGATCTTGAGCTCTTGTAATGGAAGGATGCGTTGCTACTAGAATTCCGCCCCGAGCAGCAGATTATTATGGAAAGCGACGCGCATATCGATATCTACCTACTATGTCTGGATTATTTTAACCTGCTTAGGGCTATTTATTTGGCTTGACTATCCACAGGCCGTGGGCAAATATTATCGGCTACGGTGTGTTAAGATCACTGGCAAGTGAATCTATATGTCTAAGCGTATGCTTGGCTTTGGTCTGGACCTTGAACGCGTTAGTAAAGTCTCTAGATTATCTTCCCCCGCGAGACTTGCTCTGATCTAATTGTAGTATGACCGATGGTAATACGCGTGCGAGGTCCTTTAGGTATGCACCGTTGTTATCCGCACCTTCTGGTTATCCTGTTCCTGAGAAAGAGTTGTAGATAACGTTCGGACTACTTTCTTTTAGCCATGGCTATTAGATATAGGGATATCTCACGTACCTAGGTGGCCTTCCGGTGCGCATGTATTTTGAGTACCTCCGGGCTATATGGCTGCACCTCGGTCGTATGGCGAGCGAGTACTTTCTGATTGCCTCCTTGACCAATCTCATCGAGGATATGGTGGAGTCTGCCTAGGAAATTGTCAGGGAATATAGCAATCTTGATATGTAGGATCGGAAGATATAATTTCTCTATTTAATTTGCTACTGGTAGTACCTATGTATACTGCCTAGACGGTTTATCCCTGCGGATTGTGAGACTAAGTTTATTCTCTAATATAAGACTTGCCTTTAACGAGAAGTGCATGTTCTAGAGGCACTGGATACTTATCTTAGGCGGATAGCAAAACGCTATTATTTACTTCGCGTGCCGTATTGAGGTTTCTGTGGTGGTTGTTGCTGTTAGCGGTCAGCGTCATACCATAGTCCCAGCAGCGGCCAGGTTTAGGTGCCGAAGTATTGATGGTGATGTGTTTCTCGATGGTCTCGCCTTGGTTATACTGGCGATGGGGGACTCTGGCTGGGAGTATGACTAATGTGTTCCGGGTGATGATGTGCTTCTGAAGGGCGACCTCGATTGTGAGCTTGCCCTTAAGGACGAAGTAGTACTGGTCAAACTCGTGGATATGAGTATCTGGCCCGCCTGATTTGGGCTTTACCTCGGCGTATATGATAATAGCGTTGGCTGACCTAGAGGATGGGTCGGCGAGGGGAAGAATCTTGAATCCCCGAAGTGGCTCTGTAAGGTGGCTGGCGTCGATACTCCTTACGTACCCCTTGCTGTTAGTCTTCTATTTATCTGGCATATCTTCTGGCTTGTTAATCATGTAGGCAATTTGCTTTAGCCGGTGTGGCGCTGGGATGATCATCTCGAGGTGGGTTTCCGGCCCGGGGCCATCGTTCCAGTTGCAATGAGGTAGCCCTGCTGGTATGAAGACGAGACTGCCCGTGGGAATGACGTGCATACGCTCTCCTAGGCGGACCTTTATTGAACCACGAGTAAGGTAGTAGAGCTGATCGCTGTGGTGATAGTGTAAGCCTGGACCGTAGCCCCCCTCGCCGATGTGGCTGGCTAAGATGATGCCACTTTTAAGGTTCGATAGGATTTGGGCTCGGTACTTGAGAAACCTAGTGTCGATTGTGTCATCTTTATTGAACGGCCGAATGTACTCTATGCGCTTTATTGCCGGCTTCCCAGGGTGGCGTAGTTTCTACTGCTTGATGAGGTCCTGTCCGTAATCGCCCCCATTTGGTAGCCTCTGGATGGTGTGAATGTGGTATTGGCCTGGGGATTCGTTCGTGAGATAGATTTCCGAGTGATGGTCTAGCTCAACCAGGATAACAGGACTCTGAATGCGAAAATAGAACGGGTCGTCAGAGCCAAACGCGCCCTTCCAGCTAAAGAAGGTCTCGGGGAGGTGCTTGCGAACAAGGCGTAGGAAGTGCTCGAGCGGACCTGGAGGCAGCAGCTCCTTAAATGCCGCGACGACAGAGACAAGCAAGTCTTGCTGCTCTGGCGACAGCCCCTCCGCGACCAGGCCCTCGTAGGGTATAATGGCATTATCCTTGCCTGTGCCTGCGAGGTGCCGCTGGTCCACTATGTTCCAGCCGGCCATTTCGGGCCCATGCATTTTGGCCGATGTCTGCGCCTGACGCTGCTGCTCTGCCGAGAGGCTCTGCATCAACTTCAAGGCCAGACTGGCCTCGGGGCGGAAAAGCTCCAATCCCTTATCGGGACCCTCGTCGATGATCTGCGTGGACATGTCGTTGGTCAGACCTAGGAGATATGTGGCGACGCAGAGGGGACGTTTGAACTCACGTTGGGCTCGCAGCCTATAAACACAGGACCGATTGCCATCTGGTCTCCAATAAAAAAGACGTGCACGCAGAGGTGGTGGCCGGATAACGAGAAGCCCCAGGGCTGTTTCTGAGACGGTCTCCCGAATAGCATGAAGCTGTAGCTCAAGTTTAGCCAGTCAGTGACCAAATCCAAGCAAAAAAGTTGACTAGAGCTATAGGGACCCACGTACAAGTAGCTGCCTTCATTCAAAATGGTGTGGTTATCTGCAAGGGTTCCAAGGAACTTATTCATCTTAGTTGCGCCCCTGATCTTGGCATATCCGGTCTTGCTCAGTGAGGCTTCAACCAACGCCCACACAAGATCGATCTTGGTCTTGTCAAGGACTTCTAGCCGCAAGCCTATGTCGTATGCGATGATTTCGGTATTGCACCATTTTCTCCTACAGCCAGGTAAGTCATCTGGTATAGGTTAGAGCGCTGGGGGGGGGGGCTGCAAACCAGTCCTCGGATGCCAAGTCATGGAGCGCCCGAAGCTTCTCGTCTGGCGTCAAGCTATCTATGACTTTATTGGCTGCGATAATTGCCTCAGCTGTCGGGGCTCCCTGGTCCTCGAGCACATAGAGGTCTTTCTTGTTGACCCCATCCGTCGTTACACCGCGGAACGGCTCCTTCAGGCTCTCGGCCCAGGTGGCGAAGAGCTCACTGACTCGAGCATCACCTACCGCTGCTTTAGAGAACTCATAGACATCACTGGTGTCAATCCCTGAGAGCGGATACTTGTCTAGCCGTGTTAAACGTCAGCAAATTGTCAGTTAGGTTGACGAACGCTGCGAACGGATCTCACTAGGATTAGGGAGGAAACGGAGAAACCTGGATACTGTGTCAGGAGCCATGTTGCTGTTCGTCGCGTCTTGTTAACAGAGGAAGACCGAGTCAGGGAAAGTCTGCCAGGCCGATTGCAATGTTTTATTAACCATACGACTGCGACCTTGACGAGCCTCATGGTGGCCAGGAGCCGTAGGGCGGGGCCGACGGCTGTGAAATTCCATCCACGGACACGGAATACCCTGCTCCTCTCCAACTGAGTTTACTTCACCGGACAGGTTTGAGTTTCCCATCCTTCCGGGGGTGGACTCAGTTACCAACCCGTGGGAGCAATAGGGATCTTTGAAGGGGATAGTGCGTGTTGACAGCTCCCTGCTAGCTGACCAAGACACCGGGCCATGACCGAAAGAAAGCTCTGTGTTGACTATTTGGCAGATCCATTGCATCACTGATCCAGAGGGGGATCTCTCCAAACTCTGCGCCTGTGCACAGGCTGAATGACTAGTCAAACTCTCTCTACTACATGCTATAAGATTTGCTGGTCCAATACTCAAGCAAAGCAAAAACTTGACTAGAGCTTATAACATAATTAGACCACAGCTCTCCTCGCCGCAAACGCCATAGCCGCACTCGACAAAATCCCAACTAGCGTTTTCGCTCTCATAATCGGAGCCGGCCCTGTCGGTTTATACACCGCCATTGCGCTTACTTACTACAGACGCCGCAGCATAGTCGTCGAGCGGAAAAAAGTCCGTCAGATACTGCAACCAAAGGCCCACGCCATCAATTCCCGATCTTTAGAGATCTTCCGATAGATTGGCATCTCTATCCCCACACTGAGAAGTCTCGGGGCTAATGCAAACGACGCTGGCCTCTTGCGCTTCGAGTCGTCCATGACTAGCATCGAGTTCAGAAGCTTCAAGTACGAGCATCAGGATAAGGGTGTCGAGATGTTCACTCCAGAGCCCTTGGCCAACATCCCTCAGCCAGCGCTCGAAAGCTTTCTCCGGGGCTACGCCGAAAGTACCGGCCTCATCGATATCCTAGATGGTTGGCAGTGGCAATCCTGTGCCCAAAAGTCATCACAGTCCATTCTATCAGAGACGGTCAACGTTGAGAGTGGACCCAACATACAGATCGAGAGCAAATACCTCTTCGCATGCGACGGGGCACACTCACGAGCTCGGACCGTACTCGAAATACCCACCGCGGTCCCGCAAAGTGCTTATCCCACCCCGGCTCGCTACGTCTCGGTCACTATCAAGGCAAATTGGAAGAAATACCGCAGTGGGATGCTGCATGTGATTATACAAGGTCAGGAGTTGAAGGTGTTCATCGCCTACGACCGCAAGTCGTCCTGGGTTTTTATGTTTGGAATATCTGATGACGACCCCGCCGAAAAGTTCACTGAGGAGTTCTGTCGTGAGGCTATCGACAAGGTGGGTAGTCCCATGTCGTCGTCCATCTGCAACACAACGTAGCTGACACATCCACTCCAGGCTGTAGGTGAGAATGCAGACTATGAAGTCGTCAATATCTGCACGTGGGAGGCAGGGCTACGCATCTCGGACTTTTACAGATCCAAGAAGACCCCTAGTGCCTTTGTGTTGGGAGACGCTGCCCACACATTCCCAAACGCTGGTGGTCTTGGCGTCAACACGGGCTTTGCTGACGTGCACAATCTCATCTGGAAGATCCATGCTGTGGAAATGGGATGGTCTACCAATCCCGATTCTCTACTCAACACTTATACGCTGGAGAGGAGACCGGTTGCCGAAGCCAACTGCAAGATAAGCGACCACAATCAGTTCCGCGTTACAGAGATCTGCTCCAAGATTAGCACCACCATGGGGGACAATCCCCTCGAGAGCCACAAGGACCCAGTGAAGCGAAAGGTTCTTGAAGACGCAATCAACGGCCAGTGGTCCTTCAGTGACCATCTGAACCTACACATTGGGTACGTGTATGGGGCGGACAAGCTTGGATTTCACCCCAGGGGGAGAGAGGAGCTTCCAGCCAACAGCATGTTCTTCAAGCAGCAGTGCGTACCCGGCGTGAGGCTACCTCACGCCTGGATCACGCGCAATGACCAAATCATCTCGACCCTGGACTTGGTCGGTCTCTCCGAGTTTACTGTATTCGCAGCGCCAGGCCATAGAGCCCTACCAAAGTTGGCAAAGGGCCCGAACGGAGCTCCCTTTGTTTTTCATCAGGTGGGTCGTGACTTTACGGATGAAAATGGAGACTGGTCAACCGTCATGGGTATCAAGGATGGCAGGGGCTTGGTGGTTGTCAGGCCTGATCAACACATTCTTGGTTTGGCTTCGACAGTCGACGAAGTGCAAGAGCTATTGGTCAGGGTTGTGTAGGAAGTGCCGAAGTGGACAAGGAATTGGGCCAAGGATTTTCCCCGCCTTCGGCTGTGATTAACCATGCCCTCGGTTTCTTGGTCTAGATCAGGCGTAGTTCCGGAACCCGGAAACAAAATCTTATTCCCCGGATGCCGATCACTTTTCTGAAAACTGTTCCGGGGATGATACATCTTGAAAGTTCAGCCAAAGAGACCCACGTACACGTACACACATGGATATACACCATCGTGACCCGTCAGCAGCAGTGACACATTCCTTGATATCATCTCATTCACCCCAAAACGCATTTGCCCGTCTACTTGCCGGAAATTCAGATTTTCAATTGGCTCTCTGTCTTTCTTAACCCCTCGTTGTGGTAACCGATGCCATGGAGGTTTCTTCTTTTATCCGTTTTGAGGATGACAAGGGCGTGGTTCGGTATGGAGAACCTGCCCCCGAAGTCCTTCTAGGAAACCTCGTCGGTGCATCGGTCGCCGTCTTGGAAGGAGACCCTTTTGAAGGATTGAGACAAACAGGAAAGCAGGCAAAGGTGGCCAAGGTGAGACGCCCTGCTTCAAGGCCGAACACGTCGTCACTGACAGCTTCCAAGGTCCTCTGCCCCCTCGAATCGACCCCGATTGTGCTTTGCATCGGTCTCAACTACAAGGAGCACGCTAAAGAGGCCAAATTGTCCATTGCCCCGTATCCAGTGGTTTTCACCAAGCCCGGTACTTCACTTACCGGTAAGCCACCACCTTCAACGTTAGGGGTAAGGCGAGAGCTTGCTGACCCCAGCAAGGCCCCTACGATGACGTGCATGTCCAACCTGACGCCTCATCAATGTTGGACTATGAAGGCGAGCTTGTAGATGTCATTGGGAGAGACGCAAAGAATATCTCCGAGAATGATGCCCTGGAATACGTTCTTGGTTACACCATGGGCAACGATATAAGCGCAAGGAACTTCTAGCTCCCCGATGTCAGCGGTGGCCAGTTCTGCTACGCTAAATCCTTCGATGGTTTTGACCCTATAGGCCCTGCGATAGTTAGGACGAAAGCCATACCAGACTCGCAAGCCTTGAGCTATAGCACCAGGGTGAATGGAACCAGGAGATAGGAAACACTAACCAACGATATGATCTGGAACATCTAATAGATTATTTGCCATCTAACTCGGGGAAAAACACTTCTAAAGGGTACAATTATCATGACCGGAACGCCTAGCGGTTAGTAACACTGGGGAAACGACTCGTTCGAGGCTGCGCTAACCACCCTCACCAACCCTAGGAGTCGGATTGTTTATGAAACCTACCGGGTTTCTACCGCACAATGACATTGTCGAAGTTAGCCTAGATGGATTCGGGTCTCTTAGGAACAAGATGGTGTTTGATTAAATCTAAACAATTAATCTAAGACACATATTGCGATGAAAACACGAAGTGCATTTCAAGACCAAGTATTTTTGAAAGTTCTATTTTACCAGCCTAACTTAACAATCTAACGGTGAAAGGTTAGAACTAAGGAACTGTACCTGTATTAAGTCTTTTAAAATAGTAGAAATGCTAGAGGGGCCATCGCCGAGTAAATCGCCTTCGGTATGCGAGGGGGTAGTCCAGGCACCATGTCCGAGTTAGCTCGAAAGCTTCCACTCTCTGGCCATGTCATAGCAGTAAAATTAGTGGGCGGCAGAAGTTGTGAATAAACTGTAGCCTGAGAACCTAGTATCCAAGGAGAGCGACGACGGTCTAGCAGCCGGATCGTCTCCCTCCCACCCTGGTTTAGTTAAAGGCAATCAATGGGACTATGCCACTTAGAATCTTGTGTCAGGCCAAGTGCACTCGACGTTCCTTGACCTGACAGCAATCTAGCCGATCGACCTCGGCTAGGCTCAAGTTCCCCGGACGATGCGAATGAGGCGGGGTCAGGCAGCACACTCCACGGGAATTAGCTTGGAAGTAGGATTGCTTCCGAGGAGTCCCAATGGATAGACCACAGAGGAATGCGGTCTAAAAAGGCCGGTTACTGGAGTCAGGTCTCAGTTGTTGAACATTGGATGGGTTTGACGTTCCGAATCCGCCTCCATTGCAGGTAAACATTAACGGCCTATATCATATGCGAAATATTCCTCCAGGCCAACTCTTAAATTCAGTAATCTTGAGAAACAAACAAGCAAGGCATCCCGTCCAAGCCAAACATGCCGTTCAAGCCGCCCCAATGGGCGTCACCCCTGTCAGAGGTGCCCGACACAATCTCCATCGCCGACTTCATGCTCGATGAGAAACACGGGCGACGCGCTTTTCAGCACTCCAGGCCCCCATTTGTCTGCGGAGCCACGGGTCAGGCTTGGTCGGCTTTGGAAGTCAAGGAACGGGTCGACATTCTGGCCAGTGGTTTAGCATCGGAGTTCGGATGGCGGCCCAACCGAGGCAGAGCCCTGGACAAGGTTGTCTGTATTTTCAGTGTCAACACTGTATAAGATTCCATGTTTGATGCCTAATCCAGCTCTGTTCAACTGACCATGGGACCAGGTTGACTACCTACCGCTGGCATGGGCAAGTCAACGTGTGGAGGTGTCGCGACGCCAGCCAACTCGCAGTTCTCCGCTTCAGACCTGGCGGCCCAGTTAAGAGACTCTGGTGCGAGCAGCATCTTCACCTGCCTACCTCTTCTAGAGACGGCCCTCGATACTGCGGGCGCGGCGGGTATACCTAAGTGTAGGTTGTACCTCATGGACCTCCCAAACACGGCCTCTATTAGCCCCACGAGCTTTAAGGATATTGAATTCAAGAGCATAAGTCAGTTGCTGCAACTCCATTCGCATCGGCCATAACTAGAGCCTTTGAATTGGACAGAAGGTGAGGTTTAAAGGAGTCTTAATTATTTAGTCTATTTAGGAGGTAGGTATTCTTTATATTCGCGATAAAGGATATTTTATTGCGCTTTAGATATAGGGATTAAGGTTAATTTAGTCGGTTTAATGCGCGTTTTAGTAATTATAGCTGCCTTAAAGAAGTCTACTAATCCGCATATCTTCCTAATAAAAGAGTAGACCGCTAGATAATATTATGCGAAGATACTTAAACCTATTACTAAGGTATCCAGCTATAACGGGCAGCATTACAGGGGCTTAGGCTATATAAGGGGAAGAACTAGTATTATTATTATAACGATCGTAGGATTCCTAAGGGATAAACCGGTCATTGCGCCTACACGTAAGAGAATACACGATCCATACTAGAACGCGAAGCCTTTTAGAATTATTAGAGTATATAAGTATGCCTAAGGGACGATGTTCGCCTGATCATGGCGTACTACAGAGCTAGTAACGGAGCAAGCTTCTTCTCGCCCAACCACTGATTAACCTCAATAACCGTATTCTCCCACAGACCTTTAACTTGCGCAACATCCTCAGTGACTGGGTTTGGAGCTTCCAATTTCCCAACCGGAACCAGAAACTTCCCCTTGTACTTTTCAGCATTCTCCCTAACCTCAGTCGCGGCAGCTGCAAACAAAGAGTTTGCCGCACCTTGATCAGCACCGACGAATACAATGCGCGCTATGGCCCCGACAAGAAAGTTGTTGACTGATACCAAGCCTTCGGTGAAGACCTCTCCAGGATGGACGGCGATGCATGTTATCGCGAGGCCTTGCTCGTCGAACCGACGCTGAAGTTCTTTTGTGAACAGCACCACTGCAGTTTTTGACACTGCATAACGAATCATGTCAAAAGCAAAGAAGAATCTTCCCAAAAACCTCCACTGCCATGGGTAAGAAATCACCGGACCTCTGAAGCATGACGTCGAGTCAAAGTTGAACTTGAAGTGACTTGGTAGCAAGCTGGTCTGGGCTGTAGAGCTGACATTGACGATCCTGACATCAGCATCTTTGGCGGTTGAAGCATTTTTGAGAAGTGGTAAGAGGCGGTTCGTGAAGAGGGAAACTCCCATGTGACTGGAAATCATTAGCTATGCACTTCATCTATGAAGATAGTTCCCCTTACTTGGCAGCCATGTGCGGTTCATATTTGCCGTCTACCAATTCACGGGACGCCGTCGACGCTGCTGCGTTGTGGACTGGGGGTCTGTTAGTGGCGATGGCAGTGATCAAGTGACAAGGGCATGGTTAGAGTCATACTTAGAATGTCGATTTTTGTCTCTCTTCTCTTCAGCTCATCGGCGGCCGCAGTAACGCTTGCTGGGTCGAACAGATCCAGTGTCAACCATTGAATATTGTCCGGATCGATATCAGGGTCCTCGTCCAAAGTCTCTTTTGCTTGTCGAGCCTTTGATTCGTTTCGAGTGGTCAAGTACACCTTGGCTCCCTTCCGAGCGAGTTGCTTGACAGTTGCAAATCCGATTCCAGTCCTATAGAAAGAGCGCATCAGTTAAAGCCCTACTCTATACAACTCTCAAACCTACCCGGCTCCCGTCACGACAGCCACCTTGCCACGCAGATTTGGCAGGTCTACTGCAGGGTTCCATTGTTCGGCAGTCATGATAGTTGAAACGCAGGATGAGAATGTCTGCGAGAAGACCAACGAAGGATGACCTCGCAGAGAACTAAAGTCCCGCTTTGAGCTTCTTTAAAGCATGTTTAATATTCACAGCAACTTTTCACTCTATACTCGCTACATTGCTGCCCATAGTATGGAACTAGACGCTAAACTGCTTCCAACGGCACTGGCGGAGTTGGCGGAGCACTTGCGGAGATGGCACTGACGTTATTTGAACCTAATACGCGACCTCCGACCCAAGCCCGCCGCACCTCCGACCTCAACTGATCCATCCTCCGTATGGCGACTCAGTAACCTGTCCCGCACATCAATCCCTCCGCCGTCGTCGCCCTGAAGATTCGCCATGGGTCGGCGGTCTAAACAAACATCCTGCTTCGCGTGCGTCGACACCAAGCGTCGATGTGACAAGAAGCTCCCATCATGCTCGCGCTGTCTTGATAGGGACATGACCTGCACATATCCTCAAGTCCCGCCAAGACGTCAAGGCCCGCAGTCCGACCCTCCACACGTTGAGACTACTCCGGATGACTGCTTCAATGGCGTATGGGCTCCCATTGACTTTAATGCCGATGCAGGCAGTGCCAGTGACGTCGGGCTTGTCCCAGATTCCGCGCTGCTTGACTCGGCGTTGGCTTCGAATCTGACGTACCCATCTTTCAACTTTTTCCCAACACCATCCTCGAGTGCTGTTGTCGATCCCCCAGCTTCTGTCCAGCTGACGAGGAGATTTGGGGACTTGGATTGGTTCCTCCAGCCTCAAGCTTGGACAGTAGCCTTCCATTACCACCCGCCAGATGCAATACCTCCGGCTTCTGTCTTCTCAAACTTCATCCGGGGCCTACAAGACTGGTTATCACGCTTTGTTCGCACCGGCCACAACCCATTCATCCACCGTCATCTCTATTCCGAATCAGGCTACCCGCAGTGTATACAAAATGCATACTCTGCTATTGCCATTTCAAACGCCGCCACTGCCGAGAATGAAAACATCATCAGCGCCATCTCGTCAGCTCACATCTCCAACCTACTCAACTCGGAATCCGCTTCAAGTTCCATATCGCTTAATGCACTCTCTACTAGAGATCATCTGGCCCGAACACAAGCCCTTCTCATCCACATCCTTCTTGCACTATTCTCCTCCTCTATTCAACGTCGTTCCCGCGCTGAAAATCTCATGAGCACCCTTCATGCCTGGAACACTCAGCTATGGGAATCTGTAAACCAGGGTACAACTTTCGCTCCTCTATTAGCAAACAGTACCTCGACATATGGCGGGACTCATACTAGAGACGTCGATCCAGTCCCAGCCTTGTACCGAGCCTTTGTCCTCTCTGAGTCTATCCGTCGAACCTGGCTGCTTTGCAATCTCGCCACAGGGGTCTACAACAGCCTTAGAGGCGAACTCGCCGAGGGGTGCGGGGGCGATATCCAGATCACGACTCATGCAAAACTGTGGGAGGCGCCCTCTTCAGCGCGTTGGGAGGCTGTTGCGCGCCACACCGACCCGATGTTCATATACAGTCTTCATGGTCCGTCCCTTGTCGAACGCGGTGTCGGTGCTGCCCAGGTAGACGAGTTTGCACGGCACTTGTTTACAGTCATGTGGGGGATGGAGAAAGTCGAGACTTGGGTAGTGAGAACAGGGGATGAAGTCTCGGTGGTGTATTAAGGTCAGTAAGCACGTCTTTTGCCGCCTCTATGTCTGCCACATAGCGCCCCGATGCCACGTTAACAACGAGGGGCATATCAGACTAACGGCCCTCATAGAGATATTTATACATCTATGTCTAGTCCAGCTATGAAGCCTTTTCCCGGTGAGAAAGTCCCAACCTTCTCAACCGCTATTTTCATACCCGGACCCAGCCGGTCCACACAAATCCGACCACAGTTAGCACTCTCATCCCTCGAAAGCACTGCAAACACGAGCCCTGGCACCAGAACCCTAGTTGAAAAAGACCTGGAACATCCTAACGAACTTTCCGACGGGCGAAGAGAGTCTAGGGGCGGCGGCGCTGGGGACGTCGGTGCCAGAGGCGCTGGGGGTGCTCTGGGCGCCGTTGGTGCTATCGGCAGAGGTGCTCTCGGCAGAGGTGCCCTCAGCAGCAACGCCCTTGGTAGGAGTGCTCACAGCGGTGGTTTCTTCGACAGTGGTTCCTTCGGTAGTGGTTTCCTCGGTAGAGGTCGAAGGAAGCTTAGAAGACAGAGGAGTCGAGGGGGGTGTGATGCTACTGGTGGTGATGGTCGCCGCAGTCTTGCCATCGTCATTGTCGACCACCAACTCAACGCCAGTGTTGAAAACACTGTATGCGGCAGGCTCCTCACCACCGCAAGCCTCCATGGGATAACCAGAGCATGGGTAATTGCACTGAGTGTCTTTGACCAGGGCCGACTCGGGAGGGTACGTGTCGGCGCAGTGGCAGCCGTCGGGGCTGGTAATGGCGACATATTTTTTCATGTCCTGGCAGGCTTGGTTGCAAAATCCCGTGCTAATAAATGAAACCTTGGCCTTTACAACCTCAGCGTTGGCCGGGAGCTTGTTGAAGCAGCCCTGTGAGGTGGTCTCGCCAAGGATAGGAGTCGTCGCGGGTTGTTGTTTCGCGTCGCGGGCGACGGCCAAGGTGGCCCAAGAGAAAAGAACGGCGTGGATGAGTCTGGTCATTGTGATAAACGGGCTTCCTGATTAGAGGTAACGACTGTGGTGAAGAAGATGAAGATTACTGAGCGATGCCCCGAGATATTTGAGGTTTTGAATCGAGGCGCAGGAACAGGATGATATCCTGTAATCTAAGCATGACCCACCTGACGCTGCTTGCCGATTGGTTGTCTGGTCGGCGATCATCATGCGTTGTTGGTTGTCATGGCCTTGAAGTATAAGCTAGGCAAGGGTAAGTTGTCCTACAACTGTTGAAAACAGCTTAGAAATATGACATTTAGCTTAAGAAACTCTTAATATCTAACTTTTCTACAACAGAGATTATCAATAAGCCACTTGCAGACATCAAAAACATGTGAAAATGTGAGGCTGAGCTGAAAACAGCTTCGGTCATTGCTTCTTTAGAACAGCAAGGAGGATCATCTGTAACGTCAATGCACCCAATCAAACCTCGTTCCTTCAGAGACTCAGGCCACTCTCTACAAGTTAGCGCAAATCCTTCGTTTCAAAACCTGCTTCCGATACGATGACCTCGGATCTCGTAACTCGAGCATCAGACGAAACGAAACGAGCGAAATTGCGATAAAATCGTGTCGTTTGAATCTTTCTAAACAGAGGAAAGGGAGAGTTTATTGAGAAAAGAGAAAAGACCCTCATTACTTGGTCAACAATCCGTACTTTACGAAATTCAAAGGGTTGATGTTCACAAGAATAACCAGTAAAAAATTCAATATGACACCAAGCCCAATGCCAGCACAACTTTCATATGTATATCAGACAGGAAGTGATGTGTAATCCTCTGGGGAGCATTCTCACTCGCACAAATCGCTGTCCTCCAGTAAATGTTCATCCAGATTCCCCCTGATGGAGGCTTGCCCAAACCTTGGCATTAGTCAGAGGATGGGCTAATCTGCCGAAAGACTCGAAGGATCAGGAGAAGATGGAGAAGAGGATTGGGTCACAACAAGGGTCAGGCGCCATGAACCCTTCTTGGACATAGTTGCGAGGTTCGTCAACCTAAGGAAGATCATGACATTTAACCCCACAGATCTCCAGAGCCATGTTTCTTATAGAAGGCTAGGATTCCAAGCCCAAGGTTCCGGGATTATGGGGGCAGGTGAGCAGCTACCCAATCATACTCCCTTGTTTCGTTTCTCTGGTTTCTACTCCTAGTGTCTAGGGTCATTGCACTTGACGTACAAGGCCGCCACTTCAACTCCAGCGAACATGCCTTGGAGATAACAGCTGACCAACATGTACCAGAGCCTGCTAGGGCTCCAACGACTCTTTCTTGGGAAAAGGATGCAACCACATGCACCTGAGGGGGTCTACTTAAGCATGTAGACTTTCTTGTGCCGAGGAAGCGTCACACCCGGATCTACAATCACCGGCTAAATGCAATCCCAGCACACCCAACATCGAATATGATTTCTGACATGTATATTTCCTGCTCACTAACACATTTTCGACCTAAGTGAGTGGCCCTTCTTTACCCAAAACAGGGAAAGCCATGTTATGTACAAGAATCAAAGACCGTTCAGACCGTAGGCACGCAGCGAGTGTACACCCTCAGGCAAGGTGGACCTAGAATCCAAGGACCGACGAAAAGTTCCTTTCCCACAAACATTCCCCCCATCTGATTCCTCAAATTGTTGAAAGCTGTTTAACTTCCTTAAGAAACAGTCATGGTGGCAGAGCCAGAGCTGTAGTAACCCTCAACAGCAAGAATCTGGTAATCAAAGGATCCAAGCTGCAGGCCAACATTGCTCCAGGCGTTGAAGTGAGCGCCGGTGTTGACAGAGCCGCTGGATCGCTTGCTGCGACGGACAGACCAGTACTGCTGGAAGGTGCGGGTACCCTCGATGGAGGGAGCGTTGGTACGGGTGCTGGTGTAGATGTCGTAGACGGAGCCGTCGACAGTGACCTCTCCCTTCTTGGTGGCGCCAGAAGAGGGGTTGTAGGTTCCAAAGTTCTCAACGATGTAGTACTCGATCAGAGGGTTGCGAGTCCAGCCGTAGATGGCGAGGTAGCTGTTGCCGTTGGGATTGTAGGTGCCAGAGTACTTGATAGTTCTGGAGCAAGTATCAGTATACGAAGAGATGCAACTTGAACTGTGTTCTTACCTAGCAGCACCAGGGTTCCAACCCTTGCCGCCAACAAAGTTACCCTGGTTGCCACTCCAGGAAACGCTGAACTGACCAGCGTTCTGGTTGGTGTAGGTGACAGTGTTGGGGTTGTCAGTCCAGAAGGAGTAGTAGTAGCCACCGTGGGTGCCGGTGGAGCTCTGAGTACGCTTGGAGAGGGCAGGGTTCTCAGAGGTCTCAGCCGTGGGGACAGCGAGAACGCTGGTGAAGGCAGACACAGCTGCGAGGAGGTAGCTGAAAGAAACCATTTTGACTTGTGGTGATGATGTGCTTTACGTTGACAGGAGATGTTGTCTTGTTAAATCAAGAAATCTGGTTAGCAGGTAGTCTTATATACGTCTCCTCGAGATCTTCTTAGCCTGAAGTCGATGATGATGTCGGTATAGTTCAAGCTATTAAGCTTCAAGGACGAAAGGAATTTCCTAAAAGAACCTACCGGAATAGAACAGGATAGGGTCCGTCGGGCCTTGGCTAGATTGATTTTACCGGTGAGGAGACCTAGAGAACAAAAGAGATCATCAACAAGCCATGCGGTCGCTTTTATTGTAGGTACTCTACCGGAGCTCCCTCATGTAAATTACTCCGGGTGGATCCACCGCCTCCTCCGGAGCCAAGTCGAGACGAGGCACTCATCTCCGAATCACGAAACCTTGAACTAAAAAGAGGGGCTCGCTTTACCCGGTCCACGTTTGCACTACCGGAGGATCGAGGCCCGGGCCGTCCGTGTGCAGACCTTCCCAGGAGGGCAATTCAATGAGGCCATCTCGGCACGAAAACAAGTCCACATGACAATCAACACCGAGGAAGAGGTCCCGGCTATTCTCGACAACGAGGTACGGTTACATCGGCATCCCCGCGCAGTCCGGGACTTGAATTTACCCGTCCAAACATTAGCTGGGGAAATTTCCGTTAATAGTAAGGGGTGGGTTGTCCAGGGGTGTCCGGGAAAATTCAGCCTGAAACCGCACGTTTTGTTTCAGGCACATCTTCCGAAAAAGAAGGGTGGTGGCATAGTATAGCTGGTGTATATTAAGCACTAGCCGCGGCTAAGTCTGGCCGGCATCTGCTCATGTCTTGTAAAATGACATGATTGGTTTGTGGGAGAGTGTTGTATTCTAAACCTGATTTATGGAACTTTTGATTTACTTGGTGCAGAGTTGTACTCAGCTATATAGCCTCCTTGAAAGTCAACTTTTTCACGGACCACTTCATGGTCTGACCTAGTCTTACTCCAAAGCATTCTCCCTCTATCATTTCACCTTCTTGCACATACTTCATCCGTACAAAGCCAAAATGCCTTCATTTTTAAAGACCGCTGTCAACCTCCTCCTTCTTGCAGCTAGCGCTGCCTCTCTCCCCGTTGCCAATCCTCTGGACGTCTTCGAACGTCAGGCGTCCCCTGGTGTTGTCATCCGCCAGTGCAGCAAGCCTGGTGTTCTGGCTCTCGCCTACGATGATGGCCCAGCTCAGTACACCAGCCAGCTTGTAGACATCCTCAACAAAGCTGGTGCCAAAGCCACCTTCTTTTGGACCGGTACACTCTATGGCTGTGTCTACAACCATAAAGACGCCATCAAGGCTGCCTACAACTCGGGCCATCAGATTGCCAGCCACACCTGGACTCATCCCCAGAACTTTGGCAGTCTGAGCACCAGTGACCTCACTTCGCAGATGCAGCGCTTCGAGCAAGCCATGGTCAACATCATCGGCAAGAAGCCCGCTTACATGCGTCCTCCGTACCTTGCCACGGGCGGAAACGTGCTGCCCACGATGAAGTCGCTCGGATACAAGGTCATTACCAACGATGTTGACTCTGGCGACTGGAACGGCCAGACTGCCCAGCAGAGCCAGCAAAAGTTCCAGCAAGCCGGTGCTGGCGGTAATGGACATATCCCTCTGATGCATGAGACGTATGCCAGCACGGTGCAGACTCTCACGCCTTGGTTGATCAACTGGGCGAAGCAGAACAACCTCAAGCTTGTCACTGTTGGTAAGTCACCCTTCAACTGAAACGAGTATGATATCTTGAGACTAACAGTTTACAGCGGAATGTCTTGGCGATGCTAGCGGCGCTTATCAGCCTGGAACCTTTACCGGCAACGGCCAGTCCACTTGCTAGACTTAACAGTCCAAAGGTCCAGGTGATATTTACTTGACCCAGACACTGAAGTGGGGATTTTGAGTTGGCCATGTTGGATATCAAATTGCTTAGGAGGGAATCCAACCGTACATATGAGATTTTTACTAGGTTACGAGGTTGAACGATGTCATGCCATGCTTTTTTGAATGAACCGACGTGCGTGATCATCGCTGTCTAAGCAGCCTAAAAATTTGACCCAACGGCTTTAAGAAAAAAGAAGTCGAATGCCAAAGTAAGCGCTCGTAGAGACGCTACGGAGGAGAAGTGGCTTGTCTGTTGGTGTGACTTCGGTTCGAAGTTCCTTGCAACAGCCTGTAAAACCGCGTGATAGCAAGTAGTAATCTGAGAAGTCCCCTCAAACACAGTCAGCGGGAAGCATGTTGATCCTTGGCAAAGCTGGCTGAATCTGCATGAGGTGTGAACTGTATGGGCACGGGAGAAGCTGACAGTTATCCGTCTAGGAAGCAGAGGTACAGTTGGTTTCAGCACCTGACCACAGCCAAAGAAAACAACAGAGGTTGAGTCAATTAGCAGCGCTTATGTTACACGCCACATTTTGACCAGGGTACACGAACCCATTCGTTTGGTAGGGATGTGATACCCGGTGATCGTCAATGAGTCGGCTCAAAAACCAGTTCCAACCTGACGTTCACAGCATCAGGCTGCAAATCTGTCAGGTGATGATTGTAAACTGTCCTACAGGCAGGGGACTTGATCACCAGCATCATGACTGACCCGTGATTGTTCCCTTGGTTTCTTATGGTTGACGTGCCTTGGTGATTCATGGCATCAATCACTTAGAGCCGTCGTCAAGCGCAGGAGAGCGAGACTCATCCAACCGATCCAGCAATGAATCAACGTCCCAGAAGAAACATATAAGCCCCACGATGTCTTGAGCCAGAAACTTTTCCAAATCAAGCAAATATACAAGTCTCTACTCTCAACACAACTACTATCTCGGTCTATATACCATCGCGGCTGGCAACCTCTAGCTCCTCGCCGGAACCAAAATCTGCAACAACCATCCCGCGGAAACTATAATACACCATGAGCGGTTGGCGATGCACCAATAATGGCTGTGCAACAAAGGCGCCGAACCCCATAGGGTCGTCAGTATGCCTCCACTGCGGGTGCCGATGGGGTGTGAATCCATACAAGACGACAGATCCTCCCGCCCCAGCGCCTGACAACAAGGACAAGAAGAAGAACACCGACAAGGGCAAGAATAAGGAGAAGGAGAAAGATACAAAGAAGTAAAAGGCATGTGTGGCCTGGTTCGTGGACAGCTCAGTGGTGCGAGGCGGCGCGCATGTCTTTAGCGCCAGTATAGGCACTTAATACTGCTGAGCATGGATTTCAGGCGTCTAAATTGTACTGGATTATGGGCCAGTATATGCAAGAGAAATAGCTGGGAGCATGAACATCTAACTCACTAATCACGAGGTGACGAGCGGCTGGGACTCTGGCAGTGACTGTAAATGATATGTATTCCCTTGGCCTTGGGCCCTTAGATGACCTTTTTCAGAGAGAAGTCTATGCATAGGAAAACAATTGTCACATATCTTAATTTCAATGCTGTTGTTGTGCGCGTTCGAGAATGTGCTCCTTTGTGTGTGTTGCGATGCGATCACGCTTGATGCTCTCGTTTTCTTCAAAAAGTGGAATAGTTTCTTAATTGCAAGGTTCCCCGATATTGCATTTCATAATATTTGATGCGATTACGTGTTGATAAATGTGCCTTTTACTATTGTGGGTGATCGCCTCCTCTGGAGACGTCATTGGTGACCACGTCGAAGTGAGCCGGTCAGCAACAACCCCTCGCCTACCAAACCTTTGCTCCGCAACAGCTAAGTTACAATTCCCTTTGCACGGTGCGGGTGCCTTGTCGTGCTTTTTCAAGCTCCCGTTCCCTATTCCAAATGCGTGTTAGCACCCTCTTGGGATTCAGAGTCTAACAGCTTCCACCCCACTCTATTCAAAGCAATTGAAGCTGAGATATGAGAACACAGTGCTCTTGTTGAATACTGTCTGAAGATTAAGCTGTAAGGGCTTCGTTCAGTTGTCGGCTCTGAGTAAAATGCAAGCTGCCTATCGCAGAATTGGTGACGAAGCTGAACGCATGGAATTAAGTCAAGGTAACTTACCCTACGTCCAGGGTTAATGGCAGCAAGCTAAACTTAGTTTAAGGAAGGTACCAATTGAGGAGAAGTCACCGGTGTGGTGGTAAATCGCGCAAAACGTTGATGGTCGGAGGCAAAAAGGTCAAAAATGAAATTTGGGATGAGGGACAAGGGATTTGAACCCTTAACCTTCAGGAGATTCCGGTTTTCTGGAATCTGACGCGCTACCGTTGCGCCAGCCCCCCTGGTTTGTTGAAGAACGTCGTGAGAAATCTTGATCAAGAACGTGGTGTTGCAGAACTCTCCCTCCGACCTACACGATCTCAACGCTCTGGAACGCCAGTTTCTGAGCAACTTCACCGTACATAGCTCCTTCCACGTAAGTTTCGCCGACTAAGATCCATCCCCCAGACCCTTGGCGTAACACAAGGGGTACATGAGCCCCTGCTACCAGGCCCACCACATCGCCAACCCCCATCCTTGCTGGGCCGAGACCCAAGTATCCTTTCTCGGTTATAAACAAGACCCTATCCATCCCAACATCATTCATGGCTGCAGGAAATATGTCTCCCTCCTCTGGATCCGGCTTCTTCTTCAAGTGCAGGTCATGCTTGACATCCGACGCAGACCCTGAGATTCGGGCCAGGTAGTTTGCAAAGTGAGCTTCACAACCTTCTGGAGCAGGATGAGAGGTGAGCCAAATGTTCATTAGCAGAGTTCGGTATAGTGCGCTTGGCACAGTGGTGGAAGGTTGGTGTTGATATGGAATGTCCGCCAGACGACTCTTCTTGGGATACCATGAGCGAAAGGCCCTATAGAAGCCCGGCTCGTCCTCTTCGGTCTTGGGCAGTGCAACCGCGGCTTTGACGGTGTCCAGCAGATGGGCTTCTACTGAAAGTCTTTTCCCGTCGGAAGACAAAGAGAACCCCCTCTGAATCTTTGACGCGGCATGAAATACCCTCCAACTGGGATCATGAAGAGCCTTGCCTCGAGCCTTCTGAGCTCTCATTTCCCTCAAGAAAATAGGTTCCATAGCAACAGCGCTCGCCATCTTGGGAACCCAGCTTGGATAACACACGCCTTTAGCACTCCAGTCCGGTTGCAATGCTTCATCAAAGACGTCTTCTTTGGGAGGTTCATACTTCGGGTCTTGCTGAGGGAGGCGCTTCTTGGTCTTGTACTGGTCTATAAGACGGTTACCGATTGGCTTCTTGGATTTGAACTTGTATGATTCCTTGGGGAGGGGGTGGTTGACAAGTGAGAGAACAAGTAGCCCAGCATCACCTCGCAGGAGACGCTGAGCAAGGTCGATGTAAAAGTCCCCCATGTTCCGGTTATCATAGTCAGGTTTGAGAGGAGGTTGACCAATCGATCTCGGATCAGTGATTCCCAGAAAAGCCCAGGCCTTGTCTCTCGGATCGCCTGCCATCCTCGTTGCTCCAAGCATGGCTACGTCGAGAAAGCTCAGTCTCGTCCCGTGCTGTTTAAGGTCAAAGATGGATGGTTGGAAAGTGACCCAAGAGGGAATGAGCTTGGAAGAGCAATTGATGGCAACAAAATAAGTCCAGTCCATTGCCTTCTTGAAATCCTCAGTCGGTACTTGAGCTCCATTGTAGAAGAAAGCATAGTCCTTTGAGAGGATAAACTCCTGCACCGTCCAAACCCGGCTCCACCAGCTCTCAGTGACAATTGTGAGAAGGCCGATCCAGGATATGAGTTCGGACCCAGTCGAAGTTGCGTCAAAGAACGCCTTGGCTGTGTTGTATTTCTTTCCATGGAACTGGATGTTCGCATTGTCTGGGTTGGCAGGGAAGGAAGGCCACACTTTAAGAATCCTCAAAGCAGTGTCCCGTGTTGTGTGTTTGCGACCAAGCCAAATGAAGACCTTTTCCGCAGCACTGTATATCTCTCCCATGCGGGCAACTTGTATAGCCTTTTCGTTGCTATCAGTCTGGTTGATGCACATAGCATCTATCCAGATAGGTCTCCCATCGAGATACTGATGGAGGCCAAGCAACGCAGCGTGTAAGTTAGCTCCAATAGAGAAACGACGATTGTTGAGGATGATATCGGCGCTGTCTGAGTGACTAAACATGGGCACTTCGAGTTCAGTCTCGCGAAAGTCGCGGCCTCGGTTCATCATTGGGCCGAAGTCGGCCCAAACATATGAGAGGCAGACATAGGGTGGGATCTCAGAGGACGAGTACGTCTGGAGGGTGCATCGTAGCGTCGAATTTTGGACATCAACATAAACGAGACGGATCCCTTTCGGGTCTTGAAGTGGAGAGTGAACAAACTCCTCCGAAGGCAGGGCCTGGTTGTAAGTTAGTTTCAGGGTCATATGCGTTGTTTGGGGCCATGATAGGAGACACTAACCACCGAATTCGACGAAGAGGCCTGCCAGGAAGACATAAATCCACTCAACTTCTCCTTTTGTGCTTGTCCAAAAGCTTTATACCCAGCCTTCACACCCTCAGCAGTCGAGTAATCCCATAGGAACTTCGCTAGTGGGAGTAGACCTTGCGTGTTGTCTTGAGGGTTGAACTTGGGGTCACGCTTGATACGGGCTTCCCACGGAATCTCCATTGCGACGAAGCTTATACAAGATTCTTTACAAGTACTGTAGATGCAAGTGCCGAGATTCGAGCTGATATATATCTAGGACTTGTCGAGTCTGACTCCTCTGACGTAATGGTTGCCAGGGTGGCGTGTCAATCTGTGAAACATTGGGGGCGCAAGGATGAGCGCTAAGGGGCTGATCGTTGGCAATGCATGAGTGAGAATTTCTCTACTGAAGCCATCACTATTTGGTATCACAAACAACGGGAAAATACTACAATGTAACGCTTCGCATTTGCTTGTAGTCCACTCAAGGTTGTCAAAGAACAAACGTTGCGCGTCCCTACAAGGGCTGTCGGGAAAGAGACCCAGTTCTAACAGTGCCCGGTCCAATCATATCGCCCACGTGCATACCAAATACAGCGGCTAATTTCAACGTCGCCAAAACAGTAAAGGAGGTCCAGCTCGAACATCAAGGTCCCATCTCCCGTCAAGAAATGGCGCTCTTCTTTCCCAGATTTCAGCTCCGTCGTGTTGCTCTCACGGCCATCGTTTTGACCGGAGCTTTCTACTGCATGAGCCAGTACATCAACATGTCTTCTCTGCCCAAAAGCGGTTTGCTGGCTGTCCTGACGGCTTCTTCGGGGGTCGTCACTCAAGCAGTCGATCCCAAGTGGTACCCTCCGAGCAGTAACCAAATAAATAACCTCACTAGCGTGCTTCACGGTGAGGGTATTTATGGCTTCATATACAACACTTCACATACGCCTGATGACAAGTATGGCGTTTACAACTGGTGCAACATGCCTCATGCCAGGAAGAAGGAATATAAGAAGCCTTCTGATGATCATGAACTAATATACGTCGAGGTGGTAAGTCAAACTTAGGGTTGTCTCCAACGGGTTGTTTGATGCTCAACAGTCATCTCCAGATTCAAAGGCATCACAAGCGCACACCATATGCAGCCAACGCTTTCCCCGTCGAGTCATACCGATGGGACTGCAACAACCAAGGTCTATACTACTTTGGCAAACCTTTCGATGAGGGACATAACCCTCCTGCTCAAGGATACTGGTCAGGCTTCACCTCCGATATCAACCCCTTCACCCCATACGGGTTTGTTGGATCATGCCAGTTCCCTCAGATCAGCGCCGGAGGTCTAGACGACTCCTGGGTCCACGGCAAGGATCTCTATGAGGTTTATCATGATCTGCTTCACTTTATTCCGGGTCGTGACGAGGACTGGCGCAGCAAGGTCAAGTTCAGAATCACCAACAACCAAATCACAAGCCAAGTCGCTGGCATGTTTCTCAACGGCATGTGGCAAACAACAGACTCTGTCCCTCTGCTTATCCAGCAAGCAGACATCGACAGTCTCGAACCCCGATACAGCTGTGCCGTTGGAAAGAAGCTGACAAATGCCATCATGTCACCGTCCAACCGTGAGTGGCAGAAGCACTTGACTGAAGGCCAGAGTCTTTTCGATACCTTGGATGATATTTCAGGTGTCCCCAAAGACGACCAGAGCTTCCATGTCAGCTTCGACCATTACTACGATAACTTGTCTGCCCGACAATGTCATGACAAGCCCCTGCCATGCAAGCTCGTTGATGGCAAGAACTCTTCAACCTGCGTTGATCAAGAGCTCGCAGAAGCCGTCTTCCGTATGGGACAGTGGGAATATTCACAAATGTACCGCGACGCACCTGCATCTCTCGCCGCCTCCTTTACATCGTATGGCGTCTGGATTGCCGAGCTGGCGAGTCATCTCCGTGGAGTCATGGCCGGTAACAGAGAAACCCTCTACTTGCACAACTTTGCCCACGACGGGCCTATGAGCCGAGTTCTGAGCATCCTCCAGATCGATGTTATGGTCTGGCCCGGCATGGGTAGCGAGATCGTTTTTGAGTTGTACAAGAAAGGTCCTTCCAAATCAAGAGATGAGAGCAGCTCAAGTGGCGAGCCTGGATACTATGTGCGCGTTCTGTTTGGTGGCAAGCCGTTGAAGTCATCGAACCCTAACTTGGGGTTGATGGAGATGGTACCTGTTGAGACTTTGCTGGCGTACTTTGATGGTCTAACGGGCAAGGATGGCAATGAAGTCAAGGGCAAGTGTGATGGTTCCATCCCAACTTGAGAATGAAGAAAAGGAAATCGACCAGGATCTAATTGTGGAATCAATCACCACTATGTGACATAATACTGCAATAATAAGCAAATAGAAAGAAACCAATGCCACTCCCGTTTTTTCCGTGGCAATTCTCATCGCTGTCCAGTTAGTCTAAATCCTTTCAGCCAAGCTTGATTGCCAAATAGCTCCTCGTCCAGAAGTTACGCCTTGATTTACAACACAGAAGGCAGCCAGTAGAGTTGCGCAGTCGAATTCATTTAGATTCGAGTAGGGACATGGTCAGCTGTGGTTCTAGAGGAGGGCGGAGCGGTCGATAGAGCAACAGCTAAGATCTTCCTCCGAGCCGCGTACAACTCCGTCTCGAATGCCTCAGCCATGATGCTCCCTCGAAACCGGACTCATCTACAAAGACACCCATTGGAGGATTAAAATCATTTCTTGGCAGTGGAAGCCCAAGATTCGAATACAGCCGAGCAATATCCTGTCAGCATTCCATCAGATGAGGCCAGACGCAGACTTGAGCTGAGGCGCCGTTCTTGGACATAAATCCGGTGAACGGGCCTTTGGGTTTCAACATCGTCACCACTTGGGATTGAGTATCTAAGCCATGGAGTCAAAAACTAAGACAAGAGAACTCTAAGCAGCCCGAGGTTGGGCCATGCATCATGATCTGACTCCCGGCAGGAGACGCTGATTGCCCATCTTCGAGCCCCAGCCTCACCTTTCTTCTTTCATTGACGAATCCTGACGCCGGAAATAATTCCAAGACAGGTTTCTTCTTCTTATTCGTTCTATTGATCCGCCATGTTACAAAATGTCTCTCCTGGGAACTACCAACCTCGGCATTCACTAATTCAACATCAGTCCAGGATGAGTCCCAAGACCAGGGTATAGGAGCATGTCTGGCTCAGAAAATCACGATAATTTAGAATGTCTCTACTGGTATTTGGCTGGCTGGGTATTCAGCCCAGATAATGTTTGTCTGGTCATCAGGGCAGCCAGCCAACTCCATGTCTTAGTTTCACATGTCCTTCACCACTCACATCCCCCCCCGTCTGCCAACCTAATCTCCGCATTATTCTGGACGTTTCAAACTCATCTCTGTCTTATCCTCCAACAAGCCTTGCTCAGGGAACGAGAAACTGTCTATGCCCTTTAAAGCAGCTCCTTGACAAAATATGGGTCGACTTTGAGTCTAAATTTGGTATGTTTCAAGCCATTTCCTTGGCTATCCCTTCTAGAGGACCATTCGGGCGGGAAGGTCGGTAGTCGTCAATGTTGTCTACACCAGAGAGGCCGGATTTGTGCCAAAAGCAACGGAGGCTGGAGGATCTGCTCTCAATACGAACTTGGTTGCCCGGGTTCTCTCTGGTGTGAATCAGATTTGTTTCACCATAAATAAAGCACACGGGAGTTCTCGTAGTCTATCACGGACTCTCAGGAAGCCTGAAGGGGATTTTATATTTAAAGGGTAGACCATGGCGGAAGCGACAAACTGCATCCCAAGCTTCATCTTCACTGCCTCTCAGTTTCAGCTGGTTGACTTTCTTCCATTCCAAGCTGGCCTTACTTATCCCTCTTCTCAACACACTACCATGGCACTCGATCCTATCCAGCACATCAAGAAGAAGACACAAAACGACATTGTCGCCCACACCGGGGCATGGGCCGAAGACCAAGTCGCTCCTCATCCTCCCAGTCCAGTACGCACCCTTTTCGACAGGTTACAAGACTATATTCTAACCATTTGCTCACATTTCAGCCCTCTCAAAAGAGCTCTCCTTCGGCGAAGGATGGCAGTGCTATGGCCGCTTCACCTAAAGGCTCTTAGTAGCCTTGTCTCCATGGTTTCCGTGCATGGTCTACAGGACGGGACAGGCCATGCCTTATCACCCATTTTTGGTTTCGAAAAAGGGGGCAAGATGGTTTCCTTTCTTATTCCTCTAGGGACGAGATCATATTGAAAGCTCCTTGTGGTTGAACCGCGAAACATTACTCAGGAGTGGATGTGAAGTAGCCTGAAGAAGAACGGCCTGGTGCTAGAGTTCGGATCCAAAGATAGGAAGATGACAGGTATTTACTTTAGGGGTTGCGATCCCTATTCGATGGAACATGAATTTTCAAAAGGGCAAAGCAATGGGTATTTCCTTTCTCTGGTCAAGTTTGGCATTGTATCTGCTGGCCTGTCACACGAACCATTAGGTTGTTCTATTCTCCTTTTTTTTTCCCTCCTTTTTTTCCCCCTTTTTTTCTTTTTTTCTTTCTCTTCTTCTAGCCATTCTTTAAATATGTATAACTTCTTGGTTGAACGGTTATCCCACCTAGAAGCATTTACGCTTGAGCAACTACTCATATTTACCTCAATGAGCTCATCAAGCTACCTACTTACGTTGGTTCAAATATCAATTACGCTTCCAACAGCTTCCCTGGCGGGATTTTGACTGTACAATACGACAGAAAAAACAACCTTATTTTCTCTCTCGATGTACTCACATTATATCTCATGCTTAATTACAAGCTTGTTTTCGCAAGCCTATGATACATGCGGAACCGTACCAGTGGTGGCCATACCCTACACCATGAGGACGGTACCGTGAATTTTTTTCTCTTCCTGAATTTTTACCCCCAACATGGTTTTGATATCTATTCCAAAAGTGTATTCAGTCACTTACATAACGTAAACACTCTAGGGTACTAGCAGGTGTAATCTAACTTGCTGGACAGCCATGGCGGATAGTCCTTTCAGAAAACAAGGCAACCAAGGCAACCAAGGCAAACTACCAACAATCACCAAATTGCTTCTGCGAGATACATACGAGGACAGCCACTACTTACTCATACACTCCACTTTCAAGACAAGAAAGAGTGCCATGTCGTCATTGTCCCAACCAACGCACGCCTCATCCCGGTGTGCCCCAAACCACCACGAGAATACCTTCCACCTCTCCGATCGCCCTGGTTTTTCCACCGGCTAGGCATCAAGGTGCCATCAAGTGCCAGAGACAAGAACCGTCAAATCAGAGCGCCAACTGGCGCGCTACATGGGTGACAGGTGGTGACGAGTTCAGCATGCGGTTTACATACCTGGCCAATGATGGAAACGAAACTAGTCTGGGGAAATTGGGACTGCGGGATATTAGCCGGTGATTACAAAGATACGAACTTATCAGTGTCTACGAGGGGGAGGTCTGGATGGCCATATTTTGTCCAATATCGCCTGGGTAAAAGTGACTCGGCTGACTGGGCGGCGACATGGGCCTCCCGATGGCAGCACTGTACTGGTACCTTTCTCGACGGGATGCAGCAGGGTGGATCAGATGCACTCCAAATCCCGACATTTGTCTTTTCGAGTCGGGGCGAGTTGTAACGAAGCTCGTTTTGCTAAACACGGGTGCAGAAACCTCCGGCAGACCCAGAAAACTCGGGCCCGCCGCTCCAGCATCACTTGAACAAGGCGATTTCAAGGGACCAAGTCGTCAATCTCAAAGAGCGAGCGACCGAAGAGACGGAGGCTATGAAGAATGGGTGGACCCTCGGTCGGTCCATCCATCCGGGTCCGCCCATTGATACCCCTGTCACTCCGAATGGTAGCTGAGGATCCTGTCAGCAGCACGAGCAGCTGCAGCGGGAGAAGAGAACTTGGTCATGGCTGTGCACTTTGGAAGTCATCCATGATCTTGACCTCAAGATATGGCTATGAGAACACCATTGATGTGATAGGGAGTATGTGCCGACAAGCTGACGGATAGGTCGCGATGTGGGTAACGAGAGGTTACGCTAGCTTGAATGCTGTAACTACAGATGAACATCTTCTCACAGAGCCAGTCTTCGTAAATATCTCGTCGCCAAGTTACAAGTTATCGTGGCTGGCTGAGGCACTGACTGTGTACAAAAATCGATGTAGACGTAGTAGCCGGCCATCGGGAAAAAGTCGGGGTGCCTACTCCGTACAGTACTCTACACGGAGGTTGATACTTGGCAACGTGCCGCCCGGATGTGATGCTCAATGTCGATATCGAGCGTGGTCGATTTTGGATGAGCCGCGCTTTGCATCTAGAACATAGAAGGAAAAGTGTAATTGTATTTGCCAGCCTTGGCTTGTTGCTCACGATGTCAGGGATCGTTGAGAATCGACCCATGCGGGCAGCCGCGGTAGCTGGAGGGTGGAGGTTACCTGCGTATGGTCTTCAGGTATTCATGAGAGGGCCAGATAACGGCCCGAACACAATCCTCCGTGGTTGATAAGATTGAGAGAGAAAGTCCGGATACTGTTGCCAATTCTAGCTCCCGGCATGGTATGAGGTAGTTGGCGTTCTGCATGTGAGTTGGCCGCTCCGGAACGTCTGAACGGAGTGCCGATGAAGTGATGTTATGCGCTGTCCATTTTGCAGCTGCAAGCTTGATGTCGCAGGGACCGCGGTCCGCCTTGCGAGCGAGAGCCCGGGCAAGATGACAAGCGCAGAATGGCCATGTAGCAGGCAGGTGACATGATTGATTGTGGTAGCTGGACCCTTGCTGCGAAGTTCGAGGCGTGGTATCCCAGGCCATGCATGCCATTTAACGCACTGGGTCCATCAGGCATATCATGATGAACAGCGCCTTAAGAGTTCCATAAGATGCGATACGGCTTCAAGGTCCTGGTCTGGGGTTCAACGGGCACCAGGCACGAGTCAGCATCAAGCCCGGGCGTGCTAGCCGATACCAGGAGAAAGGCGGTGCGGGACAGTTCGACACCGAGGCGGACTTTCACGGGATTGATCTTTTGACCGGTCATCAAATGCGGCTAAGGATAAGATGTCCATGAGAGAGCAGGAATTGCAGGCGAAGGAATCGCGCAGCGCATCGCATCGCATCACAGGCGCACGATGCCCTGTTTCAAGAAGGCGACGAACCTGAAGGTTGCAGTAACCAGCTGCAGGGCAGCATGGCAACGAAGCAGCGACGCCAGTCGACGACACGATGGTCGGCTCACGGTGACAGAAACCGCAAATTCAACGAGAACAAGCCGGCATACAACACCGTCCCCGCTTAAAATCCCCCAGGTCCAGCACAATCAAACCCGTGGCGTTGGGAAAAGGGGGATGCCGCTAGGACATGAGAGTCGTTAATGTAATTTGGTCCCCACATCCTCCAGATGATGGCCCATTGTTAAAGTTGAAAGGACAACAAAACCGACGAGTTGAAAAGACAGGAAAGGAGGGCGAGGCACCGAGGAGTGGGAACATGACGTCCTCTTACAGCGGGCAGTGTAACGAGTCAATACTGATAAATTAATCCGGTGCAATATGCCGCGAGGTGTCCCTGTTGGTAGCTGAACAATGCAGCGGCTGCAGACAGCGGTTGGCAAGGCTGTCTGTGGTGGCAACGGCAGATTGCATGATGCTATCGAATGTGGGATTCTCGGAGATGGTCATCGATGATGAGGATTGCTGATGTCGGTTGCTGATCGATTCAAGATGCACGTCTGTCCTTGGGTCGCGGTCGAAAGACAATTGGGCTGCATGGAACGGTTTGCGATGCCTGAACCGTGCACCGGGAAGCCAGACTCAAGGATGGAGACATTAGAGAGCGTCCTAAGCGTTGCGAGGACCGGGTCTGAGTCTCGTGCGAGCATGGAGCAGTAAAAGGCCAAGGGCATCCTAGGATTCGAGGAGCGTTGCAAGCGTTGCAGGGTCATGAATGGTGCGAGCTACTTCGGCCGAGGCCCAGAGACATTGAAGAAGAAAACCGTCAAGGGAGTCTGCATGTCATGAATTAGTCAATCAAGAAGGAGTTGGGGATCAACAATGATGAACTGACGTGCGTAGCCGTCTGCGACCATCGGGCTGATGATATCCCCATCGCCGAATGGTTTCGCATTCACACCCAAAGGACACAATGTATTCGCACAGTGTTCTCATTCCCCGGCTGCACTGGCAACCCACCCGCCGTCAACTGGCATCGTGGAGCGCAGAGTGCGTTGCTGGCAAAAGGGCCAAGAAGAGGCACCCCCCACACGTCGTCATTTCAGTGTCCGTCATTAGCCCGGTTATCAAATCAAAAACGGATTGGGGCGGGCGTCTGGGCGTTCAACGGACAACGGGCGGGCAGGGCCGGGGGGGCGGACGAAGTCGCAGAGACATCCAAGCTGCAGATGGTTGCGCAAGATGAAGAAGATCGGTTGTGTTCTAGAAGAGAGCAGGGCATGGGGAGACGAGGCACAAGGCGAGGAGAAATTCAACATGGGGAGGAGGTAGATCCAGGTCTTGGTAAAGGGGAAGGCGCAGCCTGAATGCATGTCTCGAGTTCTCCTTCCCCGAGGTCTCAGTGTCCGCATCTCGAGGAAGGGCCCAGCAGCTGTACCCAGTACAAGTACCCTTTCTTGCCTCCTGCCTCTCCCTGTTCTGCGAAACGAGATACAAGTGGAGAAGGTACCTCTCTCTCTTAAGTGGGCGAGCCATCACTAAGAGAGGCGGCCTCCAGTTGTCTTGCAGTAAATCACACCCACTATCCGAGCATCGGGCAGGCTCCGTAAAGATCACTTCAGGGCATTCGACCGACCTGCCGTCCTGAGAAGGAGCGTTGGACCAGCAAGGCAAGGTACAACCCCGTCAAGTACCTGCAGCCTTCGACAGCGCCTTGCACCTGGCACCTGCCAACTGCGCGCCCCAAGCGTTGCCGACCTGTGCCCACTCCCCACGACGTGACTTCCTGATTTGATTGATGACTTTTGGGCCTGGCTCCTTCTCCTTTCCCACCAGCCCAGCACCAGGCCCTGGGTTTTTCCTCCCCCCATCACGCCTTGTCCGTTGACAACTTGTTCACCACCATCTTCGGCCTCTTGTTTCTTTTTCCCTCTTCCTCCTCGCCGTCTCCGTCTCCCTCTTTTTCTCTATTAGACTTCCCGTCTGCTCTGCAGCGGTTTTCGCCTCGAGTCTTCCTGGTCCGTCGTCTTGTCACCAGCTTCTGCGACCAAGCTTCGTGCCTTTTCCGCCTCCCCGAACTCTTTCGTGGTTTATTCCCGACTCGCGCGGCCCGTGGCCATTCACCCCTGCGCTCTCTTCCCACGAACGAAGCTGCACCACTCGACGACGAAATATCCTACCGCATAGGGTGAGTGGATGATTTGACGCACAGTATCGCCGGCGGTTTGTCAACGTGTTGCGACGAGGGGGTTTTGAGGGCTTGGTGGTTCTCGATGGAGCCTGTCTCAGATGGCTGATGCATCGCATCCTGAGGTCGGCCACGGCGGCAATTTTCCTCCACCACCGTCCCTCATTGCCTTGTGTGTCCCGGCACCCTCGTTGCTTCGCGCTGCACCTGGTCATCACGAACTACCGTATATCCATTTTTCGATTTCATCGGGCTAACCAGTCATTGTCGTCGCTAGACCCTTTCGTTGCGAGATTTGAGAAATCTTCGAACCGACACCGTCCCGGTTTTTCCCACTCGAATCCAAAATTCTACAACATGTCCTACTACGACAACCCGCAGTGGTCGGCTTCGACCCAGAACAACTGGGAGCACCAGGGCTCGACTACTCCCGTTCGTGCAGGTACGGATGGAATGCGAACGCCTTCCGATCCCAGGATGCCCATTAACTCGCTCATCCGCTCAGGCGCCAGTGGACCTCAGCCCCAGGACGACTACGCCTTTTCGTATCAATTCGACGGTATGTTCTCCATCAACAACGTCGGTCTTGTTCCCTCCGGTTTCTGTTGGCGTCTTTTGTGACAGTTACTTTGCTGTCGAGTGGCCGACCCGAACCAGAAATTGGAGAGAACTCGGACTTGATAAATTGTGCGTCTCGCACAGGAACTAATCCTCCCTCGCAGAGGTCGACCGAGCTTATGAAAACTTGCAAAAGTCTGGCAAGGGCTATGGAATGGGCGGCCGACGTGAGTTTTCTGATCTACACCGTTTTGCCCTGCCAGCATCCTCCCAAGCAAGACCTTGGTGAGCTGACTGGGACTGGCAGGGCGCCTTGAGCGCCCCAACTGACCATACTCCGATGCAGACTCGCGCGCCTCCCACCACTCCTCTGGCTCTCGCCCTCATTCGGTTAACAACTTTGACGATGCCCGAGGTTCTCAGGGACCCAACCTCCAGAACTTCTACGCCAATCAGCGTCACCAGCCCTCGCGAGGCTCAAACGAGGCAGAGCAGGTCATGCAGGCGAAGAGAAGGATGGCAGCTCAGCGGGAGCGAGAGCTTCGAAACCTGCACACTGAGCAGCAATACCAGCGAAGTAGGCCACCCTCTACTGTATAGCACATTCCTACTATCGCAAAACCAAAAGAAGATGCCAAATAGAAAAAAATTGTGGTCATGGGCGGCCGATGATTGTTGGCCGGACGCCGCTTATGTTTTCTTTCTTCTTCATTCGCTTCTCCCGAACATCACACATGTAATCCGCGTCGAGTTTGTTGAGCTTGGGCTAACAGCTTTTCTACGTAGCCGTCCTTTCCGAGTTGACCCTCCCGAGCAACAACAAGCACATGTCTGAGGAGGAGACTCGCGACTTGATCGCCCGCCAGCGCAGCGCCTTGTACGGCGAGGGGCCGTTCGCTGAAAAGGCCGGATATGTTGATGAGACTGGTAACGTCCGCACTGGTGCCCCTGGCCCTAGCGGACCTTCCAGCATCCGCGGACACTCGCCCTTGGCCTATGACAGCATTGGCCGCGCCCCTCCTGCTGGTGATGCTGGTACCCCAGGCTCTACTGGCGACGCCCACGGCCCCCCTGCCGAGCCGGCCTCTCGCCCTCAGAGCACAGCCAGCCCCCAGACCTCTGGACCCACGAACCGGGTCTTTGACAACGCGGTTGGACCCCAGAGCCGAACCAGCACCTCCAGCCCAACCGGCGGATCCCCTTCGCGCGATCTCGCCCCTGGATCTAAGCCCAGCCAGTCTGGAGCCTCTGTTGCTCCCATCGGCACCCGTCCCTCGGGCACACCCGCGACCACAGCTTCCTCCAAGAGGTCGACCACTCCCCTCGCCTCCCCTGGCGGCTGGGGCCGTGGCAACGGCGTCTGGGGTCAGTCTTCGGGCCTCGGTGCCCCTGCTAGTGTCTGGGGTTAGAATCCGAGGGACGGTTTTGGGCGTGCTGGTAGGCATGGGCGTTGACAGTTGCATAGGGAATGGCGCTTGAGGTAAAAGATGCATCGAGGTTGGTACATTTGAGTTGTGACAGGGACAGAGACAGGGACGGTGTCTCTGCAGCTCTTTTACGGCTCCTGATTTTCATGTTGGGGGCACTCTGGCAATGAATGGGAAACGGCAAACACGCAAGACTACTCGGATCTGGCTAGAGCTGGGTGGTTCCATTGAGGTCACAGGTGTTGAAGGAACGGCATCGACAGAGGAGTTGTCATTTGTTTCTTTTTTCGGCTGAAGGGCTTGGACTGGTGAAATGGGAGTTGCATTTGATCATCACAATGGGGCGTCCGTTGTTTAGGGATGTCGACTTTGCGTTCAACAGCGGATGGGCAAGGAAAAAGAGGTGTGTCTAGTATGGATGGACGGACAGGAAGGGACGTTTTCGAAAACATGTTTGGACGAAGTTCTTGGGAAGGCTACGGCCTGGGGCGCTCATCATGATTGTTACGGGACAGCTCAGCGTCCCGACGGCAACGACGGATACCCAAGGGAGCGGAGCTTGAGGCGTTTACGCTGTTTGTCGACCAACGATAGGACTGCGAATCGTCTGCGGCGAGTGCAAGCAAGCATAGCCGTAGCTACGGTCTCGGAGTCTCCTTGACGATGGGAGATACTTGATTTGTCGGCGCCAACACACAAAGGTTCTGGGATGAAAGGGATTATACGGATCACCAATCCTTTACTCGGCAAGCGAAAACGCAGGTGTTTATATACGACAAAAACACACAAGACCCAAAAACGACACAAAAAAAGGAGGGAGATAAAACAAGGGCATTTCTTGGGGTTCAGGGTGGATATAGGGTCAGGACTGTTTCGGTGTTCATTTTCCTTCGCGTCTCTCGTTTGCGTTAAATGCTTTTGGGCAGGTTTGTTCGGTGCAGGGCTTGGGGTATACGGAGATCGGTTCTACAAGGGTTGCTTGGCCAGGGAATGGAGAAATTGTTTGCTGGTTTTGCGACGACATTCTGGAAAGGGAGACAAACATTTGGGGAGACAGTAATTGTTAGGGCATACATTTATGGGAACGGTTCGGGAGTTAATAAGACTTGTTGCGAACGTGATGATTTGATCTGATCTGACAGTAGAAGCATTCTTTAAGGGTCTTCTCTATTCCAAGACAAGTAACCACCAAGTCTTGAACAGTCTCGAGTTACACACCATGACGCCAAACTTGGACGACTCGGGCATGTGCGCGTCATCGGAAGCTCCCGTCTGTCGTCTCCCGTCTCCCTTCTCCTCCCTTCGGCGTCAACAACCCCCACCCGACGCCGTGACCGCCCGCCGGGGAGAAAGCCGCTTCCCGGAATGGGGATTCCGTGTGTGGGGAAGAGTCGAGGGAGAGAAGGGTATAAAAGGACGGGAATGGATGAATGACGGGTACACTGAGTGACGCGATCTGTTTCTTGTGTTACAGTACAGATAAAAAGAACCCTTGGGCCGTCACAAACATTCACGCTGCAACGATTGAACCTTGCAAAAGAAACAATGCCTCAGTTTGACGAATCAAAGGCGTATGCTAAGCAGGAAGACACCGTCTTTTTCGACGATGGTCGAGAGATTGAGCTTCTGCATTATGTCTATGGCCGAGACGACATTGATGAGCTACGTGGCTCGCCGAAGCGGATTCTCCAAGCTATTGATGAGTTTGCTCGCACAAAGAAGTATCTCATGAATGTTGGCGAGGACAAGGGCAAGATTGTCACCGACTTGATTGCTGAGGTGAAGCCCAAGGTCATGGTAAGCTGAGACATGGCAGCAGATCTTATCTGAAGGTGTCTGAACGTGCGTCTACAGGTTGAACTTGGTGGTTACGTGGGTTACTCGACTCTTCTCTTTGCCGACGCCGTGCGTTCTTCAGGTGGTTCGCACTACTATTCTCTTGAACGCAACCCCGAGTTTGCTGCTGTCATCACCTCACTCATCGACCTTGCGGGCCTACGCTCCGTCGCCAGCGTAATCGTCGGTCCCAGTGATAAATCCCTCTCACGCTTGCACGCAGACGGCACCTTCACCAAGATCGACCTCATGTTCCTGGACCACTACAAGCCCGCGTACCTCAGCGATCTCAAGCTCTGCGAGCGTCTCCGCCTCGTCGGACCGGGCACCGTTCTCGCGGCAGACAACGTCATCAAGCCAGGTAACCCGCCGTATTTGGCCTACGTGCGGAGCAGCGTCGAGGAGAAGAGGGCTGGACCAAAGAGCGCAGGTGGCTTCTTGGATAAAACTACTAAGCAGTATGAGAAGAGAGAGGGGGAGGAGAAGTTGGATGACGCGGAGGGAGATCCCAACTTGGTGTATGAGAGCCGGTTGATCAACAGCTTTGAGCCGACGGGTATCCCAGTGAGTATACCGCCCAGTTCTCAAGATTCTTCAACTGACATGTACAGGATGGCGTTGAAATCACAAGATGCACAGGCCGAGAGAATTAGATACATCGAATCAATGCACACTGGAGTTTCTCAACACCAACGAGCCATGACTGCCCCCCTCACAAGACGATCGTGAGACCCTCAGCTCTCAACAAATCCGGTTTCTGCCCGGTTAGCTCAATCGGTAGAGCGTGAGACTCTTACGAGTACACACATCTCAAGGTTGCGGGTTCGACCCCCGCATCGGGCTATTCCTACACAAATGATTGAGATTATTTTTTTTGCCGTTCTGTCCTTTTTTCTTCTTCTTCTTTCTTGGTGATGCCTTTTTGAGGCCTTTGGTGAGTAGTTCGCTGGGCATTGTTAGTTACTGCAACTATCTGATATCCCCTTTTTGCAGCTTGACTATGGTAAGTTAGGGTTTTGAGTATCCTTCAACAGCAGAGAGATTGCTCGTTTCCTTTTTTGTGTGAGCAGACTCTGGCCTGTTAGCAAGCTGGGGGGGTCATTGACAGTTTCAACTGGGACTTGGTCGACCAAACCCGCCTTAGACCAAACAGCCAATCTCTATCATCATACTCAGCTGCTCTGCCGTTTAGCTGGAACCCTTGAAGACCAGACATCGTTGTTACTCGTGAGTACCCGGCTGGTCGTTTCACACACCACTCTAAGATGAGGTCAACCAGGTTCTCCGCCACCTTGGGTGTGATTGCTGAAGCCATCCAGGTTCCTGCATGCCCCGGGATTGAGGCTTCTGATACGGCTTTGGCACTGGGCGGAACCCCTTTGACCTCTTGAGTGTACCTCATGGGTTGTCCTCACCCTCCACAACTTGAATATTGGTCTTCCCACTACCCGCTCCTTGGTCGTTGTATTGACTGCAATTTAGAGATTGAGCAGCGTCAACCAATGACTGCTGGTACCGACAGCTACCTAGTCATGTTGGTATGTCCTCGCTACCTGTACTTACTTGACATGCTCGACTTCCCTCAAAGCGATAAATGAACTGCTTGCTGATAAAGACATGTTAGTCCTGGTTAAGATCTAGGCAGCTCCCGACGTTATGGCCTATGCCAGGGCCTGGTTCCCAACTTCGGTCCTCCACTACTGCTATGCGATTGATGAGTTTCAAGCCGTTACCGCCCGGGGCTACTCAACGGGCTCTGCGGATTCGACTACCAAGCACTTACCTTGATCCTAACCAACACCATCGACTGCCCCTAGTCTCCTCAACGACAGGCACACCTAACAGCTTTGACAAGTCTAATCCATCCATAGGTAGATTTGACAACTTAAGACCGTTGATGGATGATGTTCTATAGGACTGTCGCTGGTGTGATCACGTCCCCGCCTCTCAGCAGAGCGAAACCAATGCTCTTCCACTTGGACAATCATTGGTGTTGGATCGAATCGACAAGGCCGAGGCGTCATGTTCGAGTCGTCTTTTGGGAGAGAATATCGCTCGGGCTTTCGTCCGTTTGGGTAATTCGGCTTCATGTCTAGTAGCGAAGCGTCCCCAAGCACTTCTCAGGTAAGTACAAGCTTGTGGCTGATGACGGACCTTTCTGGGATGTTAGCGCTGGCTGTCGTCCTGTAGAGGATCGAACAACTATGAGTGAACTGCTCAATTGGAGGTTCTGTGTAGGTGAAGTGGGCAAGTCGACTGATCGTCGTCACTCCTGAGCGCTGAGACGATCACCAAGGCACGAAACTTGGCAACGCGGCCGGCCACTTTTACATGCGCCCTAACCACCCAATTTAAACCAGCTTTACTGTATCCCAAGCATGCCATCTTCTTAAATAGCTTTCCATCCATTGCTCGTGAAAACTCTCCTCTTCATATTAAACCATCAACTGCAAGACCATGCCCAGGCTCGTGCGCAAGCCCCCATTCCTCACTAGCGGCCCCCAGGAAGTTTCACCACACCCGCAGCCTCAACTCCACGTCTTCAACACCAGGGCCATAATGTGATCTGATTATAATCTCTCTCTCTGTCTTTCTTTTCATCAATTGCCGCTGAATCACAACCCTTGTCATCCTCGGCCCGAGCCGCAACTGCAAAGCTGACTTGTTCAACCTGTGTCCGCCCCTTGTATCTCTTTACCCCTGTCCTTGTATCACTCTGTCCTTTTTTCACTTCTTACTCTTCAGCCGACCCAATGCTCTCCAGCTTCACAACAAAGCTGGCCCTCAAAAAGGCCGGCATCCCCCGCGACATCCTTGACTTTGAGCAGCAGCCAGAAAAGTCATCGTCCAAGTCAAACCAGGATGATCAGCCCCCTCAGAGCTGGGGATCCTGGATGTCGATCCGATCTCTGCCGCTCACTGTCCAGCCTTGGCTGAACCCTTCGCCTCCGACCGTGGCCGTAGGTCGCGTACCGGGCATTGGTGACAAGGCGCCCGTCGACAGGGAGAGGAGGATTGTGCTCGGCGGCAGGAGAAGGACGTTGCTCGTCTTTCTGCGCTGCGTTGGCTGTGCGTGTACGTTGTCAAATCTCCCTGTTCCCCACGTCGATGCTGCACCTTTACTTTTTCTGTCTCTGCACGACATTCTCTTCATTTCACTCAGTAGCTCTCTAAAACTCATCAGCTGACATTTAAAAAAAAAAAAGTCGCACAAAAGACATTCATCAACCTACGCACTCTGTCGAACCGCTATGGTGACGCCCTCACCTGTATAGCTGTCTCGCATGCCTCAGAGCAGGCCACCCAGAAGTGGGTATCGCTCCTCGGCGGCAGCTGGGGCGTCCGCGTCGTCATCGACGAGGACAGAGCCCTGTACGCAGCCTGGGGACTGGGCACCGGCGGCATGTGGTATCTCTTCAACCCTACCACCCAGGTCCAGGGCTGGAAGGAGACGGGGTGGCTAGGGGAAAAGGTGGCCGGGGCCATTCAGAGGAAGGGCCTTGACGAGAAAAAGGCCCCTAAGAAGGCCGCCGCATTGGATGACGACGACGAAGATGAGGATGGGCCCTTGACAGTCATGGGAAACAAATGGCAAGAGGCTGGCGCTTTTGCCATTGACGGGTCTGGGACTGTTATCTGGGGTGGCAAGGCCATGAGGGCAGACGATGTGATGGAGCTTGAAGATGGGGCTAGGATTTTGTTGGCATAGCAAGCGTTTTCCTTGATATTTACATTGTACGATTGTGTATGTGACCATAAGAATCAAGCTACATAGAAGTTATATATGAATGGCATGGTGTATCAGACGGTCAGGCTGCAGTCAACAATTGCCAAATGACTAACTCTTCGGATCCTCCACTCTGCAGAGAAGAATCAAGTCCAGTACCCAGTTCATCTGGTCCCGCCGTCTCCCACCTGGCATCGCTTGTCGAGGACATGAGCGATTCGAGATGACCCAGCCGATCCGATCCGATGCTCCCCCACAGATTCCCTAAGATATCTGGAAACCCCAGGCCGCCATTCACAGACCCAAGCGCCCATGATCTGTACGGAACTGGATGTTTTCATCGTATGGATGTTGTTGTAGTTGCGGGGACCCTAGGCTTCTCGATCGATAGCCTGTTCTTGGATGAGTGGACCGTTTCTTGTCATGTCGCAAAATCCCCACCGTCAAATGTGACAAAGTCCGCACAACTACGCCGAACAACCGTACTAAAGGCGGCCGACTCCGGGTTGTGGGCAATTACTGAGTTCGCGATGACCAAATAGCCAATGAGGTGGTCAAGGTTCCGAATTCAACAAAACAGAAGCCTGCACATTGCTTATAGAGAAGTAGCCCAATTTAAGCCTATTTAGCAGGACTTCAACGCACCAGAAGGACCAGGCAGGCTGAATGTCGCCCCCTTGCTGCCATCGAAAGGAATCTCAAGATGTACACCATGCCCAAGCTAGTTCTAACACACATGTGCAATGGGTTTGGGGGATTGAGTACTGCAGCCATGGTGACTTGCCATGGTCTGCGGGACACTCTTTTTCAGGGGCTTGAAGTACAAGCAAGAACCCAGTTTCGATATCCTAATTGAACCGGAACTGCTATTCGCCTTCTGCAAAGGAGATTACGGAGAAACTTGCATCGTATATCCACTCTGTGACAAGTTGCACGTAGATCCTTGATCGTTTGACAGATGGCAGATGCGTCAAGACGTAACCCAATGGGCCGAGGCTGGATTGGAGATATCAAGATCGACAAGGAAATTAGTTGTGCCTGATGGCGGTTTGAAGTCGTCCCTGGTTTATGACGTGGCATGCCGATGGCTGATGATCCAGCTTGGTCAAGGCGATACATTTGCCACGCTGGCAAAGATGGCTTCAAGTTGTCTCAACTGAACAGAGGAATGTCGCCATCAGGGCCGAATGTTCACGTTTGATGTCCATTTCAGGTTGTGATCAGACTCAGGGTCTGGGAAGGTTAGCAAACGAAGCGAATAGAGGAACCCTTCCAATCATATGTAAAACTCGGCATGCCTCCGAAGGACTTGGACGTCTCGAAAGCCCAAGGTGAAAGCGGCCAAGACTGCACCAGGGGTTAATACAGATCTTAGCCGAGACACCCAACACTCTGGGGCGAGGCAGTGGTCGGCTATGATGTGTTTCCCTGCCTGCTTTTCATGTCGTACAAAGGGACCAGCTGAACCGGATGAAGACTGACGTTTGATCTAGCCAAATAGAAAAGGCAAGCATCTCGTTTGCTCAGCAAGGATCATGCTCGTCAAGGCTGATTATCAGGCTGCTCGCGTCAGGCTGGATCCAATGCCACGAGATATATATTTCGCCATCACCATCCCCGGCAGTGGTGAAACCGGCAAACGACCACTGGACCAGTCAGCTCCGGACGCGTCGGAGAGAAAAGAAAGCCACGTGAACTGTCAAGTGCCGGACAAAACAGACTATCGACAGCAAAGTGACCAGGGGGTGATGATTGAGGCCTGCGTTATCGAGCCCAACTAGGCGATTTTGGCCAAGGTGAAAGCGCTTGCCTTCATCCCAACGGGCCTGGAACGATTCAGCTGAGCTGAAGTGTGAAATGACTACTTGGTCGCCAAGATAGCTTGAGATTGGTGTTTGCAAGCCTCAATTGCACGTGGATGCGAAACAAAACAAGGCGAATGCCTCACAGTATCGACATACGCCGAGCCTTGCTTGCACGCTTCGAGACTATGAATCATGGCCAAGTAAACAAACAAGGCAAGGCATCAGTTGAGAAGGTGACATTACGAGACAAAAAGAGAAGAAAAGAAACCAAGATGGTCGGGGCTGTCCTGTCGGGTCGTTCGTTCAGCCAGCCGCCTGCATCAGCATCAGGTAAGTCGATGCAATTGAGTTTTCGCTCGCACCTGCGCATCAATGCAAGACCGTCAGCCACGTATCGTCAGCCTGAAGTCAGCTTCAGTGGGACGACAAAGTCAAGCAGAAGCAGAAACAGGGCCTGGGCGCTGAGTGGCTGCACCACACACTGTGCTTCAGGAACCGTCTCTTGAAAATGTGTGGTTGTACCCGACCTGAGATGGCGGCCGCGAGGCGTTTACAAGTGCGCCATCGGGAAATCCGAACCTGGGCTGAGCTGGTAAGCGGGAGAGGAGGGGAAAAGAGACACCGGCTAGACTATGTGGCCTGCGAATAGTCTGATTTACTCGTGGGACTATAAACGGCCTGGGATCTCGAGCATTGACGGGAGCCTCGTGATCTGGACGTGGCTGACCGAGATCCTATACTCTTTTTGCTGAGTGAGCAGGTCAGCGCGAACGCCAGGAATAGATACGGAGAATACGTAGGTGCTGTATCCGTGGGTAAAGATAGAATACGAAACCTATGGCGGGAGGAATACGACCAGCTCAAAGGTAGCCTCGCGTCGGCCCTTTGCGCGTTGCCGTCATCTCGCAGGGCGGCGCATCCACAGGTGCAAGGGACGAGCTTGTTTTTGTTGCTCTACTTCTTGAGGCGGATCGGATCTCGGATAACCCTTTTCCAATTCGATCGAGACGAGAACCTAACGCTGTAGAAAAGGGATGGCCTAGAAAGCCTGGGGGTGGCCAGGAAGGGAGAATGACCACACGAGTCTGATCCGAGAGGTATGACGATGGGGCCAGGTCAGGTCCTGGGATGCAATATCAAAGTGTAAGAGGCGGGCATCGATGAGACATGGTCAGTCTCCTCTCTCCTGCTGAACTGAACTGGAACTGGACTGCACAATACGAGGTGCACCTTTTGGATAGACGCTGTAGATCAATCCCCTCTCCTCCCTTTGATACATAGCCTGTGCTACACACGCAGCAGCCGCACCAACACCAACTGACCCCCCGGTCCATTTCCCCGTACCACCGACCGGTCCCCGGAGCAAGTGGGAAATGGGAAGAGGGGGGTGTGTGTCTCTTTTTCCTCCGACGGCGCGTCAATTAGTTAGGGACAGCGCTAGACTCCAGAGTAGCGAACAAAAGTCAAATCGATAATTTGGCCTCTGGAACCCTGAGAATTCGATAGTTTGGTGGAGAATGAAGATTTGTTCAGCCAGCCCGTGACGACAGAGTTGATGAAGAGGAGACTGACTATTCGTGATCGTCATTACTCTCTGGAAAAAGAAGAGAGAGAAAAACAACCTTTGTCGGTTGCTGAAGGTTCAGCATCCTCGCCGTCAACGATGCAGCCCAGGTCCCGCCTCCGCTCACTCGCAACTTCGCGACAACAACTAACCCCAACCCCTGCTTGGCTTCTGAGCCTTGACCTGACGCGCCCCGGGCGTGACAGATGACGGGCTCTGAGATGGGCCATCCGTGTGCTGGCTGGGCTGGCAGGACCGCAATAGGGAGGACAGGACAAGGAACAGGAGCAACAGGAGGAGGAGCAGGTACACGGGCCTCCAGTGGGCTCGCTCATCAATCAATTCCATTCAAATCTTCTGGCTTGTCTGTCTATTTTCGCCTCCCGTCATTAATACGAGTGGCCCTCAAAGAAAGTAAAGGGAACGGCCGGGTCCGAGTCCGGGTATTCGATCAAATCTGATTCACATTTGGACAATCCAGGGCGGGAAATCTCATGGTCTCAGTAGAACATGATATGATAGAGTCAAAGAAAGAACCAACAAGCTACATACCTGCAGAGTAAAGAATATGATTCCAACGTCGCCCTTTGAATCCCAAAAGGGGACACGCGAGGTGTCTCGCCTCCGCACACACGCACATGCCGACACCGACAATGGGACATGGCAAGACAAGCTGCACGTCTCTCTCCGCAATTATCATGCGCTGTCGGCCTTGTTCATTTGAGGCTGCATCTCAATAATTACCCGCCACGGACGGACATTTACGGCGGCAGCAGAAAAGGGCCTTGCTAATTGCTAATTCTGGGCTTTCCATCTGTCGGTCGCACCGGTCGCGGTACCTGATTCTGCCGGTCCAATGTCTCGTTAGACAGTAAATCCTCCTCCCGTAAGAAAACAAAGGAGAAAGTCCTGAGTTTGAGGGGAATTGGAGGACCGACCCCTCGGAATCCAGAACCCGCCCTCACCAAGAGAGAGCCTCCTTGATGGCTGGTTACCGGTCGGAGAGGTACCGGCCGAGACTGTTCTCTCTGGATCAAGCTCCTCTCCAGGGACGGGTCGTGACTTGGCGGCGCCGTAGCAGCACAACAGGGCAAGGGCCCAAGGCATGGATCACGGCCAGGAGTCATCCATGGGAGAGACGCGGGTGGGACACACGGGGCGCGTCAGGGGGGTTAGGAGAGTACAGAATCAGGGTCCCCGTTCGGCAGCGCATCGGCCAAGGCCCCTGTAGAGACTGACACAGCGCTAGCCAGGAAGTGCAGTTCTAAATTGACAAGAGCATGGCCTGTTTGGAGGAGAGGAATATCCGTATCTATCTTGGGTTTGATGGGGATGGGTTGAGGTGCACCTTGAGAGGGAGAAGGCAATCTTGGGTGCATCTGCAAGCCCGCGTCCGTCCCGTCATCTCGGCCAACGCTCCAATGGCACAGTCGCAACCTCTAACGAACTGCACACAGTGCATCTCTCTTTTCTGGAATCCCTGGACGGGCTTTGTCCATGGATCCCAGTGGCCCTATTGCTTCGCTAACTATTGCGGAGGCTTCTGCCACGCGCTGGACGGTACGGTACAGTAGGCATGGACAGGCAGCTGGAGGTGGATCTCGCTATTCCACGGGGCATGTCGCCCCTAGCACACGCCGGAAGCTGGGCCTGGCTCGAGATGGCCCCGTTCTGCGCCCTGTTACTGCTGGAGGAACCTACTGATTCCCATCCCCCCCCCCTTTGCCTTCAATTACCATCTCATATTGCCTATCCCATCCCATCGCCCTCTCGGGTGTCCCGCGTCCCTTTTTCCATCTACTAGAGAAGCCCTGCTGAGGCTGTCGCTTGGCAGTGGGTACCCCTCCGCTCGCTACCGGCACAGACGCCCATTGGATTTCTGGCCCGCCCGCGCGTGGGCGGATGGATGTTGCCCGTGTTGGGTTGGGTCATGGAAACACTGTACCGGCACTGTGAATGGATTGCCCTGCTAAACGGGCTTCCCACACTTTTCTGACGAGAGGAGGCGTTTGGTAGCAGAAATGTACCGAGTTTGTGTCATGAGCAGGACGAGAACAAACTGGCAAATGCCCAGCCTCCCCACCGCTGAGGTGAGAGCGAGCATCGAAATGAGTGAGCTTATCCCGGGGCTCCGAGGGATGGACGGCGGTTGCACATGATGATAATACCGGACAATTCATGCAAGTACAGTGTGCAAACCAACGTCCTCACACCTCAGTCCATCCATGGACAATCCCCTCCCCTCAGTCGCACTCTCATCGCTCAGTGGAGGGTGGGCCATCCCATCTGCTGGACTTATGAGGTACCAACTGTACTAACTCCCGTCCTCCTCACGCACAGCTCACACACAGCACACCTGCATCCGCCATACTACATTGGAACCCCAATCCCAATCCCAGACCCAGATCCAGCCAGAAGCACTGCACCAAAAAGGACGGCACTTGGAGGACGGGCTCGGTCTCTCTTGCTTGTGTGTGTGTCTCTCACTCTCACTCTCACTCAGCCTGTCCTGTCCCGCTTGGCTCTCTACTACTACCATTCGCATTTTGTTGCTTTGTTTCTTTTCTCTTCTCAATCATCATTCTCTCTCCCCAATCTTCTTCGGTACTACTTGCTCTCGCCTCTCCGTTCTCCTTCGCATCATCTCAGAAACCAACCCATTCGCCCTCTCTCCCCCACGAGGTGAACCGGCGTCCCTCGCACCGAGCGACCCCTTTTGGCAAGGACCACCCCACAAGCAAGCGTCTCGGTCCCATACACAGTCCACGTCCATCCGTTCACCATCCTCGAATCCTCCATTTCCATCATTATCCCGCGCCCCGGGGCTTCGCCGTTATACCAAAAAAAGCTGCCTCGTCCCTCGCACAACAACCACCGCGCCACACGCTTTTCGAATCTTTGAAAGGGCGCTGTTCTAGTTTCTTGCCTCATTTCAACGACGGTTCTTTTTTATCTTCGCCAGTAGCCTTGCTTCAACTGCTTTGTCTCGACGATTCATACTCGCTATTTCCGCCGTCCGCCTTGGCTTTTCCCCGAACAGCGCCTCGTGGTCATCTTCGCCCCCTGCTCCTTTGACTGTGCATTGGTTCGGATACAGAGGCCTAGACGCTCCCTCCGATCCTCAATATTCTCGCCGTCGCTTCTTTACTCTCAATTTCCACCATCTCTTGCCCGCCTCAGAAGAATACCCCCAAGACTCTCTATAGACAAGACAGCCTCGTCGACGCCTGTTGTCGCCTCCCCGCACTCCTTTGAAACTGTCCCGGGGCTCGCTCGCTGCTCCATATGGACACCCAGACCACAACGGCCGAACCTCAGCATCCCTATCCCCCAAGTCCTTGGAACACGGTCTCGACGATAACATCGAGCACGACGAGTTCGACGACGGCCTCGACGACGAGTAGCCACAGCGCTCCCGCCGCCGACGGCTCCTTCTTCCCCGACCCGGCCGCCACCCAGTTTCACTCTCATCTCGACTTCCTCCCCTTTCTCCTCCCCCAGCAGTCCAACATCTACCACGCCCAGCTCCTACACTACAACAAGCTCATCTCGCCCGCCCGCGGAGGCGGCCTACAGACGCCGCCGCTTCCTCCCGTCGTCTCCGCTCCTCATATCCAGGCCGCGCCCAGGTCGCGATCTTCTAGCAAGGTGTCGCTCAAGGACGCATCCGCCGGTAAGGGGAACACAGGAGGAGGCCATGGGAGCAGGTCACATCAGAACTCAGACAAGAGTCGCTCGGTTGTAACCTCGAAGGAGGTTCCGTCCAAGATGCCTTCCAAACAGTCGGCCGACTCATCGAGGCCTCTGCCCCGTCGATCCGCGCCCTCGGCTCAGTCCCATTCCAGCTCTGTGCCCTCCACGCCTCATCAGCACGCTCGTCAATTCTCCTTTGAGGATCGCGAGCCGTCCCCCACCGGCACAAACAACCACTCCCCCCGATCCGCCTACTCCGAGACAAATAGCACCCTGCCGTCGCTGCGACCCTTGCCACCGCGATTAGGGGGCTGCAAGTATGAGACGGCCCAGATCAACTCCAGAAGGAGGATACCTTATTCGGTCGGCAACGACCGTCTTGAGAAGCTGGACTTGCAGACGGTAAAAAGCAAGCTGACCGAGGATGAGGAGCGAAAGTTGGCGACCGACATGCGAGAGGTCTATGACCGACTGCTGCCCACTGCCGCTGTCGAGGAGAACCGCAAGAAGCTGGTGCTGAAGCTTGAAAAGATCTTCAACGACGAGTGGCCTGGACACGACATTCGTGTTAATCTCTTTGGTTCTTCTGGGAATCTCCTTTGTTCGGATGACTCTGATGGTTTGTTGACTCCGCATATTTCTCGTAAGCCACATCTAACCGGACCTAGTGGATATCTGCATCACCACCTCGTGGCGCGAATTGGAGGGTGTTTGCATGATCGCCGACCTCCTGGCGCGACGTATGTGCCTCGCCCACCCACCCAACTGTAACTCGCTGACAACACATAGGGGGGATGGAAAAGGTTGTCTGCATTTCGGCAGCCAAGGTGCCAATTGTCAAGATGTGGGATCCTGAATTGGGCCTTGCCTGTGACATGAATGTCAACAACACCCTTGCTCTCGAGAACACTCGCATGGTTCGAACATATATAGATACCGACCCTCGAGTTCGTGAGCTTGCCATGATTGTCAAGTACTGGACCCGGAGGAGGATAGTCAATGATGCGGGTACGTTTCACTTTTCGTCTTGCTGCACATCTGTCTGACCGTTTATAGCGTTTGGCGGCACATTGAGTTCTTACACTTGGATTTGCTTGATCATCGCGTTCCTGCAGCTCCGAAGTCCCCCCGTCCTCCCCGCGCTGCATCAGCTGTCACACAAACTTCCTAGACCGGACGGTACAATGCCCGACTTTGCCGACGATCTCAAGAAGCTGTCTGGTTATGGAAACAAGAACAAGTCATCGGTCGCCGAGCTTCTGTTCCAGTTCTTTCGATTCTACGCGCACGAGTTTGACTACGATAAGCACGTTCTCTCGGTCCGTCTCGGAAAGCTAGTTACCAAGCATGAGAAGAAGTGGCACTATGCGATTAACAACCAGCTCTGCGTCGAAGAGCCGTTCAACACCTCCCGTAACCTCGGGAACACGGCCGACGAGTACTCGTTCCGGGGATTGCATATGGAACTTCGACGAGCGTTCGACTTGATTTCGGTGGCGAACTTGGAAGAAGCATGCGAAACGTACGTGTTTCCCAAAGAGGAGGAGAGAGTATGGTCCCGACCACCACCACAATCTCGACCTGTCCTACTGCGCAGCTCGTCGCAGACACATTCTGGACGTGGTGGTCGTGGAAACCACCGTGGCGGACGACACAACAACAATTTTCATCGGAACACCGGGGGGAATCGGCGAGCATCGTCTGGCGTCCCTCAATATGATGCCAACACCAATAACGTGTATATCCCGCAGGTCAACATGCAGCAGGACTTGCAGTGGTATCAGAACCCGCAGTTCCAGCAGTTCCAGTATACACAGCAAGATCTCATGACTCAGATGGCAGCATATCACCAGGAGAACATACGGCTTTTGTACGCTTCCCAGTCACCAGCATTTATGCAGCAGCAGGCCCAAGCCCAGGCTCAGGCTCAGGCTCAGGCTCAGGCTCAGGCCATGAACCAGCAGCAACAGAGGATGTCGACCAGCACAGGTACCAATCAGCAACAGCAGCAGCAGTCTACGGACCGTTCGAGGACGAATTCTTTCGACAACCCGCCACTGAGCGCGCCCCTGCGACCTGATTTGTATGCCATGTATGGAATGACTCTGGGGGGGCCTTTCTTTCCTCAGGCAGGTGGCTATGGAACGTACCCTTCGTCTCCAGCTAGTACCAATGGCGCAACCCAGGACTTTCGCCGTTCCATGCAGCGATCAGGAGCGAACAATGAGGCAGGTGGCTCAGCAAACGGTACTCTGCGGTCACACTCTCAGCCCGCATCCCGGTCTCCATCAGCGCAGGCAGCTGGGAACTACTTTGGTAACCAGCAAGTCAATGGCGCTGCCAACCCTCGTAGCATGAATGGTGTTCCAATCCCGAGTTTCATGTCTGACGACACAGATTTCGACGAGACCCCCAAGGCTCATACCGACTCTCCACAGTCGGAAGAGGGCAAGTATGCCGCGTTTTACTTGACAGAGAGCCCCAGCCCTGGTAAACAGTCTCAAAAGTCGCAGCCTGGTTCCAACGGTATTGCCTTTGGGGATCTCAGCCAAAACTCCAGCCCAGGACGTCGACGGCTCTCGACAGATCAACTCCCGCAGACGATTCTTGACCGCAGGATGAGACGGACATCCCGATCGCCCTCGCCACTGGGTCACTCGCGAGCTTTCTCTGCAAGCACCGCCTCGGCGCCACTTGCACAGGCCCCTTTCCCTGGAAGCCAGAACAAGAACCTCTCTCGACCCTTGGTTGTCAATGGGTCATGTCTGAAGACGAGTGTCCTCCAGAGCCCACGTCAACCATCGGGCGAAGAGAGCAATGCTTCAGAAGACTCGTCCAACTCCGAGAACCCTCTCCAGATTAATGCTGGAAACGGTGTGCCAAGTTACCCCGTTGACGGTCCAGTTGTCTCGTCAAGTGCACCAGAAGAGGCAACGGCCAAGCAAGGTGTTCCTAACCAAGTTCCTGTTGTAGCAAACGGAACCACACCGCATATGGCCCCATCATCGTCAGCGGATAATCCATCATTCCAAGAGCGCATTTTGATGATGAACACATTGAACACATACTACATGACCGCCCCCAATCTCGCGCAAGAACCTGTGGCGGGAACGTCACGTCTGTCACCCTCGACCCGACAGCGCTTAATGTCTCGTCAGCAAAATGGAATTGCACCGCTTGACCTCGCCATCGCTGAGCACCGTATTGATCGTCCCATTGGTCAAGATTTTGCTCATCTATCTCCAGTGTATGAGAACCGTACTCCTTCTCCCACAGTGGTTCGAAAGCCGGATGGACCTTTGAAATCAGAGAAGCAGGGCGCGCAGAACAGCCCCAAGGCATCACGAGGAGATGGTTCCAAGGCAGGCCAGAAGCCTGACGAGCGAGTGCAGGATTCCCAGGATGGATCAAAACCTCAGAAGAGCCAAAAAGTCAATGCGCAGTCTCAAAAGGTCAACGGAGTTCGAGAGAACGGCCATACTCGCGGGGCTAAGAGCGAAAGCGACGGAGGCTGGCAAAAGGCGGGCAAGGGAAAGAAGAAGGGTGCCAACAATGCCGTAAATCAAGGGAACGGCGAGCAGCTTCCCAAGCTTGAATCCGAGCGCAAGGGGGGCTGAAGAGAGGATGCCAAACCGGGAACTACCGATGGAATATCTCGTGTAGTGACACGCAACCCAAGGTGGCAAGGACACCTCACGGGGTTTCGCCCGGGACGACGACGATCGCTTGATTTATCAACTGGCATATCACGATTTTGGATAGGACGGACTGCAGCCTCGGCGCCGCTCCTAGCCACCGACGCCATGTCAGAGATGCTTCGCGGGACGAGAATGGGACACGTTGGACACTATTCTGGATGGGATCCGGATAGGTGGAAGATGTTGACATGTGTAGCAAGTGTGTACGATTGATGTCGAGGGAAGCCATCATAACAGCAACTTATACCACATCGGGTAGTGGTGTTTAGTTACAGATCGGCACGGAAGGCAGGCGGGCTGGGAGGGGAGGGGACGGATGGAAGAATGACTGAATGGCCGGCTGGATGAATGGATGGATGCAAAGAAAGAAAGGATGGATAGGAGAGGCGTTGGCGTCTTTCTACACATGGCCGGTTGGGAGGCGTTTTATAAACAGTTGCAATTGCATCGAGACAAGCCCATCTGGAAGGGGGGAGGGAGGGAAGCCAGTTTATATCTACAGGCTACACAGGCAGAGGAGGGACCAGCGTTTTTAGATGGTTGTCAGAAAAAGCATGACAGATGTAACGGAGCACAAAAATGACATACCTGAAAGTTTTAATGAATGAATGTTTATAGAATGGTAGTGAATTGGGAGTGCCTTGGTCAATGAATGATTATTGTGATCTCAGCCCTATCTTGTAGGTCCAGTCACAATAACAATCCAGTCGCTCCGAATGTCTCACGATGTTCTTCGAGAACCCTTGAGGTTTTCTTAGGTGGGGCAGTTTGGTGTGGGTGAGCGAGTTGAGAGCGGCATGATGCCGAACTTCCGTCAAGATGACTCTTGCTTGCCAACTCCTCACTGCAACTAACCATGTCGCAGGCTACAAATCAGTCACAATCTGATAATCATCAATACCTTGGGTACGCAAAGCTGCAAGGTTGCGTTTGCATGTCTTGACAGAGATCTGTAGTCAGAGCTTATCAAAGGAATGGTTTCATTAGTAAGGCTTAGTGTGAAGGTGGGCTAGGCAAAAGCGGCTGAAGTGTGGTGCCTACGGTGTTGGACGGATATTGCGGCGTGTGCGGGATATGGGATTGAGGGCGGGGAGAATTGGGTTTGGAGGTGACGTTTGATGGTATGAGGGGAATGGGTATAAAGAGATGGGATTGTCTCGTTTGTGTTCTTCTTTAATTATCGCAGTCTTTGTCAATTCTGAGGGCTACACGAGACACACCTTCACAATGAGTATGCTTTCTGCTGAAGTCGCGGAATGGGGCGCTGCACCAAAGCCCATGAGGATCCTCCCTCCTCCCGCTCCCATCCACGAAGAAGAAATCGAGATTCGAGTCCTCGCTGTGGGCCTTCACCAACTCGTCCGCACCCGAGCCGCGGGCAAACACTACACTTCAACCTCTCTCCCCCACGTACCCGGAGTCGACGGTGTCGGCATCAACGTCTCAACGGGGAAAAAGTCCTACTTTACCACTCTTACCACCGGTGAAGGCACTTTTGCTGAGATTGTTAATGTTCCTGTTGAGGATGTCACTGAGCTGCCTGATGGCGTTGATCCAGTCGTTGCAGCTGCGCTTATGAATCCTGTCATGAGTAGCTGGATGGGACTCAAGAAGCGAGTGGATTTTCTCAAGGATAGAAAAGGCAAGGAGGGAAAGCCTTGGAAGGTCCTCATCATGGGGGCTACAAGTGCAAGCGGAAAAATCGCAATCAAAGTTGCCCGCACTCTCGGAGCAACACAAGTCGTCGGCGCGGCTCGTAATAAGGATGCTCTCGCCGCACTTCCTCTCGACTCGACTATTGTTTTACAAGATCCGCCTACGTCTACGGATTTTTCTGCTGCGGCGGATGCTGATGTCGTGCTTGACTATCTCTTTGGTCCATGGCCAGCAGCATACTTGACGAGCGCCTCAACAGCGTCAGCAAAGAACGCTCTTACATGGGTAGGAATCGGCGCTATGGCCGGCGACGGAGCCCAGATCCCCGCAGCAGGTCTTCGACGACGAGATGTCAGTGTTCGAGGTGCGGGACCAGGAGCGTGGAAGCTGGAGGAGTACGCGGCTGAGGTGCCGGGGATGTTGAATGTGCTTGTTGGAGAAGGGGATGAGGGCATCCGGAAAGTGAAGATGGAGGATGTTGAGGAAGGGTGGACGAGCAAGGAGAAGGGGAGGGTTGTGTTTGTGTTTGGTGATGAGGGTGTTTGAAGGTGGGATATTATGGAAGGTTATAAACCAGAATGAGAATTATGACATGACTTTGTATTTTCAGGTCTTCCAGGCTTAAAGTTGGTTTGTGATGCACTGTCCTACAAAGCTTGGTGATGTGGGTGATTGAGCTGTAACTGGGGTCCATGTAGCAGACACACCACGAGAAGAGTCTCTTACATAGGACAAAAAAAAGGAAAGTGTAGTCTGATCTGTTAATTAGTTTGCCACTATCATAAGCATCGCCTACAGTAGGTACAATTGGTTTCGTTGCCTAATCTGTCGTATCTGTCGTATCCTACTCTATGTTCACCCTACATCTCACAATACTTGTTCCTATTTCAAGGCATGACGAGAGTCCTTGGATTAAGGCCCGGTACCCGCGAGATGTCGTGTCAATCTTCTAATCCACGCTCAAACCTACCAATGGAAGCTGTCAGCATCATAGTCGGATTTCCATTCTGAGGTATATCATCATGGTGCCTAGCTTCACCCATGATCCGGCCCCCAAACACCTAGCCCGCCCACCAGCCAGCCCCACGAAAGACCCGGTACATAGACCGGCACTCCAAAAATAGTGCCGTCAAACCCCAGACAAGAGGGCCTCGCAAAAGTCTGGAGAAGAGACAGGGCGGACGGGATGCTCTGAGGAATCAGCATCGTTTTTATGTCGGAGCCTAAAAGTGGGTGTTGGCAGGGGTTACGGGAGGGTCTTGGAAGATCTGGTCGAGATGGAGGGGTGAGATATGAGACATTCTGTTTCAGTGAGGCGGTTTCTGGTTTTGGTATTCGTGAAGGGCTGAATCTAGGGCTGTGACGAGTGTTTGAGTTGGAGTGAGGCCAGCAGGTGATTGTGATGTTGCTTGGACGAGGTGCATATAAAGCTGCCTTGGATACGACTAGGCATCTTTCGAGTTGAGTGAATACGAACTACGGGAATGCATTTAGTGAATACTTGATACGTCTATTTTTGCAACCCTGTTTGAGGCTGCTTCATTGACACGAGGCTCTTGCGGGCACCTTGACCGTGAGCTGGTCTTGTCTAGGTAGTCCACGATCCATCATGGTGGAGCTTTCACGAGCCTGACAGCAAGCCGAGGGACACATGTTAGAGTGAATAATCGTGTATACAGCAGATCAAAGAGACAAGAGACGAGATGCTAGAAACATATCTCTGCAATAGTTAAAAGACACTTGTCATTGAGAGCTACGGATATAGATCAATGCCAGGGCAGTCTCGTGACCTAGGACTTGAACGTCTCCTCCCCCGCAATTGTCTTGGCCCTTTTCGTAGCAGAGCAGCAGAAGCCGGCAGTCTGTACTCCACAGAATAAACGGCTTGCCCCCCTTTCGACGAAACCCCACGGATCGTCTATTAAAGCACCTCGAAGGGATATAAAGTTCTGGAGTCCTTCATACAAGTCGTTGTAGGTTTATTGGCTTCAGTCCTAGAGAGTTCGCCCGGAACGGTCCGTACTGTGTCGATTGAGCTAAGCACTGTGCCTCCACCCCAGTCTAACCCCCGGCCATACGTCACAATTCATACAGTACGAGCCAAGAAGGCATCCAGCCGCGCTCACCATCCATCTCAGCTCAGCCTCCGATCCTCTCCTCTTTCACTCACCCCGTCTCATCCCGCCCGCAGCGCGTGCATCTACAAACGCGTGTCCTTGCGTTGCGCATCTTGAAGCCTCGTCGTCGTCGCAAGGCCGCTAACGAAGTCCAGACAGTCGATAGTCCTACTCCAGTTAATCGCCCCGGTTTTCAACCCCAGTCTCACCAAGCCCAAGCCCGTTAGTTAGCGACCTTTCCTTTTGGCACCTGCTCTCTCCGCCTTCCGCTCAGCCCAGGCCCTGTCCTTTGGAAACGACGACAATAGCCGAATCCCGACCTGACCTTTCGGCTGCCGTCTTTCTCCTCTACAAGCGAGTGTCTTGCTGTTGGGGATATTCTGCCGTCTTTTGTAGACCCTGTCAGCCTTGCCGCTTGCTTCATCGCGACCCATATCCCCGGAGACTGTGGGGTTACAGCGACCGCCGATAAGTAGCGATTATCAGTCCCCGTCCCTCCTGCGCCCACGATCCGACGACCCCGGCTCGACGGCCTCTCACTGCGTCGCCACCGAACAACGCCGAAACCCTCAAGATACGATAGTCACGGGATCACGCGGGCAAGTCTCTAGCAGTCTTTCCGGCCCCTCTCGTCCCGGAGAGGCGCTCGCTTCCTCACGGTGGCTATGATGCAGTGGTCTCGCGCCGGCACTGAAGCTGTGCAAGTCCTCGAGGCCTGATGCGATCCCACCGGGCTTCCGTTCCTTCCGGCGACAAACACTCCAACATATCTATGAGGGTCGACATGGTCTCGAGGACTTCAAGCGATGGCCCTCCCCCGGGCGTTGGGCGGAAATGGAACTCTCTGATCAACAAGATCCCTAGGAGAGGGGTACGTCGAAGCGATGCTTGGCTTGGTGAACTCGACTAATGTGTGCTGCGTGACAGATCAAGATAATAAGTCAACATGCCCCCGACACGAGTACTTCAGACCTAGGTCTCAATCCCAAATCCCCCGAGTCCCATTCCGCCAATCCCCTCGAAACACAAGAGTCCAACATCCGCCAGCTCCAGAGCCTGGTCGGGCGCATGCCGCGCAACATCCCCTCCTCACCCGACCACGTCGACGCCGCCTACAATGATCTCAGAAAGGTCAAGGAGCAATGCGCTACGCTATGTCGACAAATCCTCACGGACGAGCTCCGTCGCGCCCGCGGCGGGGGCGAAGTTCTGAACCGTCGCGATTCATCCGTCGAGTCTCCCCGCAGTCCCGGTCACATATACGATACAAGGAGTTCCTTTAGTGGGAGGAGCCTGGCCGAGGTTGTCTCTGGGAGTGTTGTTAAGAGCATTCACCAGAATGACGCCTGGCTTACGGCTGTTCGCGACTGGAAGAACTACCTCGAGTCACTCGCCGAAGCATGCCGAACGAGTCTGATCGAGACGTACAAGAATAATGAGCGCGAGGCGACACCGGAGATGGTGGAGGCCTTGTTCACAAACAAGCCTTTCCGAAAGGAGTCTGTTGCGCGCATGCGCAATGCCAGTGTGACTCGGGTCATGTCGCCAGACCCTCAATTCGTGAGTTTACTCAGTCGTTCACTCTGGCGAACACTGTCTGACCTCTTCTAGTTCCCTAAATACGAGATGCGATTCTATAATTACGAAAGAATAAAGCAAGAGTTGACCGAAATCCGACAAATGCTTCAGTCCGGTGAATCGGGCATCTCTCCCGACCGCATTATCAACGAGTATGTCATCTCTCAGCGAGGTGATGCTGTTCTTGAATTCGCAAACACCGCTCCCGAATGTGGTCTCAATGATCCGGCACTTCGATTCCGAGTATCGTCTTATATGCTAGCGGAGACTTCGCCCATCTTTGCTCGCATGTTTTCGGGGCAATCCAGTAGTCTACACCCTAACGACGACGACGATCTCTCGACCCTATTGCCCTCACCCCCGACAAAGTACTTTTGCAAAGACGGATCAGAGGTCAAGCTGTACCGCATGCCACAAGTTGAGCTCAACCGTCTCAGTTCTCTCGAGATCCTTTTGCACGCAGCGCACATGCACAATGAGAGGGTGCCCAAGGAAATCAGTTTTGAGCAATTCGTCGCTATTGCTGAGTGCTGCATGAGATACAAGAGCACATCGCCTCTGGAACTTGTTGTGGAACATCTGTGGATGCCTCAATGGATGCACAAGGGTGCCGACGACATGCCTGATGGACTCTTGGTGATCAGCTATGCATTTGGGTTACGACAACTATTTTCGCGAATGTCCAAGACCACGATTCTCAACCTGGTTGACGAAAAGGAGCTGCAGGCTAAGCCTTGGCCACAGAAGATCAAGGACAAGATTTGGGCCGTTCGATGCGCCAAGGTCGCTCAGGTTCATGACTGCTGTGTCAATGCTATTCAGGAATACCTCAGAGCCCCAACGCATACCTCGGTTGAACCAGGGGCCTCACCAATGGAGCCAAACAGCTTGTCATCCGATATCGTGACTCCGATGATGCTCACAAGCACACCTAGATGTCCCAAAGGTAGCCATTGGTGTGACGCAACAAATCTAGGATGGCTGATGCTGGTTTACAATGAGATGGGTCTGTTGCCGCACATCATGCGACCAAGTGTGCTAAACCACCTCCCCGAGTCACAACCACAGCCTAGGAGTTTGGCTCAGATGGTTGATGCATTGAGGAGGGTACCCGCACCACCAACCCCTGTACATCGGGGAGTATGTGATCTGGGTCCGGCTTTTCGGTCGTCTATCAACGACATCTACAACAGCGTGTTGGGTCTGACGCTATTTGACATCAGTGGCAAGAGCCATGGCTGGGCTCTCTCGAAACACCGTGAACGCGAACCCCAGACACAGCTCAACAAGGGATTGAGTGGTATGGCGGCGAATGATCCGGGATATAGTGTCGCGACTGAGTTTCCCGAAATCATTCGGCTCCGCATCATGTGTGAGCTCGGGGAGTTGGAGGATCTTCATGCGGCTGCCATGATCAACCGGGCGTATTACGAGACATTCAAGAAACATGAGCTCTTCTTGATGAGAAACATCTTGCGCATGGATCGGAAACGAGCTGGGACAAGACAGCACATTCCCATCACCATCAACACTAATGAAGAAAAGGTGCTCAAGGAGGAATCGGATATTTTGAAGACAACAGCAGGCGACACAGCGGACGCCATGACCATTATGACGGAAGGAGACGATGACGATGTGGAATACACGGACTCTGATGACGATAGCCTATACTCGTCACAAGCACCATCCGTTCAGCGGTCGGTGCCCAGGAGTTCATTCTCTAGAGGGCCTGATCGCCGAGGATCTACAGAGCCGTCCGTGGTGAGCGCGGGCAGCCCCGTGCGGACACCACGGCCACGACCTGAAACACCCACTTCGAGATCTACGAGAAGCGGAACTCCAACTACGCCACGACAAGCACCAGTGGATCTACCGCCGGCTGCGACATCTCCTACAAAGCCGGCGGTCGACCATAACGAGGAGATCGATGAGCCGCCGCTCACAGTGGAAGAAGCCCATCGAATTCTCTGGCCTGATGCAATCATCGAAGCTGTAACGCCACCTCCGCCTCCTGGGGTTGAAGGCATACGAGAGAAGTTCCGAGCAGGCGATCCGGCGTTTGAAGAGAGACTCGAAGAGAAGACTCTTGTCCCAACTGGGGATAAGCAGTTGCGAAGTGAGCATGACCGTAGGGTCGGGTTGCTCAAAGGTGACCCATGTGATGGGGATGGCCCACGACGAGGAGGTAAATAAGTAAAAAGAGATGGAACTATACCCGACGTTTTGAATAGGCATTGGACAAGCGAGATTTGGATGAAGCATCTCGATATATACTACTGTGTCTAGGAGCCTTTTGTTTACGACGGGCGCTGGCTGGCTCTGGCATGGGGTGCTGATACCCTTGGCGCGAGGAGTTGGGATAACTTGGATCATGCATGGGATATAGCGGAGCTGGTTATTTAGCTGAATTACTAATGAATGAATGCATGACAAGTCAAAGACACACCGTTGTATCTCGAGCTGTTGTTGATGTTAAAGACCTCGATCTATGCCATATTGTGGAGGGCGTGATGAGGGACAAGCTCGGATGAGGTCTTTGGCCTCAGATAACCTTCATGGCAAGCCACGTCACTCGGTCAAGAAAACAGCCCGCTGATTCCCAACTTATCTTGTACATTTCACTCTCTGCAAGGCCTTGCTCAACAATGGCTCCGGTGCTGCAACCGCACACTGGAATTCTACGTGAGGAGAATATTGTTCTTCGGCAAATCCTGGGATATCGCCTCGAGACCATTCAAACTTCGCCATACAACCCACCCCAGATTGGACAATACCTGCCCGGCACTTTCCTCAAGGACATTTTGCTTGTGTCTGTTGATGTCGATACGGGAGGGGGTTACGAAGTCATCTCCCCTGATCAGAGTTTCCACATTGGCGTGTCAATTTTTGACACTCGGTGTCTTATACAGAAGCTGGATGATCCTCGCGATGCCATCACGTCCTACCAGAATATTAATCGGGATTCGAAGCCGTGTAAATGGGCCGCTAAGAGCTTTCTCTTTGGAGAGACAAAGCTGATGACACTTCACGACTTTGCATCGCGGATTTCTTTGCTCACAAAGGACCGCGATTATGTCTTGGTTGAGCATGGGACTGGGGAGGATGTTAAAGTTCTCAACAACATCGACCCCAAGATTGTGGGCCGAGCCTCTTACGTCTTGGATACAGTCAAAGCTGCGCAGTTTCCTCTACAGCTGTCCTATCGGTATAGCACTGAGAGGCTCCTTGATGAGCTTGGGATCGGTTATGCGAAACTTCATGCAGCTGGGAACGATGCTCATTTTGTGCTCAAGGCTTTGCTGATGATTGCTGTCCGCGATGGACGTATGGTGCAGGAGACTGCTAAGTCTGGTGATGAAGAGCTGTTTCGTTACCTGGAGGCTGTTGCACATGCCCCGTGTGATTTACCCGTCTGGACTGACACCCCGCCGGTCACTTCCACATCGCCAAAACCGAAAGTGAAGTTGGGTGTAAAAGCAAAGGGTCGATTGCGTGCGGAAAGAAAGGCTGCTAGACGAGCGCTTGAGGAGCTATCGTGGGCCGACAAGTCAACGACTCAGCAGACCACAGACGAGCAGCAAAACCACACACCTCTCGCATAACCCTGTCCAGGATCAGAGTCGAGGACCTTTCGGACGTCAAAGAGGTTTATCCATTAGGCCGAATCCCATCAGATAGAGTTCATGGCGATGTCAGTATCGCTCAATGCGGGGTCATCTGACTGTCGTTGAAAGGCCCGAAGCGGAGGATACAAAGAAGGGGTATTGTCGCTGAACTGTCCTGGAACATCATAACTCTACGATTTCATCGCCATGTTCTTTGCCCTCAGCTGCCATCAAGTCAATTCTCATCTTCATTTATAGGCGCTATGTCGCCTCCAGAAAGAGGTTCTCGCTGGTCGGGTCACAGACGGCGGAGATCTCATCAAGGAAACAAGAGACACGCTCACCAACAGCCAGCGGCCGGCCCTCGCACAGGATCATCTCGCGGAAACCGTCGTCGTCCGCGCCGGAAAGTGGGACAGCGACCACACGAGCAACCACCTGAGCCACCTGTTGTCTGTCCAGCATGGGTCTTCATACCATTTGCCAATGTTCAGTAACTCTCCCTCCATCCGCAGCCCTCTTGCGCATCCCGCTGATTGTCTCTGCAGTGTGGCCCGCGATCGTGCTTGGTTTAAGGACGACTACGTTCCTTACCGGACACAGTTTGCCAATTCCCAGGGTGAAGAGTTTACAGCTATTGGCGTCGGGACTGTTGGCATCATCATCGAGTGGTTAAATGGCGAACGCACTGAATTCATCCTGAGGAACGTCCTGCACTCTCCAGACGTTGCCTGGAACATAGTCGGGTACCCGATCATTGAGGACTACTATATTCCTCCTATCGAGCTGCCGTACCATATCTGGAAAGTGACAGACAAAGGCGACCCCATCGCGCGCTTCAGACGCTGGGGAAACAATGCCGTACTCAGTCTCAGTGAAGTGCCTCGGGGTACTATACCGGGTCCCAATCCGTTGTTAACAGATAAGATCCCGGCGGTGTATTGGCCCGAGATCGAGAGAGATCGGTTCGCACAGCTCCACAGAGGTCAGCTTCGTTTGCTGTTTGACGACGAGAGAGCATGGTTGAAGGAGAACTGGGGTGACGAGTTCCGGTTTCTACGGGCACATGAACTGAACATGTACAACGAGGATGAACGCCGCGAGGGTTTAGTTATAATGTGGGCGACCATGAACGAGGAGTCTAACCGACTTCGAAGGCGCAAAGAACGAGGATATGAGGATAGTATTGAACAAAGCGCCTTTGCGAATGAGCCCGAATTGCTTCTGGATCGCTTTAATTCGCACCTCGCCAAGCGACACTTTTCGGATGCTGAGCGAGAATGGATTGACGTTCGTTATGGGGATTTAAAGACCTTTCTGGATTGGTTCAGATATCGATTGTATGAGCCTGATGAGCGCGAGGAAGCAAAGGAAACGCTGGAAAGGCTTATGCGGATCGATGAAATATTTAAGGAGGTACCTGTGTGTTACGGGACGCGATGAATGACTCTGGGAGCTGGATGCGAGTGCTGCTGAAGAGGCGGCCACTGGAAGATTGTGCGAATCGTCTTGTTTTGTAATGTATGCAGGGAGAAGGCTACCCATTCCCTTCCTGATACTGGCTGATTGATGCGGCGTTAGGTATTTCTACACATTTTGGAACCAAATCAACATCTGGATAATCTTGAGCAACATCTAAACAGCCCTTCTCCTTGAAAAGACGGAGATGGCTTTGAGTAACGACAAACGTCCCTCGCACTGCCGCCAGAGCTGAAACCCGTAGGCCGAGACAATCTCCACGGCGTCTCACCGACCTTGACTCTGCACCCAAGCTTTCGAATTAAACAGTCATACAGAATCGCCAGCCCTGGTCTCGTGACGGGTGGCGGTAGCAACACGCACCTAATGGCCAGAGCTTGTGTGTTGCACAAGTAGGCCTCTCATTTCCAGGATCTTGGCAGCCTGGTTTTGAGAAAGGATCCATAGCCGAATGAAACAAGTCGATCAGTGACCTGGAGGCTCCTTGTTTCTAGAGGGATGCTCTTTTCTCTTTTCGCTCTTTCTTCTCTGATCTGACTTAGCCTCCATCTGGATCCTTTTCGCCCCGACTCAACAAAATGCGTAAAGACAAGCCAGAACGAACGGAACCCGGTCCATTGGAGGGGCCCTGGGCTTTCAACAGACTTCTCACCTCTATCCTCGATCTCACTCTTGCCACTGCCGCTTTTGTCTTTGTTGTCTTCGGCGGCCTGATCTACAAGAACCATGGAACTCCAGCCACGTCAGGTTCAACAGGTAAACTCCTATTAGACATGGCTAAATATGTATGTTCTTCTTCGTCTTGGGAAAAAAGCACAGCGACTTACAGTAATAGGGCCCGACAGTGTTCCCCGTCCTCTTCGCTGCCATTGTCGGCGCCGCCTTAAAGACGTTTGCAACCTGGCGGCTTCAGAGCGGCACCCGCATCGTGTTGATTGAGCAACTCGTCGGTAGCCACACAGTCGCTGAAGCAGTATTCACACAAGCTCGGCTCAAGGCATTCAACATCCTGGCGATTGCCATTCTGCTGCTGTGGTGCTTGTCGCCCCTGGGTAGCCAGGCCGCGTTGAGGGCTATAGGCACCGACCAGGGGTTCCGCAACAGCACAGGGAACCTGACGGTCCTGGACACATTCTCTGTGTTCAGGTTTCCAGCAACCCCTAATTCTATGGGAAATGCCAAGAGGATGTTGGTTCCCCCAGTGGTCGCCTCGATGCTCGCTGCGCGGGTGCTGCAAGGAAGAAACCAAGACCTTTGGGGAAATGTTCGACTTCCTTTGATCGAGAGGCTTACAGAGGATGCCTCCAATACTAGTTGGATTGACGTGTCGAATGTCAAAGAGATCGACTACTCCTCACTTGTTGGGGTCCCCGTTCTATCACTTCCAAGCGAGGGAAATCACACATTCACCTTTTCGGCATCTTATGTCCATCCTACGTGTACCAAGATCAAGGTGGATCCCAAATACGAATTTAACACGGATCTACCGGACTTCAACTCCAGCGATAGAAGCAACTGTGGCTGGACCACTATTCAGCCCGAGTCCACCTTGAGAGTCAGTCTCTCCCAGCCATGTGAGGATGGCACCGGGAGGCTCAATGACAAGAATCACAAAGGCAAGGATCGTCCAGCTCGTGTCTTTTTATGGGAGTCTCGCACCTTCACAGCCAAGGGGCACTCGTATGCTGAATGTCACCTCTACACGACATATATCGACGTCAAGATGCACTGCCAGGGCGTGTCGTGTTCGCCAACCTCGGTGCGCCGATCGCCAAAGCCCCCCCGACATGTTAACTGGACTGTATTCGACATGATGGAAAATTTTCATCAGCCTGAGGGATTCATGACCCTCTTTGCCAGCATGTTCCCCGGCTCGAACTACAGCGGCGGCCAGACCCCGACTATCATGTATTTTGTTGATCCCTTCAACGCCCTCTGGGTAAGCAACCTAACCCAGCCCGCTGCGCTTCCTCGCGAGACGTTTGAGACCCGTCTGTCACAATTGATAAACTCGGAACTCTTGTTGGGCATCAAGCCCGAAGAGGTGGCGGGAGGTTTGACCGAGGAGAACAAAAACAACCTCTCCCTCAGCGTCGTCATGAGGGACACGTACACTCGGGTCGAACTCGTCCAATGTAACACACTATGGTTGGCCATGTTATTAGCATCATCTACGGTCCTCTTTGGTGTAGCCTTGGCTGCCATTGTCGTTCGCTTCAAGATAATGGTGCCTGAAGTCTTAGGTTCGCTTGCCCTGGGAATGTTGGACAACCGATGTGGCGACATCAAGCACTCGTCATTCATGAGCGGTGACGACAAAATGGCCAAGATGAAGGATGTCAAGGTGATGCTGGGCGATGTTGAGCCTCACGCGGAGATTGGTCGGATTGCGTTGGCGGCGCCGATGGAGGATGTCGTTGTTGGCAAGGTCCAGAAGGGCAAGTTTTATCTGTAGATTGACAGTACTATCTCGCTTCAATTGATATATAGGATGATGACCATAGGAAGCACCAAGTTGCATCTAAAGACTTGACCATGATGTCTTCTCTTGATGAAATGCACGTGACTAGGACTGATGGGCTAGAACCTGTTGATCACTATCGAAGGCAGCTATTCTTCACTTCTGGCAACAACCCACCCTTATCTCACCTTTTCTTTCGTACTCTACCCTTTCATCGGTTCGTCAAACAGACTGACCTCAAGTGGCACGATGACACAACCCGACCAGCTTTGCCATAAATGCCAAGAGCTATTCACGCAGCCCGACTTGGAGCCCGGCAATTATGACTGTTGGCAAGATCCTTCATTTGCGAGCTGGAAGCGCCGGGGAAGGGATGTCCTCGAGGCTGCCGACTCTGGCTGCCCTCTTTGTAGGATAGTATGGAACGAGGCATCTTCTCGAATTGGCGACAGGATCAATGTCGAAAAGGCTGTCATAGGTCCAAAGATTTGTTGGGACGACAATACGGCTGCATTCTGTGCGTTGGTCTATCAGCTTAAAACATCAAGCCATGTTTATCCTGAACTCCTTTCGGTTGACATGTATCTCAAGACAGGCAAGTCTTGGCACAATATTTCCCGACGAATGAGTCTAACAATTGATACAGCCGTCGGGGACATGGTGCCCGATTGTCCAAGACCGCCGAATAGCGCTGATGCCTGCCAGTCGATGGCAACGCGCTGGCTTTTTGAGTGCGCTACACAACATGAAAAGTGCCGAGTTCGAGATCAGCAATCATGGCTCCCGACTCGCTTGATTGACGTCGGACCTGCTTGGTCGACCCAAGACCCAAAGTTGGTGATGTCTTCATCTCTCAGCTCTAGGTCTCCGTCACCGTTGTACATATCCTTGAGCCATCGCTGGGGGACTATCAACATGCTTAAGCTGAAGAAGTCAAACATAAACGACTTCATGCAGCGTATTCGACCAACCGACTTGCCGTTTACCTTTCATGATGCGATTCGGTTGTGTCGAAGCCTGGGCATTCGATACATATGGATAGATTCCCTTTGCATTATCCAAGACTCGAAGACAGACTGGCTGAAAGAGTCATCAAACATGGGGAAAGTCTATGAATCCTCATTCTGCAACATCGCTGCAACATCGGCCTCCCATGATCAAGGTGGATTGTACAGTTGGCGAGATCCCCACTTGATCACACCGCATACGGCACAGGCCAACTGGAAAGGACATGAGAGCGAATATGTCTTCTTCTTGAATAGTCACTGGTTCAAGTCTATTTCTCGGGCAACTTTGAATGGGAGAGGCTGGGTATTCCAGGAGCGATTACTGAGCCCTCGGACCTTGCACTTTTCATCTCAGCTATTCTGGGAATGCCGGACACTCAAAGCCTGTGAGACTTATCCCTGTGGCTTGCCCTCCGAACCATCCATACTTGGCGATGATGTGGATCAAGACTTTCCAGGGAGCACCAAGGATTGGAGAGATGGTCTTGAAAAGGACGGCGTCGGGTATTGGGAACTTTTGATGCAGATGTTCTGCAGGTGCTACCTCACGAAAGAATCGGATCGTCTTGTTGCCATTGCGGGTATAGCAAGTCAAGCACAGCCTCTGCTCAATGACGAGTATTTGGCTGGTTTGTGGAAGAAACAGCTCCCTCATGGATTGCTTTGGAAGCTGCAGAACATGGTTGGACAAGATGACTTGGTCGTCACTAGACCAACAAAATATCGGGGTGAGTAAGGCTTTACGAGTAGTTCACATCTTCTAACTGGCAATAGGTCCTTCGTGGAGCTGGGCGTCTCTCGACTTTGAAGCCTCAAATATCAATATCTTGGACCGCGAAGGCATAGACAGACAACTGATTGAAATCCCCGAGGTGAAAATCGAGAGCAGCACCGATCAGACTTACACCAACGTGACAGGAGGTTATATCCGCGTTCTTGGAAAGCTGGGCCAGGTTAACCTCCCTCAACTCGACGATGCAGAATGGAGAGGTGATAGGGGCGGACACTACACCTTCGAGTTCTCTCTTGACGTGGACGATGAGATCGACATCGAAGAAGAGGATCTACATTGTCTACCGATCTTGACACATGACAGAGCCAATAGGAACCCTTTCAAGAGCCTGGAAGTGCATTGCCTCTTGCTGGAAAAGGTCGAAACAGACTCTATTGGATTTAGAAGGATCGGTAACCTTCAGGTGCTTCTGGATTGGGAAGCTGAGACGATAGATGAGTTTTGGTGGATTACAGATTTTGCCAGAGAAGAAAGTCCCTTGGCACAGGGTTTAGATACTTTGATGATATACTAGGCGTATTTCATATTCAAGACCATATGTACTTCCCCAACTAGGTTCATTTGGTTTGCTCCTACTTGCTTGAGTGCTTCTGATATGCATGGTAAAACATCTATTCCTCTCCGGTGGCAAACTCTCCGTCCCGAATCTTCTTGCTCAAAGCCTCGTTAGGAACAACATACTTCTTCAGATCAGGCCTCTTCTCGAGGAGTAGATCAGCAACCAGACGACCAAAGACAATCTCTCCAGCGGGGTTAAGATGGGTCCTGTCACCCTGGCTCAGGTTGTAGTAATCGGCATTTGCCTGGCCAATGGCGTTGACGTAGTTGGTGCTGGCGGTGTTTAGGTCAAGATACTTGACGTTGAGGTTGTTGGCGACTGCGATGGCGGCATCTCGCCATTCCGCGAGGTTCTCAACAACGTGGCCGCCGCTGAAGGTACGGCGGGTGAGAGATGTGATGACGATCTAATTTGTTAGTATGTACACGTTAAAATTCCAAGGAAATACTCACGGGTGTTCCTCCAGCTGCCTTGACCTCGTTAACCAACCCAACCAAGTTGTTCGAGTACTGCTCCAGAGTATACGTCTTCTGGTCATTGTGTCCAAACTGGATAGTCACAATAGACTCATGATCTCCCTTGTGGCTCTTGACAGCCTCAATAGCAGTATTCCATCGACCCTCAGCTCGGAAAGAAGGGATCGTGGCACCACTCTTGCCGCTGTTGACGCCAGAAGCGGGACTCTTCAAGTCGGCCAGGAAGCCATCACCCCAGCCTCCATTAACAGCGACGGTTGAGTCGCCGGTGAGAATAAAGTAGGGAGGTTTCGCAGCTTGAGCTACACCAAGTGAGCTCATCACATACAGGAAAGCCGAAGAGAACTTCATTTTGAACAAGATGCGGAATGTAGTAGTCTGGGAGAAACGTCAACAGCAGAAGAGGAGGCAACATTCAAAATCCCCTCTGAAGCAGACAACGCTGGCTATATAACAACATGTATTCCAAAAGCATCCGACTATGCTGTCCTTTCCCCGGACTTGCATCACTCCCCCACACGGGAAGAACGATGCGTTATTCCGCCAATGACCATCTTGAAACATGGCATCAGAAAGTCTATATGTGCAATTTATATGCCGAGGCAATAGGAGCGCATAAACCCCCAATTTCCTCATTCTACAGGTTGCAGGCTCGTATTGGGGGTGCATGTCGGGGTAAATTGCACCGAAGTCTGTTGAAATGTGTCGATCATGGAGCCATTTGGCATCGTGGGATGGGACAGTTGCCTATATGGGCCGAGGGCCCGATGACGACCTTCCGAAGGGTCATAGCGACTTATAAAATCGCTAGATAATTCTACCGAAACTTTGAATTTAGGCTTAATTCTTGTTTTGGAGTTGAGGTCTTGATATCTGGCTCCGTGATCTCCTTTTCCAGAAGATAAAAAGTATGTACTATGATATATTTTATAGGAAATCAGAGGGATGTTACGCGTGTGTGGGCCATACTATATATATTGCGTCGCAATGTTCGCAGTAATCACTATAGTAGGGTCAGACTTAAAGCTTGAAAGGCTTCGTCCTTACACATGCTTTCCGTATGCGTCCTTTACCCCGCATTTCCGGGTGGAACGATCTCCACAACACCATAACCCTTGACGTTTTGGTTACGTCCCAATCTTCCTTCCGCTAGAATATACCCTGCATATGCTGGGAACTCTCCGCCGTCGGCAGCCAACTCTTGATCATCCCGCTGACTAGAAATCGACAACTTCGTCCCATCAGTCAACTCGAGCACCCATCCAAGCGCATATTCCGTGCCTGTGGCCTCTGAAGTCCAGGTCCGCCCAGTAGTTTCCAGGCTCTTCACAGGCACTACTTTCTGAACTCCTGGCTCTTCTCTGATCGAAGCTATCCCTTTAAAGCCTGATACTGAGTCTTCCCAAATCCAAACTGATACTGGCACCAGGTAGGCTTTGGGCTTCCCTGTGTCGAGATGCAGCTCGAACCAAGTCCAGTCGGGTGGTCCCCCGTTCCACTGCCTGTCGTACCAAGTCAGAGAGCTCTTACTGTCGACACTGACTTTTGACCCGTCGATCGACAGTGAGCCTGTAGTCTTTCCAGCAGGTAGTGACCATTGATGCAAGGTAGAGGAGACTTGGAAAACACCAATACCACCGTTCAAGATGATAGGGGAGGACAATTCTATGTTGAGATCAAATTCGGTTCCCGAAATGTTGCTCCAGGTTCGCAAAACGTCTGATCCCGCTGAGACAAATCCATAATCGGAAAACGTGGCATTGAAATTTCCGCTTTCACTGAAAACGTCGTAATCGTCCACGAAGAACTCAAATTGAGAGTATTTGGATGTATTCGTGATGTCGAGGACCGATCCACGATACATGGCCCTTCCTGGTGTCCAGAACGGCACATCGGCCATAACGTGAGAAATGACGAGGTACTGGTGGTTATTGGAACCAGAGAGGAAGGAGCTTGACCAGAAAGACCCTGCGCCAAATTCACTGCTCCTCTGCTGCGAGTTGGTCAAGTTGAAAGGGGTAGGCAAAGTGCCCTATACAAGTATTTCTCAGCACTGAGTTGAGTTCTTATCTTGTCACTGGTCCGGGCCGTGCACGACTTACCAGGCCATTGGCGAGAGCGTTATCAATCTCAGGCGTGAACTTGATTGCAGCGGCTACTTTTGCCGACAAGAGGGCCAAGCTAACCACTGGCAACGGGAACTTCATGATGTAAAAATTTGTAGTCGTCTTTTTCTATGAAGAGTAATTGCGTGATACAAGCGTTCTTCTTGAATTGCCCTGCGACTTATCCCAAGATTTATAGACAACAAATCTGACGAGCTACGAATTCTCGGCGTCTTCTCAGTGCCGAACCTCCGTCCACGCCCCACTACTACACTCAGCACAAGACGTGAGCGACTAACTCCTGGAAGCATTGCGTGACTCTGCATAGACATTTGATTTCATCATGTTGTCCGCTTACTACGCATATTCTGGGTCGTCTGTCACGACCCAATCATCAAGCCACCAACAGAGCTGCGCAGGTTGACGGAAGCCGGTGGAAGCCCGAGGCCTTGGCCCAAGGGAGCACAGCAAAGACTGGAGAACACAGCCAGTCGGTCCTTGAAGACTAGTCCGACCACCGAGATTAAGGGGGTACCATGTTCCCAATGAGAAACACATACGGAGCAGGCAGGTGAGAAGAACGAAGACCGTCACACTTCATTGCCTGCCTACACGCAGCTACGTCGGTGCTTGACCTTCTCGCTCTCTTCAGAACCTTCAACTCATGTAACTATCATGGTAAAATATCCTGGGTGAGCGTGTGATAGAGATAGATGATATCTACATCCTGATCGGAAGGTTGCGCTTGCAGTGAAGAGCTGCTACGTGAAGGGTTTAGATCTTAACCTCTTAAGTTGGTCAAAATGCAAGCTGTTCATTGTGAGCAGAGCTGGTCCCAGCACGTCATTGAAGCTAACGACGATCGTGTGGGTAAACCTTACTGATATGAGTCCACTGAGACCTTAGGTTCTCGGCATAGAGCCTTTGTTGTAGAGATATTGAGATGTTGATCGAGATATCTTGATCCCAATTCTAGGTTATATAAAGTGACATAATAATACATAATGTCTACATCCTACATGTTCTTTTCGTACTCTTGTAGTTGTATAATTGAAGGTAAATCTTGAGTACCAGCTGTCACTTGACAGAGCTGACAGCAAAGCACTCGTCGGCGGGAAACATGTGGCGGCCAAGAACCGGTCTAGTACTTGAGGTTTCCCAACTGAAGCATAACAGGAACAGAGAAATGAGTAAATGAAGAAAACCTCCCATGGGTGACCAATTGTTCGCCCCTAATGTGCGTCACATTCACCACAACAGGGGTTAAACCTCGTATGCAGTGACCATCTCAACAACTCCAAATCCTCTTTTCTGTCCGAGAAACTTTCCGCTGACAGTAATAAAGCCCTCATAGGCCGAATCGACAAGAGCCAGTGAGCCATACATTTCTTGATCGGCTCGGACAGATTGAATATGTAAGTAATCGCCGTTTTCGAAGTCAAGCCTCCAACGCAAGGCATATGTCAGTCCTGACTGAGGGGAAGTCCAGGTTTTCTTCTGGTCGGCTGTCAGGGTATATGCCAGAACTTTGACTGAATCGCCATCGCGGATAGTGGCGAACTGATACAGCACATTGCTAGGCGGACCCAAGTCGTATGCCCAAAGGCTAGCCTTGATATGGGAGCCAGGAAAGTTGATTTGAAACCACGTCCAGTTTTTCGGTGCTCCGTAAGATATCTGCCGGTCATACCACGAGAACGAATTTTCCGGATCAATAGATAGAGTAGATTGGTTGAGCTGTATAGTTCCCGAAGTCTTTGCTGCAGGAATCCCCCACTCGGTTGCATTGGTGGGACCGGGGCCGAAAGCAAAAATACCGCCTCCGCCGTTCTGCACAGCCTGGGAGGTCGATTCCCACTTGAGATCAAGTGAGAATGACTTGTTGGTGTTGGATTGGGCGTACATGGAAGTTACACTATCATCTGAGGTGGCACCAAAGCTGTATGTGCCATAATCGGCATTCAGAGGGCCGGAACGGTCCGAGGCGCTGTTGTTTTGCGAAGAACAGTACGTGAGGTCGACCCAGTATTCCAAGGTTTCCAGATCCAGAACCGAGGACCGGCAGACTGGACTCGGATTGGTCGTCGTAAGGATATGCGACAACGCAAGATATTGTTTGCTATCGTTTGCCGAGATGAAAGAGCTAACCCAATAAGACGAGCCTGAAGGGACGTCATATTGCGTTTCGCTATAATCAATGAGAGCAGGAACATGAAACTGCGAATCGATCGATTAGATTGACTTGTACGCACGCCAGCTTAGATTTATCTCACATTTTTGAAGGAGTCGTGGTTTTCTGGTTTAAACACGTATGACGCGCACGTGGCGGCCAAGGCGACAAGATGAAGGGCTTTCATGCTGCGGTGATCTCACAGAGTCGATATATTGTCCAGATTGAAGGTGAGTTAACAAGAGCATTTTGTGCGTTTTGTCTCCTTTATGCATCCATGATTGAGCGATGTTGTGGGAGTGAAACTCCGCTTACATTCCTCACGACCTGAGAGCGGAGAGGCATAGAATGCTCTCGGCAGGTTGGATGACCCCGTTGGCTCCGATTCAAACACTCACTCATCTTGCGCAGTATGCTTGGAAGCTTGGCCTGGATAAGATGAAGCATGAACGATCGACGGAAAGAGCAGGATGGCCCGCGCATTCGTAAGTGGGCGCACCACAAGTTTCTGCAGCATCCCTGTCCTTGTTCATCGCACGTTGTAGCTACTGATCCTGAACCGTCCCACTGGGCGGGTTTACTAACTATCCGTAAGTGCCGACGTTAAGAGGAAGATGGGGATTAGAAAATATACCGAAGGTATTGAACCGAAGCTGCCCTGCACACACGAATGCGTGCAGCGTATTCCGCAATGGGTTTTGACCAAATGAACCGCGGAACCAGTCAAGGCAAAGTCACGTGATATAGCATAGTTCAAATAGGAGTAGTGTAAAGTGTGACGATCGTGGGATTCCCAAGGGATAAACCGGTCGTGCTGGGTTTATGTTGGCAGAGGAGAATGTTGCGTAACCTTGAAGGGTGGTATAAGTCACGTCTAGTAATGTGCTTAAGGGTATTAAGTGTAACTAAGTTGTATTGATAGCTGAGGTAGCTGGTACGTAAGAAAGTACTAAAGAGCGTGTTTTATATACTTGAGAGTGTTCCCCTGATTACTATACTAGAGGTGGTGATCCGAGTGATCGTGTACGTGATCACTGGTGACCAAGGAGTTTCACCGTGATCACCCTGTTTGGTTAAGTGGCATTGCAGTTTAACCGCGTTTCGTTTGGCTCCGTGATATCCTTTTCCAGAAGAAAGAGTGAAGGCTTCGTCATTATTCTTCGATAGTTGCTAGATCGAATTCTTAGCAATGAAAAATGATTCCACGACTACTCAAGAAGCCATTAAAGACACGAATAAAGAATGAGGCGGATTAATCAAAGACCTCGTCGTCAAGGTTTCAAAGACATGGGTGATATGCAGTATGGTGACCGGCAAGGTGATGCTGGCCAAGGATGAATGATCGTGTATACCACAACAGACGACTTGAAATGAACAAGTATGGATCATAAGGAAAGTGATTTGATTTAAAACGAGTACTGGTAACTTGGACTAAGTAGTGACTTTGATCGTAGCCGCAACACTCGGTACTCCTGCAGAATTCATGACAAACAACATCCAATACCCAGGCAGAGCAATTCCCGAGTCGCTAGGAACCTTGAACGTGTACTTGTTCTTCCCTGCACCTGTCAAGGCCAAGGGAATACGACGTTGATCAGTGTTGACCGTATGCGTGGCCGTTCCATATCGAACCAGCGAAGCAGTGTTGATAGCGCCCCCCGTTGTGACGGTGATGGAACCGCCAACCTTGATCGTAGTGGCGGAAACCGCAGCTATCTTTGGTCGAGCGGCTGGTTTGCCGTCTTTGGTCAAGAGGTAACTTGGTGTGAAGATCTGAGCATCAAAGTGATTCGTTGTGCAGTCACCACATAACCCACCACCGCCATTAAAGACTCTTGCATCTGGTAGAAGAATCGACATGCTGTGGTAGGTTCGTACGATAGAGTTGGGCTGCTGTTTGATAAAGGTATCGCTATCGGGGATGTATAGTTCTGGCGTAAGCTGAGGAGTCGAGTCTTCGAAAGGAATGGCGTATTCTTGGCCTCCAGTGATGAATACCGTGCCGTCTGGTAGAAGAACAGAAGTGTGAAAGACGCGACGGTAGTACATGCCGTCACTGGCAAAGACTACATTGGCTTGTGTCCCAGGGGCGCCAATGGTGATGATGTGAGCGTTTGTCGTGGCGTAAGAGTCCTGATAGTTGGGGGTTCCACCAAATGTAACAATCTTTCCCTTGACAGCATCGAACATGACGGCGTTGCCGCACATAGAGTCCGGATCAACTCCCCGGCTAGACTGTCTCTTTCCAGCGGGTTTAACAGTTCCTTTGCCTCCGGTGTAGTACCAGTTCATGGCAGAACTAGGACCAGCTTGAAAGATGGTTTCCCCCTTCCATCCAAACAACCATGCATGATTGTCAGAGCGAAAGAGTCCCTGGGCATCAGCCGTGAGCATAGGCTGGACCTTGGCATTCGGGAGGAGTGTCCACTTTCTCGAGCTTGGATCAAAGGTTTCACCGGGCTTGAAGTCTTCACCGCCAGCCCAAGAACCTCCAATGGTAAAGACCTTGCCGTTTGATGTGGTTGCGGAGGCCTGGTAACCACGGGCGATCTTCATGTCTGGGCCTGACACCCACTGGTTCTTGACAGGATCCCAGGTGCTTGTCCTCGCAGCGCTGTTACCTCCTGTCACTACGATCTGCCCTGTTCCGTCCATGGAAATTCCAGGGCAGAACATGTCGTGGTTGGTTTCAAAAACTTCTCTCTGAGTGATGTTGCCCGTCGCTGGATCCCAGAGCGAAGTCAGCGTCATGCCTCCTGGGGAGCCGTTCATGGTATCGTGGTAATACGAAGACCAGACCAAAACCTTTCCAGTTCCTGGATCAACTGCTCCAGCAACTGGAACTATAGGAAAGTCGAGTGTCGGTCCCCACATTCCTACTCCAGCCTTGGGTGCAGTGTAGGAAGCAGCCTTGTAGACGTTGAACTCGGCGATGCTCGTCCATGGACCGTCGTATGCCTCTGTGGTAGCGACAATACGCACATAACGGGCACGCTTCGTCTCAAAATTTGAGAATTTCTCGGTGCCATCCGCATACCATGTTCCTGTCGCAACAGGAGATCCCCAGGTTTTCCCATCTGTGCTGAGGAAGATGTCGTGGCTGGCAATCCATCCGTTTGTAGTGCCGTCTTGTCGAGGAAGAGCAGAGATGCCATTGACGTTTTGGACCGTCTTCATATCAACCGTGAGTGTGTGTGGAATCGTTGGATCCTTGCTTGTATCTTCAAACCAAGCCGTATGCCAAAAGCTGTTTACATCGCCATCGATTGCTTTTTGACAAGCGTTGTCTGAGTCAGGGTTGTCGCTATCGCAGGTAACCTTCCAGTTGTTTCGACTAATGGCCGTACCGAGGGGTCCAGTTGCCCTGAGACTCAAGTGCTCCATCTGCACCTTGACATTGGTTGAGTTCTGTGATGGGATGACGATGGCAACGGCCTCGTCCCAGAACAAGCCGGCAAGGCATAGTATCAGGGCCAGGGACCTCATTTTTTGAGAAATCAAAGTATTGAAGAGGAAAAAGAGGTTTGAGCAAACACATCTACACCAAGAGACGGTCCTAGGTTCTATAAGAAGATTGCTTTCAGTCTCGGACAAGAAAGAGACCGAACGGACCCGGATCTCTGGAGGCTTGCACATTAACAATTGTGTAGCCAATTGCGGCATCAAAGTTCCTGTACAAGACCTAGACTTGTCCCCATTCCTAAAGCACGTGGCTTGACCATGGCGGGTGGGCGCATCAAGCTTGGTGCCTCGCCTAGACGGAATCTAGAATCAGCCGAGAAGCCATAGTCCAGAACCATGCCCCTGGAGCATTCTAATCCAGATATTCAAAGTTTCAGCCTTGAAGCCGGGTGAAACCAGTTGTTTCAAGCGCCAAGGTAAGTGATCGATAGCTCCAGGGCCAACTAGTGTGCGTTCCATTCTCTCATAGCCTCGAGTGTTGGAATGGGGTGGATTCCGGTTCATTGTGATCTTTCTCGATCATCACCGAGCTCTCTGCCTGTTTGAAATCGGTGTAGCATTTCCTGTGAGCAAGAAAAAGAATAAAATTTGTTTGAAAGGGCCACCTGTTTACTTTTTGCTTCTCACGAATAGCAACTCTCTCAGGCAAGAAGTCCTAGAATGACTACGGAGTCCGTCTTGCCTAGGAGATTGTGAGATGAAAAGAAGCTGCATGTTTGCCATCACGCACAGGACTCTATCTTTGTAGGAAAAGCCACAGGATGGACAAACAAGGGACCCCTGAGGTGGAAGCAAAGTGCAATTCAATCACCTTCTTCTGCCAGCACACTATAGTCTGGGTGTCAGGCTCAGTTCTTGGGTGTTTTTAGCTACTTTTTGTGTGTACAACCCCACGAAGACAGCAACAAATGTATTTCGCCGGCCAGATGATGCACGTCTGCGGCAAGCCAATCCAAAATATTTGAGAAAACAGATGGATTTGCGAACATCTAGTGTCTAGCTCCAAACAGTTGAGCACTTACAAAAGAGGCGGGCTGCAGAGATACCATCGACATTCCGATACTAGGTAGATGTAAGTAACGACACCGGATTTGAATCCATCCCCTCCTATATTATCACGACAGTATCAATTTCACACATAGAAATAGCATCAAACCTCATCCTCACGTCAAACGTGCCCCTTCTTGTCGCCCATTGGCCAGCTCGGCCTGTGATCCCCACAACAAGCAGCCCCAGGAAACTCCCCGCGGAGAATTGACTTCCAACGTCACCGCAACATCCGTTCCATGACCACCAGCATGAGGAGCAGTCGGCAGGTTCCATTATCTAGACGTGCATGCGACGCCTGTAAGCGTCGAAAGATCAAAGTACGTAGTCGCAGCCCATTCGCTCACCTTACCTCTATCAAAGACAAGGGCGAGACACTCGGAGCTGACTTGTTGACAAATATAGTGTGACGGGGCACTACCATCTTGCGCTTTCTGTCGAATTTCTGCTTTTCAATGTACCTTTGAGATCGCACCTAAGAAGAGGGGTCGGAAGCCTGCAGACACCTCGACAAGTTCCACTGCTTCTCAGCTTGAGCCTCCTGAACCCGCGGCTCCTCCCCACCTTGCCCAAGCATTAGACAAGCTTCGAGCTTCTGACCTGTTGGAGCCTGGAGTCGAAGCTCCTATTCAAGACTCTGATTCTTTGTCCCATTGTTTGACCAAGATCAAGCACGCAAGAGAGATCAAATCGGCCTTGTTAACAAAGCTACAAGCATTGGCCCCATCCACCACTCCCTTGAACATCGTTGACAAGTGCATCCGTCTCTTCACTCAGTACCAATTCCCTGCAGCTCCACTCTGCCATGAGCCGTCTCTGTGGCAGAGTGCAAACCAGTTTTTCAAAAATCCTCGACTAGAAGATGTTGCTGAACATGATACGCTCACGTCATTACGGGCATATACACTCCTCTCAGCACTCTGCGCATCCATCGCTAGCATTCATCGTGATGCTATCATTGGACCACAAACCATAGCTGTTGCTGCAGCCTTCTACACAGCCTCGAGAGAAAGCTTTCAACTCTATGAGGACATTGATGTTGAACACCCGGACTCATCATCCTTATCAATCCGTTCACTTCATTCCAGCGCCATTCAGCAGTTGACCGGCAAGTCCCAGCTGGCATATCGTGTTGTCGGCCACGCGAGGCTGCTAGCACTAGACCTAAGACTCTACGACGAGACAAGTCTGGCGAGTTATCCGCCTTTAGAAGCACAGCTACTTCGAAACAACTTTTGGCATCTCCTAACTTCGGATTATACAGCTGCTGTTCTAGGGGCTCGACCATGTCTGTTTCGCGAGACTCTATTTGATCCCGGCTTCACCTTGAACCCCTACCAGCAAGAACCAGTGCCTATGTTAGATTACGGAAGATACGAAAATTCACCGCAGCTCGAGAAGCAACTTCTTGATGGCTTCTATATGGGATGTCGCATGAGGCACATTGCAGCAAAGCTGATATGGGCACTGAGGTCAAAGTCGCGGGACGACCCTTATGAAGAGAACCATGACAGCAGCGTTGCTTCTGTCGGTGATTTGACAGACATGTGGCACGAGTTTTCCCACATATTGAACGATTATAACCCAACCTTGCCTCCAGAAGGCGGCGAGAATCTTGCTTCATCGCAGCAAGATTTTGTCAGACAGTATCGGACTGGGACTCTGTTCACGCAGACTACTCAGCTCCGGATCGCTATGCACGCCTTGAGGATGGTCATATTACGACATTGCATCGTCTACAAGGTAGCTGGGCTTCTGGGGCCAGACTGGAATGATGAATCGCTACTTGTCAGTCGAGTAGTTGAGGGAGGTCATGACTTTGTCAACACTCTGGTTGAGTTGCCGGTCCACCACTTGCAAGTCATGGGAGAGCCTTGGGTGAGTTTAAGAATGCTTACATCCATAGCTCAGTAATTCTGATATGAAGCAGATCGAGCAGATACGGTTAGTAGGGAGTGTGTTGTTGGAGCTGTCGCAGAACCAGGACGGTGATGTAAAGGAGGAAGCAGGCATTCAACTGACGCGTCTCGTTGATGTTCTGTCCAGGCTGAATTCGAAAGCAACCGATGAGCGTGTGTTCAAGGGTGTTTAAGGCAGCTGTGGTGTTTTATTGGACATGTGGATGGACGATGTAACAGGTAATGTAATTGTTGCCGATATCAGGAACGTGCTTAGGGCATCACCAGGGATATCATTGTTGTCTACAGCTCTAATTTATTTACTCGTATATAGAGGTAGACAATAGTTTAGGGCCATCCAAGCCACAAATAATAAAGAGCCGTTGGTGGGAAATACTTCAGGGGCCTATTCCGGGTGGTCTCGGCGCACCCATCAATTGAAGGGCGACTAAGAAAACGAGCAAGTGTTGATCACAAGTCATTCTTTCGCTTTTTTTTTTCAGCAATCCGAATTGTTTCAGCAAGCGGAAAGCATGCTGTACAGTTTCTAGCTCATCAAGGAGCTTTCCAGGCAATCACGGAATGCTGCAGCAACCGGCATGCTGCTTGACCAAGCGGAAGCGGCTCAGAGATCAGGGCAATCGGTATTACAAAAAAACAAATCTTTGGTCTTTTAGGATTGCTTCACGTTTAGATTTCTTGGTTTTTATACCTAGCCTAGCAATCAGATCTCGTCCCGACAAGTATAAAGGAGGTATCCTGCCCCCTTGCTCCTCATTCAGATCAAATTCCGCTCATCCACCAACAACATCACCATCCTCTTATATCTCATGTCTCTCAACTATTATATAACGCTTTCATCAGGGTGTTGCGGCGCGGTTATTGATGTGATCTAGTCGACACCAACTTCTTGTCACGTCCAGCCTTACGGGACTCTCCTTGTCTTCATCAGAGGCACGAAGCAGTTTCATCCCCTCACAAAGCTGCCCCCAAAGATACAAGAACAAGAAAAAACGGAGTCCCGCAGCCCAAATCCCTACATGCTGTGTTTGCTCAAAATTTCGAGAGGCTTTACCGCCCTGCCCAATACGTCTGGCACTCTGGCAGCCCAGTTTCCACCTGACCTATGGCTCCAAGCGAGAGACTTGTCTGTCCAGAAGACACCGGTGACAGCCCTATCTCTCATCGAGCACGTGAACATAATTCATTATTTACCGATATGTCACACAATCGATGACCTATATATACTGCACAGGCGGTATCCGGATCCCAGAGGTCATGTGTTACATTCGTCCTTTGACCGATTGGTTCCGGTATCCTCACATTCACTCCAGCACAACCCGACTCAGCAAATAGGTTGTTCAATATACCGTGCAAATTACCTGACACAAAAGCTCGGGAAACGCAATGGCCTCTTCTTCCTCGATAATAGATGCCCATTGGGGGAAATGCTGCTCGACACAAGAGCAGGCCACCAGCAACGAGGCCGACAAAGAGGACTCGGTCCACCACTTCACGATGTCTCCTTCTAATTCGTGTCTTCATTTTCAATTCTTCCTGCCCAACGCGATCCTATATACTACCCTTTAATGCATGGATCTTGAGCCATCCTTGCAAGCCCGTCGGGGAAACATCTCAGCGGCAATGGTGTCAATGGTGGGAAAGCATCCATATATATACCACAGCTCACACTTCATGCTTTTATCTATAAAGCTATCCTTCCTTCCTTCACGCTACATTTGTTGGTCTTTGACACCCCGCAGAGGCATGGGGTCCCCATTCCACGACGCGATCAGGGATTTGGACCGCGGAGCGGAACTGAACTGGATGCAAGAAAAATCGGCTTTTCGGGTCAGTTCGTAGATGAGGACCACGAAAGATCGATCTGGACCAATGGCTCGGCTCGTTCCAGGTTAGGCTACCTCCGCGACTTTGGGCTACATGAGAGGAAGCAGACCAATCTACTGATTCGGCTTTGGAGAAATTGACGCATCACGAGAACCACCATCAACATATAGAGCCATACGGATCAAGTACATGTTCTTGGCATCCATGGTTGTGCCCTCCGTCACCAGGGTGAGGATTACTACGACCCAAAGCTTCTTTCACGGATGGTTCGCACCAGGAGACGCTCCAGGATTTTATGAAAGAGTTGAGAGGAAGTGGTGGGAACTGGCAAATGCCTTGAGTTGAGCGATAGAGCATCGCCTGGCTTTGATAGGCCTCACAGCTCCCCACGGTGGCCCAAACGATGGATTACCTTAGATTGGCTTTACTTGTGTAACCCGAACGATGGTTCCATCTCGCCCAACCTCTTTGCTCGTGGCTCTCTATGCCCACCGCCCACGACGACTGAGATTGAGCTCATATATATGGCCACAACCGTTTCAAAGGCTTACATGGCTGCATGTACCTCAAATGCAGCAATATCAACCAAAGGACCCATGACATGAAACGGCGGGGGAAGAAGTGTCTCTGGCACGCCATCATGACCTCCAAACAAGTCCAACGTGGGAGAACGCACTTTGTCTTCCACAACCGTGGCTCTTGGGTGCTAAACCCCAAACGTGGTTTCATGGTCGCGTCGTGTCTCACCTCTTCCAAGCGGAATAACCTAAGCGGGATTGCCATGGCTTCAAGTGACGATGCAGACCTCTGCAGTCTTGAACAGATATCGGACGCCTTCGAGGGTGAATCATACGGTGCACACATACTCCTTCATGCAAGGAAGATCTTCCCATCAAGATGGAGCGTCAAAACATCTAACCTGACTACCACATTGGCTGTATATATAAGCTCAGAGCCGAAGTTTGGAGTTCTTGCTCAGAAGTAATGAACCGGGCATCGTTCTCGGGTGTGAGATATTTGACTTCTCCTTACGACCAAGGCCCGCGTACAAGCTTCTCCCTGGCCGACGGGAAAGAGTTTGACCGGACAGTGCGGACTCTCATGGGAAGCACGTCGATTGTGTTCCCGCCTTGTCGCTCTCAACAAGATCCTGTATCATTGAGAGAGGAGTCACGGAGCTAGAAACTCCTGATTGACTAAGAGGAAACCCCGTCAAGGGTCGCAATGAGGTCACCTTTACACGAAGCATCAAGAAGAACATCCTGAGAGCTCGTTCTTTGTTGATATAATTCCCCGGGGCCTTGGAAAGGGGACCATGGAAGTTTTTCCCGAGATGCGCATGCATTCTACGATAACAGGTCCCGTCTGAACGCTCCTATCTCTATATATAAGCTCGCGATATATTTCCACCGGAAGAATTCGAAATCAACCCACATCTCTCGATATAGCACTCCGATCAATGCAAGGGTCACAGTCCAGTCGCACATTTACTGCCGGGTTCTCTGGCAGGCGCAGTCCAACCGATTCCACCAAGTGCTGGTGCGAGCTATATCCTAGAAATGGGCTCCCAAACACTGGCTCCCCTTGCCTCGTACAACTCCTTATATATCTATCATTCCGGGGGTTCGCAGTCTAACGAACACGACTCGGTACTTAGAGGTGGCAAGCCGTTGAACTATCTGGCTCACTTTATATATATGACCACAATGGCTTGGTGGTTCACTTCCTGGGCGATGAGAGTTATGAAGCCGACGACGAGTTTAAAGTCGTCGACTGCCTCAGTTTCGACCAATTACTCAAACTCGAGCGGCTCGGCCACAATACATACCCACACCCGACAACCTCATCCACAACTACTCAGAGATCACCCAAGACATTACCGTGAAGCGGATCGGAAGACCCCGTACCAAATGCTTAGCCTGTTCAAACCGCCATGCTTGGCACACTCGGGCTTGGTTTTCCACGGTTCTCGAAGAGTACAGGGAGCGAGGTTTCTCGTATCCCAAGACGAGATACGCCTTCATCCGCTCACCCAACATTGTCTGTTCAAGCCCTACCAACAAGCATTGTTTATATAGATCAACGCTCCCACGACGGGCAATGGGCTCAAGCCTAAGATGAAGCTGTCACACAGCTATGGGAACATGATTGGGGCACCTAAACAGCCCAACCCGATACATTCTTCCATGGCCGTATATATCACACATGTTCTCATTATGGATTGCGTCTCAAAGACTCATCAAGAAAACGACCCAGAAGTGAACTCGACCACATCCGAGTCTCAAAGCCAAGGTTGTTGTTTGATAGCGAAGATCAAGATCGACCTGCATCTGGACATAAGGAATAAGGAGTTATTGGGTCAATATTATGGCTCTATATATACGACTTGGCCCCTCCAGCTCTCAGCTGAAATAGGTTTGCCCTGCTGCCTGGGAATGCAACAGCATTGTTCAAGTCTGTCTGATCTTCTGATGAACTGGGCGATGAATGCCATTCCCCTATATCAATGCACTTGAATCCCCCGGCATCGGAAAGAATTTGCATCCCTTGCGATCCCCGGCGATTGTAGTACAAAAGAAGCGACGACCCCAGAAGACAAACTATGCCCACCGGCTCTTCAGTTCAGCGAGTCTGCCATGGAGATTCACTGGCCCCCCCTCAATCACGGTTGGCTCTTCCAGTGGGAGAACTGAACGAGTGGCAGAGTCAGCCAGGGCTCGCAAGAACAAATGGCCCCAGCGAACAACCTTGATCGCGACCGGGATAGCAATTATATAGATCTCAAAGCCCACAGCCATGACAACATTGGGGAGACGTTGGTGGGACTTCAAACAGGCCAATTACCCTGTTCCAGATGATGCGAAGCTTCCCAAAACGCTTTCGCACCTTCGATGTTAACCCAGAGCAGCCCCGTCCTGCAATCGAACAGCTGACGAGCGCCGTTACCCAAAAGGGGCACTTCAAAAGGGTCAGAGATCTCATCTTATTTATTCGCTGGCTTGTGGGTATATATATATAGTCGGCTGGTCCAACTGGTGGGCACCCCTACAGGACGACGAGGTTTTGGCCAGACAATCCGACTATCAAGAGAAGCCCAACTCCTTAACGTCAGTTAGACACTCTCGGGGATTGGGGAATACCTGTCGGATTCCTTTCTTTTCACTACCTTGGTCGGGAGAGGGTCAAGAATGGGTCCTCGCCACCTCCATCATGCGACCATGACCCTCGCCGCCAAGTCTATGTAAAGTCTTTCAACTCTGTTAGAATCGCACATCTCGGCTTTGCTCTATATATTACATGCCTACTCTTGACTTGGTGAGGCTCCAGCTAAGGGTAGACCACTCCTACGCCAGGAGGTCAACAGTCGCTGCGTCACCATCAGAAATCCTGAAATGGACCCCCTATAGACTTGATCGAGCCTCTTCGGACGGCTCCGAAGGCAAATCTGACACAGTCCCTCTATGAGGCTGACCGGGTATGCCGTATCTGGGATCGGGCTTCTGGTCACGCCGAGGTCGATGTGAGTTATGTCAAACCCGCAGAAAGGGGCCGCCGATACTAATCTCTGTTGTTAGGAACGCCAAGGCTACTGCAAACGTACTGTCCTGGTTCAATGTCCCGGCCCGCCATGCTCATATATACAACTGCAAGATCCAACGCAGCAAACGAGGCAACACAAAGTTCGCCAAAATGCGGCTCGATTAGCTAGGGACTAGGCCAATTGAGGAGACTTTTGCACCTCGGGTCAAAGAGATTGTCAATACGCTACGAGGGATCCGTCAAAGGTCCCCGGAAGAGAAGGTCCTGATCGTTTCGGAGATAGACATAATGCTCGACTTGGTGGACGAAGCTACATCGAGAGACCAGGTTCATCCGGGCTGCGGCCATGTTGTCAAGATGATCCCCGTACCGACAATGAACACCGCGCGACCTCAACGCATCTGCCGAACCTTCTCCAGACGGTCCGGCAACGTGGCAAAGGCTTTGAGACTCTTCTCCTCCACCGTCCAGGGTTGAGAGACTCCCACATGCAATTCGCCATCGGAGAGTATAACGGGATGGTGAAGCCCAAACGGAGAGCCGAGTCAGATATGGCTCCTCGTCACTGCCCAGGAATGATTCTCGCCCCTGACACAGTCCGGAGGAAGGTTCATGAATCGCTCTTTGGAGAAATTGGATCTTGGATTCGACACCGTATGTCTGACAAGAAAGGGGAAGACCCTCTTTTGCCGAGCACATTCTCTCAGCAGTTGAAGAAGAGCTGCAATATATATACAGCAGACACAAACCATCCGATCCACTGGGCACCTCCCACACTCTGGCTACTAGTCGTCCTCCAAAATGCAATGTCTGGTCGGTTTATTTGATGGTTAACCCATCAACCCGAGGGATTCCACCACGCGCTTAACACAATGTTACTTGAATCATATATATACATTTCAGTGGAAGCCATGCGCCATCCACCCACCTTTCGCAGGTTGCCCACGAGCTTCATCACCATGGAAGGGCAACACGCGTCAGCATTAGTAGTCATCATCGATATGACGCCAGGGAGATTGACTTGAGCGACTATGCCTCAGTTTTGGCGGGTCCAACTCGACTTCATCAAGCAAGATTGACTGGATTTGTCCCAGCTCTATTACCGGCCTTCTTAACCAAGGCGAAGGTGTACGCTTAGCGAAGCTCTGGCAACTCGGTGACCGACGACCAACACGCCTCATACCCCATGGGGAGTGTGTTGCCGAAAGTGAATGGGAAAACATCACCAAGGCTTTGATGAATGGCATCCGGAATCGACATTCGCAGCGGTTTCAGGATGATGGACCCCGACGATACAACAGGTCCACGAATCCAGAAGCGAACTTATAGTTTCGATATCGGGGGATGGAAGCACCAAAAATCCCCTATATATACTTCACTGAGAGCAATGATCACTTTCTCTGTGCCCGGGACTTGCATGAGAAATGACAGCGCAGTAGCAGCCCCTTACCTTTCGCCATCCATCCATTGCTACCTCCCCGATTATACCGTCTTGCCCTACGGCGCGAGCCAACATCACGGCGAGTAGGTTCCGTTCCGTGCTTACATGCCCGAGCGCGAAGAGCTATGCGATCTAGCCCTCGCCGGAACCGCTCGCACACTGCATGTGGCCTGGACCACTATCATAGTTGCGTTTCAAACGACGAGAGACGCCCTGAGCCTTCAAGTCTTCCCAATCTCATGGCCTGATGATGATGCCTTTCCTTGAGTTTGGCTACAAGCCGGGACCGGGTGCGAATAGTAATTCACCTTTCGCCAACGGGACGTCCATCTAGTCACGGTGCAACCAGGTACGCCTCCAGGCCGACCAGATCACCAGCTTCCGTTAAGAAGCCCACAAAGAGCTTTCCAAAGTTCCAGAAGCTTCCCCTGGAGGTTCAAGACCTCGTCTGGCGGGAAGCGCTGGGTCTCCTGGTCATACCGGAGCCTCCCAATCACCTCTCGCTTGCCGAATGGCCTGACCTTTCAGCTATATATATTACGGTCGCCTAGAGCATCACTGTGCACAAGTCACAAGGGATGGCAAGGGATGACACTGGAAAATGCTGTACTAGGCATTTCACAGTCAGACATTACGACAGATGTGTTCTATGTCGGTGTTTCCCGCGTCAAGGGGCTCAACGGACTTATGTTTGATGCTCCCTTTGGTTATGAAGCTGTTGTCAGCGCGTCAGATAAGGGCGTTTAAGCCTGAGCAAGGGATGCAAAGCACGAGGAAAGGCTCGGACGGGATGTATCTCTGAGTATGATGACATCTCCAGACAAGTTGTGCCGTCTGGCTACACAAATTCTTCGCACCTGCAAGCAGGCGTAAGTGTACCTTTATATGGTTGTTCATCAGACAACCTCTAACTCAGGTTTGAAGAAAGGATCCATCTGTTGTACACATCCAAGCTTCCAAATTTACATCATAGTACAAGAAAATGAGCAGTAGATATTAATGTATTAATATACATGCTATCTCGCCCAGTCCCCAGCATCTTGACCGTAAACAAGTCCAATAGTCCATCAGCCAAGGTCTATCCAAGACAGCATGCAACCATCCAGCCCCTCCAACTCCATCTCTTCCTCACAGTACCCAGCCCGCCCGCGCCATTCATTCACTCGTCAACGTCACTCGGACCATATCAGGACTCGTTGCCACCAGACTCGGCCTCAATCTGAGCCTTTCGAGCAGCATTGAGAGCCTTGAGCTTGGCAGTTCCAAATCCAAGGACACCATCCTCCTGGTTGTCTCCAAGCCAGGGCTTCTTGGAATCGCTCAGGATGCTACCAGTAACAAAGTAGATGAGCTGGCCGATGATGATGAGCACGAAAGCGATCGGGTACAGGAAGTGAATCTTGTAGCCAAAGACGCGGGTGCCAATAATGACACCCCAGAAGTTGGCCGTCAGAAGCGAGATGTTGAGGAAAGCCGCACTGCCCATTCGCAGCATGACAGGAACCAGCGCATAGAACAGGTTCAGGCACAGCGTGAAACCAATGATCCAGCCGATAACCTTGCCGTTCCAGGTAGCGTTATCGAAGGAGTTTCGGTCAAAGATGGCGGCCTGGACAGCATTGATGCACATGCCAAAGAGACCCAGGAAGGACAGGACATGGTACAGATGCGCCTTGGACACGAGCCACTCCTCAAAGACATTGGTAGTACCGTAGAGCGTGGCGCCGAGCAAAGCAAAGAGATCACCCTTGACCATATCAAGACCCTTTCCGCCGTTGGAACCCGTGATGTGATCACTGCCAATCAGGATACCCATGCCACCGCAGCAGACGAGGATACCCACGATCTGGAAGATCTTGTAGCGGACCTTGAGCAGGAAGAACGAGATGACGACGACGCAGACAATGGCCCAGAAGTTGATGAGCTGGGCGGAGAGAACGTTGGTGTAACGGTAGGCCAGGACGGTAAAGTAGTTGCCCTGGACATCGAGGAACGCCATGATGAAGTACTTCCATCCGTCAGTCCAGGCTACTCGAAGCCACTCGCGAGGACCATCCTTGAACAAGAAGATGGGGGTGTAGATGAGGAACATGAGGATGTAGTTGAAGACGGTCTGGAAGGCGGGAATGTTGGTACCCTCCTCGGCGAGGAAACTGGTAAAAGTGTTGGTCGACGTGATGCACAGGGCGAGAACCTGGCCGAGGGCGAGGACGATCCAGAAGTCGTAGGTAGTGAGGTAGCTGTACCAATGGACGGACTTGACCTCGAGGGTGTGAATTCCCTGGCTAACGGCAGCGTCCTGGCTTTGACCAGGTGCATTGGCGACGCCGATAACGGGATCAGCAGTAGGGGAGCCGAAGCCCTTGGTGTCGCCGACGGAAGAGCTGTTTGTAGCCATGGTGACAGTGTTCGTGGTGTCTAGGCGAGATGTTGTGTATCGTAGGATAGGGATTGCGAAACGAAGCTCGACGGAGTCTAAGATCTACTCTAAGAGAATCACTCGGTGTACAAGACCTAGTCTGGAGATTCCCGTTAGCTCATCCCCCCATCAGAGTCCATGACGCTGATCGCGATGCGCCAACGTCGTACGTACCTCGAATAGCCCTATTCTAGAAGCGCAGATCGATATCTTGGTGTAGTAAAAAGTATAAAAGCCAGATCTACCAATCGCAAGAGATTGCTCGTAGTCTGCTCAAAAGTGTTGGATGAAGTCTTTCTTATCGTCCCCTAGGTTTTGCAGCAAGCGCAAAGACTCAAAGTCGCTCGCTGGTGGTTTATAAGCCGAAGCGGCACATGTAGCGATGTGCCAGCGCGTGGTAGTCAAGGTAGAGGGCCGAATTGGCGCTTGTCGACATGGGCTGGAGGGTTGAAGTAAAAAAGGAGGAGAGGTCAAGTCCAGAGGAGGACTATGATCAGATGAGAGGCGGGGGGTGGTTTTTGAATGCGCCCACCTGCTGAACGAGACTGGTCTGTGGAGTAAGTTGGAGGCGATTGATCGGCAACGCACTACACGGAGACACCGTTGAAAGCGACGATCTCTTCTGACAGCGGTAGAGAGAAGAGGAGGAAAAGAAGAGACGGGACAGGCTGAGCGCAACATCTTGTACCGCGACCATGGTCGACAGGTTGTCTCCATCATCTGCTGGTCCATCAATTTTTTCCTTCTTCCATCAGCCTCGGCCATGCCTAAACAGGCAAGCTGCTGGCGATATGGCTTCTGATTGGTTGTGAGGCACATAAAGATCCACGGGACGCGGGAGCCAAGAACCAGTGCTAAACTAAATCAGGGTAAACGTCCTGGCTTGGTGGGATGCCCAGCCAGTCTAGCGGTTCTGTTGTGGTCGTGGCGTTCTTCACGGCGGGGTCACGGCGGGGCCGGGGGCCAAAGCTCCCTGGAAGAACTGCTGCAGCAGTCAAGTTACAGTGCTTACAGTGGCATCTGCTTTAGTGCTCCATATCGATGAGACTCTGGCTGCCACATGTGCAGATTAACGAGACAAACAAAGAGAAACAAATTCCATTAGATCATTCATCGAATAGAGTCGCAACTACAAGAGTCAATCGAGATTGGTCCCGCGCCATCTTCAGCTCGAGTCTTTGCTGTTGGTGGCGTCCTGGGCTGAAGTCCCGCGGGCGGCTAGGGCGCACAACCCGGTCGAGAAAGGTCTGGGCATGGGAGCTGATTTGGGGCATGAGGTGATGATGGTGGGTAGCCACGTGGGGGATCATGGGCAATTGGCCGAAATACAATCGAGGACTTGACTTGATATCGAATCATGGGCCATCTCTTGGTCATCGGATTGTGATATATTGAGTTGGGTGATTGCGATATACGAGTTTCTCAGACAACTCCATATCCGCTTTTCAGTCCTCCATACCCGTCGTCAAGCCGTTCTGTGGCATCAATCCTCAACGCCATGAAATGCAAAGACATTATTGAAGCTCCTAGTCGACTCTTTGCCGTGTCAATATGACATTTCTGTCCGTATGTTGCGATATCCGCGACGTCGAGGTTCAACCTCCAGACATCTCCACACACCCCCGACATCACCACTAAAGGTGACCTCGATAAAGATGGCCAGGTCTTTCCGACTGGCCCTTCGTTACCCCTGTCCGGTTTCCGTATACTGAGTCGACGTCTCATCCAAACATCGGGGCGAATTGCAGAAGTCTAGTGGCTTCTGATATGTCGAATCGTCGAATGTCATGATCCGGAGAGTACATTCGACATGGCCATCCGTACGGTACGACCTATCCAGACATTATTCCTCGTCACGCTATCTGTCTTTGCAGCATCTCTCCCTGAGTCGAGTTAGCAATGTTTCAGGCATGTAATTGTTGGCTTCGAAAGAGCATACGAGGCATTATGGGCATTTGCCTATCCGTCGGAGACGTCGTGCTACTGGTAGCTGGCTCCCGTTCAGGCAACGCCGAAACTTCACGGAGGAAGAGGTCGCTGCATTCTTGTTCCGAGGTAACGGTATACGTTTTGGAATTACTTGTTGTTCCTACGAAAAACTCGTCAGCGACTGATCTCCCTGGGTTCCACTTTCGCCGGGATTCGATACAGTTGTCCGAGATACCGGCGGGCTGGGTTCTCACCAGGCTTCGTCGGAGGTAGAGATTTGGGAAGAGCTCCGCCGTCGGGCATGTCGTTGTTTCTGCAAAGAGGAATCCCCGAGTATTATGTTGTTGGTAGACCGAGATTCGGTCTTTAGGGGGTTTCCGTGGGAGAGTGTCGACATCCGACAGGTCGGACAAAGGACGTAGAGATAGATGCTCCGAAATCCGATTTGCTGACACCTGGGGTTTCTTGTCGTATGTCACTCGTCAGATAGATCGCTTCTCCAAGATGAATGCCAAAACGCAAACATATGGGATCAAGTTAAAGAAGACAAGAAGAGGCAACTCCTTTATAAGTCAAAATCACACCAAATCACAAACACCCGGACATCTAAGCCGCAAACAACAACCCGGCCATCGGGAGGCACAGCGGCCGAGAGTGGAGCCTCCGTCGCATCGTATTTCGTACCGGCGACTCGAGGATCCACAGTCTGGCGATCTACCCAATCAGCGCTCACCTCTCTATGATTGCCAGCAAGGGAGCCACCTGGCTTCGCTCCATCATCCCCGAATGGGGTAAGCAGCTCTGGGCTCAGGATGGGGATAGGGCTGTCCTATGACATGGCGGTGCGAGATACGGTCAGGGACGGATTGGGTAAAATGAGTGCAAGAGACTTGTCGTATGCCTCGCTTCAGGTGCTGGACTGAGAGATCAAAGGAGTTTGTCAGCCCTATCTCGTTTTGTTTCAAGGGGTGGTTGTCGTCATTCATACGATGGGCTCAGTGGCTTAGGTTCCTTGCATTGCGTGGATGGTGTTGAATCCTGGCTGGCGGCCTGGCAATCCATGGTGTTTAGTAGAGGGTATACTTGCCAAGTGAACGAACAAGCAGTTTCTACAAATGGCAATGGCCGTAGAACCAGGTATTTGTTTCCCAATATGCCGGAGAGCTTCCAGGGGCACCACGTATGCCTTACTCCATCCATAGCTGCCACCCATAGCTAAGGCATAATTCGTTTTCCCATATACCTTTGATGCTCCCTAGACGTGGTAGAGCATCTCTTTCTAATAACAGTTCTTCAGCTTGTCTTCAACATTCCTCTCAACGAATGAAGAACAACCCCCAGGCTGTTGGCAGTCGATAAGACAAGATCTTAGTTTCTGTTCCTAGTCAACCATTCCATACACATTCCCCAAACATTTGAATAGGGCACGGGCGCCATCTTCTTCTTCTCATTGATCACACTGCAAAGTCACATGGATCTCCATCACTTGACTTTGTCTCATCTCGAGTAACATGAGTCCCGTGCTCCAGGCACCGGGCCCGCTGATATGCACCCACTGAAGCCCAGCGCCCTTGCGGAAATATCCGACAATCCCATTGGTCAACCCCGGCAGCGTAAGGGCAGCCGGCCAATCATCTTGTCCCCTCATCGGCCATCAGGGTCTCGGCCCCTCAAACGTCATTGCTAGCGGCAGGTACCTTATCGCTCCGGGTCCTCCTCCACTCGAGCCGGCCTGCTCCTTCTTCCATCTTCATCATCAACAAGACAGGACTGAGTCATCTTTCCGTCTCGTTGAATCACGTTTGTACTCACATTGGCACTTATCACCATCTTTCACTTGCAGCATGGTCTTGCGGAGTAGAGCTTTGGCTGCTAGCTCAGCGCTTGCCGCTGTTGCTCACGCCTCTCAGCCTGGAGCTGTCCAGCCTGTGCCAGGCCCCATGAGAGATCTCACCTGGGGTCAGATCAACTTTATCCACACAACTGATACACATGGCTGGCTTGGGGGTCATCTTCAAGAGTATGCGCTTTTGTCTGGCACCCAGGAGCCTCGCGACTTATAGCTAACGTTATCTAGAGCTCAATACTCCGCCGATTGGGGAGACTACATCTCCTTCACCCAGCACATGCGCAAGCAAGCCGACGACAAGGGAGCCGATGTAATAGTCGTCGATACCGGCGATCGAGTCGAGGGAAACGGCCTCTACGATGCTTCGACACCCAAGGGCCTTTACCAATACGACATCTACGCCGAAGCCGACGTCGACATCATCTGCACCGGCAACCACGAGCTCTACAAGCATTACTCGGCCGACAAGGAACACAATACTACAGTCCCCAACTTCAAGGGCAAATATCTTGCCTCCAACCTCGATTACATTGACTTTGAGACTGGCGATCGCGTCCCTCAAGCTCAACGCTACCGCAAGTTCAAGACAAAGAACCAGGGCCTCGATGTTGTGGCTTTTGGCTTCATCTTTGACTTTACCGGCAACGCCAATAATACCGTCGTCCAACCTGTGGCGGAGACGATCAAAGAGGAATGGTTCCAGAAGGCGATCCGCGAGAAGACTGATCTATTTGTGGTGATCGGCCATGTTGGTCTCCGCATGGAGGAATTTAAGACCATCTTTACCGCCATTCGCAAGCAGAATTGGCACATTCCCATTGCCTTTTTCGGCGGGCATGCTCATGTTCGAGATGCTGTCAAGTATGACTCCAAGGCCTTTGCCATTGCCAGTGGCCGGTATCTCGAGACGATTGGATGGATGTCGATCGACGGTATCAAGAAGCAAGACAACAAGGAGGCTGAGGCCGCAGCTTCTCCCACGTTTACTCGCCGATACATTGACAGCAACCTCTACGGACTTCACTACCACACTGGCCTGAACGAATCGACGTTCCCTACTGAGCAAGGCCAGAAAGTCACAGGGATGATCACCAGTGCTCGCAAGGCGCTCAATCTCGACCACAAGTTTGGGTGTGCACCAAAGACTTTGTGGATGAACCGAGCCGAGTACCCAAGCAAGGACAACATTTTCAGCTGGATCACCGATGAAGTCTTCCCAGACATTATCACGCGCGAGGATCGCAAAGACAAGCCAAGAATTGCCATTACCAACACAGGTGGCGTCAGGTTCGACATCTTCAAGGGCGCCTTTACCCGAGACACCACTTTCGCCATCAGCCCCTTTACCAGCGGCTTCCGATACATCCCGGACGTGCCGTACAAGATTGCTTCCGAGGTGATTGATGTACTCAACAGCCTCGAGAGGATCCTGTCAGAGCAGAGTGCTGACCCCAAGTTCCTGGGTCTCCCTGAGCAAATGTTCCCCATCCCTGCTACTGTCTCTCAGGCCAGAAAGGATGAGGAAGATAAGGAAGGTCGTCTGGAACTCCGCAGCTTTGATGACAAGCCAAATCTTACCGCCGGTTACACCACCGAGGATGACATTGGTGCTGACGGCGACGACACCATTCATGAGCCTGTCAAATCGTACCACCTTCCCAACTGTGTGCAGGCTGAGATTGCTTTCCCCGAGAGCGGCAAGCCTGAGACGGTGGACCTTGTTTACCTCGACTTTATCCAGCCGTGGCTTCTGGATGCGCTCAAGTTCTTAGGTGGGGAGTACAACAAGGACAGCGTCGAGGAGTATATCGAGGGCACTTGGACATATCACATGACGGAGTGGATTAGCAAGAACTGGAAGGGTAACTGCTAGATTACGGGGCAGATTATGATAAGATACATGCAGCATACATTTGACCAAGTGTCAGGGGCGTTTGGATAGGGACAGCATCAACAGTATTGACTCCAGAGTCGGTCAAGATATAAATTGAACTAAATTATCAACTCTCTGTGTCTCAATTTTTCTTGCGTTCGAGTTGTAATATTCCTTGCATTTGATCCATGCTGGGCGAGTGTCAATGCTGATCCAAGGAGTTAGCATCATCTCCCCTTTCACTGTGAAGTTGAACAAGGCATGGGGTACTGTGGTAGATTTGCGGACGCTATGCTACCTATCTAATCCGACTTGAAGCCCCAGTCTCATGTATGTGTATGTTCCATATATCGAATTAATCACATAAAAAGGATCGTAACTCATGCAAGCATGAAGCAAAAGTACATCATGTACCAGAACCCAAACCCATACCCAAATAATGCAATTCCATCTTGACGATCAGGATAGGGGAGATAATTTCGAGGAGACTGCAGCTCCGATGGCTATCCTCGTCTTAAGAGTGGGCGCGTCTAGTTCTGGGGGAACTTGAAGCCTGGGGGGACGCAGTAGGGGCTGTTGCTGGGCTTGTAGAAGACACAGCCGGTCTTGGGAGGGCAGATGCCAGCGAACTAGAGAAGATATGTCAGTATCTTTCTTACATGTCTTGTAGGACGGTGAACTTACGACCCAGGTGCGGGTGACATCGCAGACCTGCCAGCCCTTGAGGTCGCCAGTGCAAGAGTAGGTTCCAGGAGTGCAGCCCTTGGCGGGAGAGGCAGCGCCGAGGGTGGCGAGAGCGGCAACGAAGACGGCGGTGACCTTCATGATGACGGTTTTGTTTTGTAGAAAAGGTTATTTAAGGTGAAAAGCGAGTGTTTTGTTTGTGAGCGAGAGGTTGCTTTGCTTGAGTTGTTGATGAGGATGAGGATAAGAAGTATTGGACTTGTAGGGAGACACGATGAGTTTATATACTTTTTTTCCAGATACATATGTTACTATTCTTACTCTCTAGATCGTCAATACCCGAAAGTAAAAGAACACGAGCTGACAAGGCTCTCTCCTCCACAAGATGGTGTGGAGGCGAAGCAGCTTTCCCCCTCCTGAGGCTATTCCACCCCGTGAAAAGGCGGTCCTAATGCCGAGAGACATGTAAGCCACTGCACTTGGAAGAGGGGACGGGTGATCAGCAGAGCTTGGGCATCGGAATACGATGTCTTGTGGTTGTCTCGGTTTACAGCACAGCACATCACAGCACAGTAGCTGGAAGGAATATCATGATTGTTTTCTTGGCTAGTAAGTGGTCATCACCCCGTATTCGCCAATGCAGAGGGCATACAGTATACAGCTAGTCCTATCCTAGTCATATGAAGCTCTACAGCACACAGCTCGAGTGTAGAGCAGTGCAAGGAACAAGGATCAATATGAGAACACCAGCCCTACGCTCCTGTTACAGAGATAATTAAACGGGGACAAAGTCCTACCGGAGGATTTTGCTTACTCTTCTGTATGACCCGAGTGATATGCATCTTCCTTGCTTGCAGCTGTGATACAAAGAAAGCAGTCGATCAAGCATGAAGGCGTTGAAGTATCTCACGCATACCTCAATGTAACATTATTCTCTCGCCCATACCAAAAAAGACATCTATTCAGCGCTCTCTCCTATAAAACTAAAAATAACCAGGTAGACGATACTAGACCATCGTCAAAGTGCCGTCTTATACCCCGCAAGACACATCCATCACCACACCCTCACTCAAACCTCATCGCTTATTCGTCAAAAGCTACAAGCCCCCCCTCTCGTGTTTTTTTGAGCAGAAACGCCCCCGAGGGTCCGAGTTTTCCAGAAACGCAAGTAACTTTTTGTTGCTGACTGGCTTTTCTCTGCTTGCTTATTGGGCTTTGTTAACAGAGCTTCATTGGAAGGTGATGAAGTATAACGTTTTATGGGTCTGTGATTGGAAAGTGTTTGGTGTCTTTGCCTGGTCGGGCTGCCTTCATCTCGTGATTATTCAAATTCCCATTCAAGCCTCACATTGAACTAAACACGAGCTGAAAAAGAAGGAAGCAAGAATACGGACATTGTCAAGCCCTCACGGGTCGTCGCCCGACATTAGCAAACCTGCACGATGGCATCATCTTATTCAAAGTGTCAAAAGCCTCGGCTAGGCTAGGCTATTATAGGGTGTGTAGTGAAAAGACGGGGTGCAGTATGTGTGCCTGCTGACAGGCCCGAAAAGAGGAGGAACCTATCGTCTTTCTCAAAACCTGGGGCTCGTCTGATCGGTGCATGAGTTCCGATGGCATGAAATGTAATGTCAGTCAGTTCAACCTACGGGAAGGCTTGCAGTCTGCAGAGCAACACGAGGTAGCAGTCCGGTCTATGCTGTGACACCAACCAGTTGTCAGCCATTTCATTCACAGCAAGTAACAGTAACATGATCATCTACCTCGTCTCATACCTAGGCAGAACAGCCTCCCCCGTGCTACACGGCCTTTGCAGACCCACACCGCCGTGCCGCCAAGCCCGTCTTTGCTCCGTTCATCGGCGGAGCTCACCACCCGCTCTGCCCGAGACGCCCTCTACAGTAACATTGGGTACGTGGCTGCTCACGGGAGAATCCTCAAGGGTCCTCAACACCCATTCTTCATTGTAACCGTAGCATCGTGAGGCTGACTCCAAAAGCCAAACACGGGAATATCACGAGTGAAACCATCCAATAGCTTCAGGGCATGCCGTTAAATCAGTTGAACCTAAAAGCAAAAAATTCGTTTCCATTTACAGCCCACACGCCAATGTACCTCCCTCATTGGTTCCGCATCGGCCGAGTCTAGTGATTAACTCCCGCGTCTGTCTGACATCCATCCATCTCCTTCTTTCTTTACAGTCCCTCCCATCTCCGGTTGATTTGCTTTCTCCGTACCTGCAGAATCTAGTGTCAGCCAGCCGTCTTCTACACAAGCGGATGTCGCGGCAAGTCAAAAGTGTAGGGTTGCTTACCATTGGTGACAGAAACAAAACGCCACCCAGCAGCGCCACTACGGTTGTCACCAGTGTCGCCTTGTTGAAGCCGTTTCCAAGAATATCAAACACTCCGCTCGGCGCAACCCGAGTGCCAAACACGTCCAAGCCATAAGCCACCACCAGACTCGTGCTCTCCACGATGGCTGGCGATGCAACGATGCCCTTGACGCCCAACACGTTTCGCTGGTGCGAGACCACCGACTTAGGGTCGATCTCGATGCCTGGCGTGTACTTGATGAGACCCTCAGCCTCCTTCTCAGCTGGGGTCGAGTCTCGGCCGACGGGTCGTCGGGGATCGAGGATCTGACGAGACAGACCGACGATGCCGTGGGACTCAGGAAGGTAGCCAAGAACCTGACGGTTGGCAATGCCCTGTCGAGTTTGTGTCACAGCAAGAGAGTTGAGGGGCTGAGAGAGAACATAGGCCTGTTCCTCGACCCAGGGCAGAGGAGGTCCACTCGGCGTGTCCACAGGCTTAAGCGATGAAAAGTTAACAGAATCGCCAAGAGGACCACGGTCGTTAGGCGCGGATGACTCGTAGAGATCAGAAACAACGATCTGATATCCCTTGATGGATCGCTTGGTGCCATCTTCGAGAGTGTGCTGCCCGAAGAAGGTGCATGCATACCAGTTCTCAGCCATGGTGCAAGAGATGGGTTTAGTCGAGTCGACGCCGGCATACGATGAAGAGGCCAGAACCTGACCCGAAACGGTATCAACCAGCTGAACTGACAGGGTGGATTCAGCCTTATTGGCGGCAGCCACCACGATCGTGTTGGGGTTGAGGTACTTGTAGCTAACGCGACGGTCCGCCAGGACGCGACCAATAGAAGCCACGGGATCATGGGTCGAGGGCTTGGCAATATCAACAATGGTCTGTCCAGGGAAGAGCTGAAGTTGCCAAACTTCCTCCTCAGAAACCTTGTTGTTCTCCTCAACAAACTTGACGCCCTTGAGGACATCTCCTTCACCTCGGATGACGATGGTCTGGTCAGGAGTCCAGCCAGCAGGAATAGGTCCGGCCTCACCATTGACACCAATGGGGAGCAGCCACTTGCCAGATGAGCTGTCGACGACGACGGTGCTGGATACAGGAGGCAGCGATCCAGGGGGCATCACCTCAACAACATCGCCAGTGTCGCTCTTGATAGCAACGTATTCGCCCTTGGCTCCGCGAAGAGTGACAATGCCCTCATCCTTGGCGTAGATACCCTTGACGTCCAGAGTCTCGTCGGGAAGCTGAGGAAGAACAGACTTGGACCAGACAATCTGGCCGTTGTGCTCAGTGCTGAGACCATACATGCGGCCACGTCGAGTCGCAAGGACAACGAGCTTGTTGAAGCCAAAGGTGTCCCGGTGAAGGCCCTCCTTCTTACTAACAGGCTCACCGCCGAAAATGCTAGTGATGAAGCGCTCAGGGAGAGACGCCAGGTAATCAGGGAGGTATTGAAGATCGTCGATATGGCGGGTGACACGGTGAATGTAGGCCTCGATGGGGTTGGTGTGAGCCTCCTGCTCAAGGACCTTGGCGAGGTTCTCGCTGCCAGGAACATCAGCCCATACGGCAGCAACAGCACCACTGAGGCCTTCAGGGCGCTTCCATGCAACCTCGCCATTGCGCACAAGGACCCAATCCTCCGACTTGGTAAGGGCAGCAGCTCGGACAGCGAATCCTTCACCGCCGGGCTTCTTGAGGACCTCAGCAACAGCGTGGACGGCCTCAATGGCACCAGCAGGCTTGGTAGGCCAGCGGGCAAGAACAGCATGCGACTCAGAAGACACAACCAGAGTCTCATCCTCAGTGATACGAGCAAAGTAGACGTTGGCCCCCTCAGAGCTGGTCGAGATAGCGCCGAGGCCAGACAGGTGAGGTAGCTCGTAAGCCTTGGAGATCTGGTTGCTCTTCAAGTTGGTGTGATAAACCTCAGCCTTGTTACCCGTCTTGGTTCGAGTGTGGACGAGGAAGTGAGGCTGCGACTGAACAAGATGCGGGGCATGGATTGTGACAGAGACGGCCTCAGCGGCGAGCTTGAGCTCCTGTGTCGTCTTGCTGCCCAGAACGTTGATCTTGAGCTTGGACAGGCCGGCATCAGTCCACGCGAGGATAGGTGCCGCCGAGTTGCCGCCAACAAACATGACGTCCTTGGGTCCATGGACATCGCCCTTGGTTCCAATCGACAGGTCGTCCACGCGCGTTCCAGACACGGTATCGAGAGCGGTGACCTTGAGGCTGTAAGATGAGGGGGATCCGTGGAGGCTGACGACGTAGATCTTGGAGATATCGGTGGAAACCTGGAGGGGGATGTTCTTGGCCACCTCGCGGAACTCCCAGACGACCTGGCCGAGGGTGCCGTGTATACGTCGCAGAACCGTCGAGCCCTCCTCCTCAAAGAGAACCAGGACATCCTTCCTTGAGCTCTCAGTCAATTCCAGAATCTCCAGATCCTTAACCTCGCCCTTGAATTCGTTGTGCCAAACATTGCGGCCCGTCAAAGCATCCCAAGCCTGGACGCGCGCGCCGTGTGCAGCAGCAACCCAGTGCTCCCCCTCAGCAGCGCGCAAGAAGCCGCCGCCATTGGAGATGTCATCCGAGATCTGCTGACGCCAGACAAGCGCGCCATTACTAGGATTCACGGCGCCGACAACGCCAAGGTCGCTGAGTGTGTAGAGCAGGCTCGCCTTGTCCTGCTTTCTCGGCCGGTGGAAGAAGGTGGTCTCGACCTGGGGGACGCCGACGAGCGCGTGGTGGAAATCGATGTGGCCGACCTCATCCTGGAACACGGCTGCGCCGAGGGATGAGAGCCCCAGGAGGAGCAGTGGCTGTAGTGATAGCCGCATGATGGTGTTGTGAGGGGGCGTTGTGCGGCTTCACTTGACGCTTTGGAGCTTCGATAGCTGGCTTGATGCATCATGACGGCAACCTGTTCGTTGCGCAATGCTTAGTCATCGAGATTGGGTGTAGGGTAATCAACTTGGTGACTGTCGACCATCAACTCAGTACTTGTACAGGAGAACATGGTTGCCCGGTGTGGAAATGGTATGGTTCAAGAATTACATGAATGAATTGATTTGATTTTATTGGTTGAGTGGCCAGTAAGTATGGAAAATAGATTAAACGAACTGGGCGATGTAGTTTACTTGAAATACTCTACCCACCTCGCCGAAAGGATGACCACAAGTCAAGGTAGCTAGTGACGCTTGTCGCGTGCTTCACATAAAACCGGTCCATAAAAAGCAGAAATGTGTTATTACCAAGAATTTAATTCCTACCATGAGCTTGAGTGTTTAAATTCTCATCCAATAGTTCTAGAGTGCCAATATCTCTGTCCTACACAAGACGGATGTCATGAGACACCTTCACGCGGCTCCTCGATGGATCGCGTGCCACTAACCACAACCTCATGTCTCAACATCTTAACCTGGCACATAATCTATAAATACTGAAAGCTAACATGAACCTCGTAGAAGGAGCTCTCGTAGCCCTTGAGTTCTTGCCTCTGTGTTCATGAATACCATTTTGTAGTGTTTCCTAGTATTCCACCGCGATATCCTTCGAAGCTCGTGTTAATCTATAGACTTGAACGAATAGAGTCTACAAGAGGCTCAACACACTTGCACCTCTTCAGGTACCCTAGTCACCAAGTCGCACAGTCAGTCGCTACAGAAAAACAATGGAGGCAAGTCTCGCACTAATGTCAAAGCTCCCACTTACACAACCAGCCCCGATCCCTCATCCCATCCTGGACCACAACCCCCCTCCCCGGTATCGTCCTCTCCGCCAGCGGTCTCCTCGCCCTCGCCGACCTCCGCACAATCTCCCGTCGCACAGCTCTCGTAGGCGGTGCTTCTTGGGTCGACTCACTTGTGCTAGCCCCAGGTCTGCATTACCAGCAAGCATGCGACGACTTTGAGCGAGAAGCCCCTATTGGTCTAGTCGCCCTACCTGTCGAGGCTTTCAACGGCGTGCGTTATGCTGTCAAGAATAGTATAACGGCAAGCTATCTTGTGGCTCTTTGCAGCCAGAGCCCAGAGGGTATTGTGACTTTGGATGTTGGGCTGGACATGCCTTGGAGAGTAGCGAAGTCGTTCAAAAAGCTGTTCAAGAAACGAAAGGTTGAAGATGAAGAGGATGAGAACGAGGATGATGATGACTGGGATGTCCTACCCGATGTCGACTGGCTCAGCCACTTCCTCTACCTCGTCAGTCCCCTTCTCACAGTGTCTTCCCTCACATTCATGATCCTCTTTGAAGACTGGTGGGGTCTTGGCATTCTCCTAACACTCATAACCTCACGAATCCTCAACGTCTGGGCCATCAAACACCGCACCCAATCACCAGGCCACACTCCCCACGACCATCGCGTCACCGAGTACATCGTCGATCTCGGCGGAGGTCACGCCGTGCGTCTTCGAGGTCCAGATGCAGATCTTCAGGCCCTCGTGACACATGCCTGGTTGCGTGCTCAGTCGCACATCGACGGGTATCTCGAGGCGATAGCCAAGCTGCTGGTGTACCTCACTGCCGCGCTGGGAGGAAACATGACACAGGCTGGGTCTATCGTTCTTGTTGGATTATTGCTTATAAGCGCAGCCCTGTTGGGTTTGAGCAACGCCCATGCTAGAGGCATTCGCGTGCATGGCCGCTATGCACTACCCGAGACGGAAAAAACAAAGATGAGAAATATCAGTTCAAGGACAAGTCGTGGGAGTAGCACAGCCGTGAGAGAGGCAGACGCAGCATCAGCTCCGCGGAACCGAGTTGCTGGAGCACCATAGCGTTACGGTTACTGAGAAACAAGATGCACAATGCTCTGGTTACGTTCGTCGTCCGTTAATTCATAGAAACTACCCATTATCAACTCCTGTAGCAATAATACTGTACAAGCCCAGTTCCGTTCATGTGCAGCGCAAAAAGTGCCAACCAAGATTCTTCTCTTCATATTTCTAAGCCGATCGCATTCATCGCCTTTAGGTCTAAGAGAAAAAGTCCAAGAATTCCGTATCCATGTCTGCCAAGGTTGCAATCTAGGCCTCCTCTTCATCAACCTGCATGGGCTCGTCGGTCTGCATTGGCTCGGGGGCGGCGGGTGCCTCTGCCGCTGGTGCTTCGACTGCAGCAGTTTCAGGTACGGGCTCCTCGGGCTTTGACTCTTCTGTGACCATAGGTTCTTCTGTGACCATAGGTTCATCTGTGACTACGGGCTCCTCTGCAGGCCCTGCTGGTGGTTCCGTTGGTATCAAGGCCGACTCAGGGGCTGGTTCCGGTGCGGATTCGGGTGCAGGTTCAGGTGCAGATTCAGGTGCGGGCTCAAGTACAGGCTCAGGTGCAGGTTCAGGAACTGGTTCGGGGACTGGTTCGAGGACTGGTTCCGCAGCTGGCTCAGTGACAGCTTCAGTAACAGGTTCTGGGTCCGCGGCTGGCACTTCACTTGGCTTCTGTTCGGACTGGCGGTCAAGCTCGCCCATCAAGTCACCAAGCAAGTCAGGCTCCTCAACGGGAGCTGGCTCCTCCTCCTTGATGCCAGGTTGGGCCTCGGGTTGGACCTCGGGCTGAGGTTCGGGCTGAGGAGGTGACACAGGCTTGGCTTCCTCAACACTAGTCTCCTGGATGGTCGTCTCAGCTGGTGGCTCAGGGGGTGGCTCTTCAATCTGAGGGGCAGCTGCTGTATCAGTCACTGGGACATCAGCTACTTCAGAGGGTGCCCCGATGAAAGAAGCCGAATCCTCAGGCTTGATAGTATCCTCAGTCAGACCTGTATCCATCTGCTCAAAGGGTGGTCTCTCGGGGACTGTCGGAGCCTCCTCACCAGACACACTCTCTGCCGTTGGTCTGATATCGCTTCCAGGAGCCGAGATACTTGGCTCACCAGCACTTGGTGTGGTCGCGATATTGCCGACTTGCTCAGGTGGGGGCGGTAGCAGTGCTTCGCTGGCTGTTGGCTCCAAAGTCGGCACATCGCGCTCAATTGCAGTCTCAGGGGCATCTCCTACAATTGTCGACGGTGGCTCAGCCACAGTTGAGTCTGTTGTCTCAGATACCGCAGGTGCGATCGGTACAACCGGCACTGGGGGCACCTCTGGAACCTTGCCTGCCTCGAAGGGAGCATCGATAGCGGCCTTCACCAACTTCTCCTCCTCTGTTGCGGGTGCTGGTGCCTTGTCTGCCTCAACAGGAGCATCCAATACTGCCGCAAGTGACGTCTCCTCGCTCTTTTCTACAGTAGGCGAGGGAAGAATGACGTTCTTCAAAGGACTGCCCCCGAGTCCCGAGCCTCCAGGAGCGAGGTTCAACGGAGGAGGAGCAAGGTTGAGAGGGCTTGGTTGTGGGTGCTGTGGTGAGGTATCGTCTTTCATCTCGACATCGGGTTGTTCGGTTGGAAGAGCGGCCGCGTCAGGGGTCGGGACGGGTGCTGGAGCCGGGACTGGAGCTGCAGCTGGAGCTGTGGCCACAGCCTCTGGTGCTGTAGTCGGAGCTTGAGTTGGAGGCGGAATCACAGCGGGAGCAGAAGTAGGAGCGGGAGCTGGGGCCGCATCTGTCATCTCATGATCTTGCGCCTTGTTGTTGTCGCCACTCGGTTGACTCTCTGCCGCTGGTGTTCCTTCACCCTCCTCGCCCTCTTCTCCCTCTTCACCATCGTCCTCATCGTCATCGTCATCATCGTCGGCATCGACCATGGGGCTATCCTGGTTCGCTGAATCTTCGCGCTCTTGCTTAATAGCCTATATACAATTAGTAATCGGGAGTAAATACCCATTGCGTAGGGACTTACGGCTTCCGCAGCGTGTTCAGGCTTGACGGGCGCAGCCGGAGCAGCTCCATTTGCTGCGCCAGCAGGTGCCGCAGACGCAGGCGCGCCAGCCTCCGGAACGGGGTTCTTGATCTTCTTCTTTCCTCTGCCAGGACCAGCCTTGGCCTTTCTTTTTGGAGGTGGAGGCCGTCGTCTCGATGACTGCGGCGTCGCGGCAGCCATCTCAAGGCCAGGCCCGGGCGCAGCTTCAATCCTTGTCGAGATGATTTCGCCCTGAACCTGTTGTCCATCTGCCAACGTGACCTCTTCCGTGTATGGGTTTCCAGCAGCGTCGAGCCTCCTCACTGTCGCTCTCGTAACCGTCGGGCCCTGAACCTTATCCTCGACCGTCCGGCTCGCAATCGTCACGGTATTCTTGCGTCGCTTCGCGAGGTGGGAGGTAGAAGGGGTGTCAACATTGCGAGGCATCTGCTTCCAGACCTTGATGCTAAAGCCCTTGACACTTGTGTCCTCCTCCTTCTTCTCTGACTTCTCGGGAACCGCCTCAGTATCAGCCTCTTCCTCCTCGGCCGGCGCAGGTCGCTTGTATAGTCTACCGGATCGCGCGGCCGCAAGAAGTTCCTGGCTATGCGGTGGGAGCAGGTTAGAGTCTTTGGGCATGCCGTGGATGAGCTCGATGGACCAAATGTCGTTCTTCTGAGGCTGCTCCTGTTGTGGAGGAGGAACCACGCTCACCCACTCCTGGCGCCATTGTCGCACAGGGAGACCTTTGACTAGTTAGTATGTATTGAATCTGGCGATCGGCGATATCGCACCTTCAAAGTCATCGTGTTCGGCATATCCAGAACGGTTGGCGCGTCGCGTCTATCACGTCAGTTTGAGGGTTGCGGCAGGCAGCAATTAAGAGTCAACATACTCCCGGGGCCATGGCGGCGGATGAAAGAGCGCAACGGCTCGTGCAATGACGTTGATGCAGGCAAGTTGGGACGGTTTTCCGTGATTGGGTTGCGTGGCGCTGGTGAGAATAAACTGCTTCTGGGTCTGTATTGTACGAGGCTGAGAGGCTTGTCGCGAGTCGCGATGGAGATTCCAGTGGTAGATGCCAACTGGCCAATTAAATGTGGCGATAGGCGGCTGACATAACACACAGAACATTTTTTGCCGGGCCGCGCAAAGCGAATGGCGGAGACGACAAACGTCACAGGTGAATGATGGTAATGGTAGATGAAAAATTAATAGAAGATTCGGAGGAGTTGAGATCATTATGTCCTACGCTGTTGTCGTTGTACTATCACTCCTCGAGGGGGACACTGAAACTGGGGATGAAATGGCCCGCAACCACAACCAGCCGAAGCCGGTCCCAGTAAAGCACAGCAATAGATCTTCATATAGTAGAGAAGCCAAACCAGGAAGAATTGAGATTCGCCGTCTAACGTTAATGTCCCCAACCGTGATGCACCCTCCTTGTTCAGGTTCGGCGCAGCCCTCACGGTCCGCCGTCGCCCTCAAACCCCTTGTGTGGTATCCGATACATATACATAGCTCCCCAAAGTCCTACTGTACACTCGATTCGTCTCTTGGATTTTTATTTGAGTTGAATGGAAGATATCGTCATGTCTCGGTTCGTTCAGTCGTAACTATGCAGTTGTCAGTTCCACTCAGATATCTTCGATATCGGCGCTGTGACATACCCCTGCTCCTTCTGCCTCACGATCCCTCCATGCTTGCCCGTCTGCTTGCCCTGATCCATATCAGTATTTTCTTCACTGCTCGCTCAACAGCCAGTACTTACCGAGATCCCACCCTCAACAACTAACCGATCCAGCTGGTAGAACTGGCTAATGACTGTTTGCCTCTGCTCCGCCGTCAGTTCCCAACCCTCAACCCGACAGAGGTTTTGTATCCTTACCTTCATGCCTTGAAGCTCCTTCAAACCATGTTGAACCAGCTCCTGCACCTTTCGCTGATCCTGCTCGTCCTTGTGCTCTCGGAACGCATCCCTCGTCCGTCGCTTAGCATACTCGCGGAAGTTGTACGCGGCGAATTGCTCGCCTTGCCGTAATAATTGGCGGTACTGTAGAAAACCCCATCGTCAGCAATCTCAAATCCATTGAAGCCTTCAGGAAGCGGCATGTCAAAGATCTCTGCCCGCTTGAATTTTTGCACCGAGGCAACAGGTCCAAGGGAGAGAAACCGAGGATCGGGGGCGACTCACGAGTGATCGTACTTGCTGTGGCATGTCGCCCTTGAGAGTTGCAACGACAGACATTATCGGGGATGGTTGTGGGTTGCGAGGAACGGCCGGGGAAGAGATTCGCGACTGGCTTGGGAGTGTCCGATGATGCAAGACATTTGGCGATGCGAGTTCGGTGTTAGTCGGGGCGGAGAAATTTGCCGCTCCGGCCGGCATTTCCGGGGGCATCTATCCGCACTGTACGTTCTGTCTCCATGAGGTGTATGAACACAGTGTGTCGGTGATGCTACCCTTCGGTAGCCAATCCGGTGAAGATCTCGGGGTTTCGATTGGTATCAAAACTCGGCTTTTTGCTGCATCATCAGGATTGTCTGGACTTCAATTCGCCCTCTCGACAAGGCCGTGGGTTTCTTTGCTCCAGTTCGAAATGCTTTCTCGGACCAATGGGGTCACCGAGACATGATATTGGCGATCTAGACATACCCTGGACTATCCTTTGGGCGGTTGTGTGTCTAAGCATAGAAAGAACTGGAGGATGAATTACTACTGTTTCTGAGTGTGTAGCTCTATTTGGCAGAGCGTATGGGTGCTGCAAGTTATAACAGAAGTAGCGAAGGACTAACATCGGGACCTCACGCATATTCCTACTCGAGCACGTATGTAGCTAACAGTGAGAGGGCAATTCCACATCGTAAGCAACTACTCGAGCAGGAATAGGTAAAGATTCATGATAGGGATAAAGGACAATGCGAACGCCGCAAACATAACGAAGGGAATAAATCGAGGGCTATTCTTCTTGAGAACCAAGAAACCACCAGGTTCGCATCTTCACGGTCGGGCGACCGTTGTATCTCAAAGACAACAACTGCGTGCCTATCTCCTTGCTTACGCGGGGACTACCAGCGCGTACTCACTCCTATTATTAAATCACTATCTGGAACTATAGTAAAATCTTATGAGATTATGTTAATCTACTATCTTAGTTATAATGAGAAAAGGAAGAGATTGACCATAATTGGCCTTGATCTCTGCTCAGTACCCAATGGAAGTCCGCACGTAAGCAAGGAGATGCAAGGAGCCTTCATGTGCCTAACGTTTGTCTCGGGCAACGCACTTTGAGGAATCTCAACTGCATCAAAGCTAGCACTTTCAGCTGCAACTCGCTGCTTTAGAAATCATTTTTGGCTTTCTTAAGACATTCGCTATCACTTGCATGCATATGGCCACGAGGATATGGAACTTCTGACCATGGCATTCCACGAGTTCTCCCTTGCAGCAGTGTTCTGTTTATCCTACCCTGCGCTACAGATATCAAGAATTCAGGGCATACACAAATGGAATAAGAAGAGACGATCACAGCATGAATCGTATGTTGTCTCGGACACATGACCGGTCGCTTCTATTGGCGGAATGCAAGAGACTCACATGCAAGGGGTTCAATTTGGTCAAGATATGATTCAATTTCCAAGAAAACCCAAGAATATCCAAGTACCTAGATGTGAATGATGTGGATGGCCTCGTTGAGCATCGGGTTGCTAGGTTGCTAGGTTGCTGGCTGCGTCGGGAGTCTGCATGCGCAACCCTCAAAACAACTGCAGCTTTTCACAAATTCGGTCAAGTCCATAACCTTGATGCTCGTGAATACGATAAATGACAACATTTTGGTGGTTGGCTAGTGCCCAAGGTTACACACCAAGAACCCCTAGTATCGGAACCCCTTGCATATGACAGTAGCCGGCCTGGAACTAAACTCGCGCCAATGCTCGAGATGCTCCGCTCCCATGTGCCCTTGCATCTAGATTGGGTTGCAGTCGCTTCGATGCACCAGTTTCTCGATGAGATGCACGTTACTCCGAACCGGTGAGATGCAACCCCAGGCCGGCTGGCCTCAGCAAGCATGACATTGCCTCATGCATGCAAGTGTTTCTGAGACCGAACAAACGGTCGAGAATTAACGCCATGCTCTCTTTCCATGAACCACAGCTGCAGTGCGCGTCCTGCCGTGCGCTTGGACATGTTGCCGTATGTCAGGGGAGGACCGAAGCGGAGGGACGGGGCGGTTGTAGGCCGTGCGCCATACATGTCGGATCTCATATGCAATGTGCTGCATGAGATGCGCTCGAGCCCGTTGAGGCTGAAAAAGCGAACGGGAAGCGACATCAATCACCCGGAAACGGCATCTCGGGCTGCAATAGATCCCGTATTAAGCACTTGGATTGGGCACGAAATAGGACATTCGGACACGGCACTCAGGCCGGGCCTGCACCTGCGTATTCTCTAACTGACCGGGCCATTGAGGATCTTGCAAGTGTTCATGATGGCCCGGAACTGCTCCTCTTGCTTGGCAAGCTCGTCGTCTTGTTTCCCGTTGGATGACGTAGATACGGATGAGATTGCCGTCTCCAGGGATTCAGACGAGAATCCGTTGGTGGCTAGCATCTGGCTGAGTCGTGTTCCATCTCCGAGATCGGTAGTCAATTGCCCTGTAAAGGCATATTGCTTAAGGTTTTGGTTAGGCTTGACAATAGTCAAGGCCTTGGTGGGTTGCTCCGTCGACAAGGGAGAGACGAAACAAAGATTGGTCACTGAGGCATTGAGGCTCGCGACCTCGGTCGGGTGGGAGTTTTCAGCCAGACTCCACCGCAAGATCTTGCCGCTGGTGTGCCCAGACAGGATCGAAGTGCCGTCATATGTTACAGCCAGGCACGATGGCTGGCCGGCTTCTGGATCTGAGACAGCCAGCGGGGCGCTGACCTGCACGACAATGGACGGTAGCTCTGTGCTGCGGGAGCCAAGCACCGGCTTCTCGCCACCATACAGCTCGATCAGGGAGACGGCGCCATCCTCAGAAGAAACGAAAAGAGCTCTTGCACTCGGATCGAGACGGGCGCAGAGGGGAAAGGCGGGGAAGAGCAACGTCCGGAGTAGCTGGCCGGTCTGATAGTTCCAAATGATGCATGTCTTGTCCTTGCTGGCAGATACGCATATGCTGGTTTCCGGGTTGGTGCTGGGGCCGACGGTCAAGCTGGTAATGGCACCACGATGGTTGGACAGTGTCAGGTCGGGCTCATGTTCCCCTTGAACATTGAGCTCAAGCAGGCGTGACAATGACCAGACGTTGATGTTGGAGTCTTCGGATCCGGACAAAATGTGATAGGGCGTCACAGCCAAACAGGAAACAGCTTGAACATGGCAAGGCGGCGTCGACACTTGCCGGCCCGTGCACGTCTGTCACTTGTCAGTATTCACATTCAAACTGATGGCTTGCGTCAAGTCTGTGTGCATGTCATACACGGGGAGACGGGAGGGACAAAGTTGGGGGGACGGGATTGAGACAGTACTAACCTCCCACAAAAACAACCTTCCTTCTGCGGAGCCCAGGACCAACACTTGGCCAGCGAGGGCCAGGCTGCGGATCCTGTCCGGGAAGGGCACGAGGGCCTCTTGGTTGCCACGCACGCGGGAGTAGACATGAACGTGTGCCTTTTGGTCCTGCGCGGCAAAGATGTGAGTCTGGCTGACGGCTAAGCCGTTGACAGGAGTGGAGCTCTTCTTGAAAGAGGCCTTGATGGTGTGAGACGGGGTGAGGGAGTGAGAGTAGATGCCGACATCCTTGGAGACTGCGGTGTTTGCTGCGAGAGGAGGGCCGCAGATGGCCGAGATGAACTCTTGGGACAACATTCTTTGGACGTTTCGTTGTGGACTTGTGGTGGGCCGTATCGTGGGTAACCAAGCCAGATGCCTCGAGATGATTGATCGGCAACAATATTTGCCTGGTTGCTTATGTCGTGAAGAAGCAGGGTTCAAACACAAGCCAGGCTCACCGCTGAGCTCTGTTGTGGAAGGGGCTTGATGATGCCTCAGTCGAGGAATGTTTGGTTGGTCAGGGTTGCACGTGTGTCAAAGACGTCCAAGAAGCTGGGACTCAGTGGCCAGAGCGATTGGTTCCAAGACTCTAGAAAACCGTTGCGGAGACTGGCCCAGAACGCCAAAAACAAGCAAACACGACTAGGTGGCCAGTTGCTGCAGAAGCCGTGTCGACGTGAAATATCCAACACTTACAACTCGTAAGTGTGGGTTGACGTCGAGCCAATCAGAAGCCGCAGCTGGACCTTTTTCTCAACGGCCGCGTTCTTGCGTGCTGAAGCCTACAGGGACTCTATAGGGCTGGAATGGCGGAATGGCACGAGGTAGCCAGGGGTAAATGTTTCTCGTCGTCTTCGCGAAGGTGAGAATGGGGCTTGGGGATATCAAAGAAGAAGACTTTTTTCTCTGTTGTTTGCTTCGCTAAAAGGATGAACCTGGTTGCTCGTGTCGCTAGCCTGGGAAGAATTTGGCAAGAGCTTTCTTTTTTGGCAGGTTGGTGGAGCGGCGCCAATCCCAGCCGCGGGCGGTGTGGCAGCCGCTAGGCTAGCGCCTTGTCGACGCCGAATTTCCATGTTTGCCGCTGCGGCTGAGGAGCCCAGTGTTTGAGGCGGGTGATTCACCGTGTGTGGCTGTTGTTTTTGCGTCCTTTGTCACCCATTGGATTCCAAGCCGCCCAGTGCCAATCAAAAGCCTTGACTGTACTTGGTCTGTCGGAATTGATTGAACTCATCCCTAAGCTCCGGTTGAGCTCCCCCGGCAGCCCATTGTGCCCCGGTTGTGCCCTGCAGAACGAACCCTGCAGCGCCTCAAAGCGGCCTGTCGCTCCCTGAATTGGGATTTTCAGGACATTTGATTTCCGGGGCGTTTGTGCAGGGAGCTGAAATACCATTTCTCAGGTCGAGGGACGACGTGATGTTCGGGCAGTGCTGGCTCCCTAAATCATAGTGGTTGCCCTTGCTGAATGCCCTGAAGCTTCAGGGGACTCTCTCATCAACCTCTAACCTCCCTTCAGCACCTCGATGGATCTCATTACCCACAGGCCGTTTGCTTCATTGCTTTTCCTTCGTCATCCCCTCATCCATGTTCCCTCCAACTGCTTACCCCTTGCTCCACGCCCCTAGGCGGCTTCAAGTTAAGCATGTCTTGCGGTAGTCCTTCTGGGGGTCATATTCCTTTTTCCACTGCTCAGCGCTGAGCTCCTGATCATTTATCACATTCCCTGCTGTCCTCGCCGTGCTTCTCCCGCCTGAGGACCAAGCTTGATAGGGTCCTGGATAGCTTTTTCCGTATCCATCCGTGGATCCGTCAGCTCCATCTGTTCGAAAAAAAAAAAATCTGACAGAGTTTGACAGCAGCAGGCGAGTTGTGATAGAATCGTGTACAAAGACGTGGCGGATCGAGGACAAGAGGTCATCACCCGCCCTGCCGCGTGCAGTCTATCGAAAGTGTATCTGGCTGGCTTCGGCACGGCAAGAAAGTGAAGTGACATCGTCTCTCGCGGCTCTTTACTCTCCGCCCCCAGACGGTACGGTACGGGTACGGTACCTGTAATGGCTGCCATGCGGACGGACGCTCAGGGAGCTGGAGCCATGTGGCATCGTTGTGTTTGCGAAATAGACCACCATCCGTGGGGTGCCGTGCATGCCGGGGCTGTTGTCCTCGTCGACGACCCGGAAACGCTTGACCTCTGTATCCGTCACCGCGTCTGGCGATGAGGACATCCGCCTGCGCTCTGATCCTCGTGGTCTCCCTGCTTACGCTGTACGCACCTAATGGCTTTTTCGGACGCTACCTGCTGCTGTCTCGGTTGCTCGCAGGGCTCTCCAGTGTCCTGCTTCTGCTCACAGTCCAAGGCCGAGACCTGACCCCAATGACGACGAGAGTTCAACTCGCATGCCAGTCTCTCGTTTCAGCCACGGCACCATGAGCAGCCTCGATGCCCACGGGACGAAGTCGCGGCTCGTGATCGCATCTAGCCTAGGAGCTGCAGACGGGACAGGACACTTGAGTGCTTACCAAGCTACCAGAGCGTCACGGTCGTAAGTGACCGAACGAGGTTTCACGGACAGTGATTGTGTGCTCGAACCATATCACCCCCAGAGGCTGCGCCAGGCAGGACGCCTCTCAATTTCAGTGACGCGAAACGGCGGGTGGCTCGTCTCCTGTCTTTCTCATTAAACCTCGCGCATACGGTATCCAACCTTTGCGGCCCGTGTCGATTTCGGGGCTAGTTGACGGATTTGGGCTATGGAGCAGTTGTCTGGGTGCGGAATGGAATTCATTCTGCCCACGCACGCACACACATACGCTCCAAGGTTCCAGGTTCCCGCCCTTGTGGGCTGTGGACTGCGAGATGCAGACGCAGACGCAGACGCAGACGCAGGCAGCTTGGCACGGGTATGACAGTTCCCAGTGCTGGACGGGTCACCAACACGGCTCCAGCGGTACACCACGCACCTGTACCATCTGTACGTTCGCGGTATTTGCCTGCTTGAGTTCCTTGTGAAAGCCGGAGCTTGATTGCTCGGTGGATCCGGCCGGGAGTATCTTGCACAGCAGCCTTCATACATCAGAAACCCGGACATGGAAGTATCATGGACAAGATGATCTCCCTTGGACCCCTTTGGCGTCTGTCTCCCTTGCCTTTCTTTTTCGTCTTGCTGCTCTCATCAAGGATCGGCAGCTTCCAAACCTTCCAATGGAAAAGAGTCGAGGCCCGCTGGAGCTCTCATCCTTGTTGGCTTGGGGGCCGGGACCTGTTTTTGCTTTTGGAGAGCGAGCGAGAGAGCCCATCATTGTTTTGCTTTTTCGCGGTGCAACCATCTCCTCCCCCGGCAGCGCCACTCGAACTTCTCACCTCATTCCTTCTTGTTAGGTCAGGGCGCGCCGTTAGTTACATTATTTGCTCTCGTTCTCCCTCCGTATCACGTCTTCCTCTTGCTCCCGGCTCTGCCATGTGCGACAGACCCCGCCCCGTTCTCTGCCCAGTGCGGCCCCATCCTCTCTCATTTGACTTGGAGATTTACATGGCTGAGCGACATAAGCATCCATTCTTCCTCCCTTGAGCCCTGTCTGTTCCTGTCCTGTCTCTCAGTTGTCTTGCCTTGTCTTGCCCTCTAGCTCTGTGCCCACTCATAGATCCACCCTTCCTGTTGCCGTCGCTCCGCGCTGGTCGTTGAGTTCCAGACCTGGTACAGTCATATAACACACGCCGTGTCCTTTGACAACTCTTTTACCCCCGAGTGCGAGGTTCTAGAGTTCATGTCAGAGTTGTGTCTTTGACCACCGTTGAGTTGAATCAGCCTCCATGTCTGTGCTCGAGTCCAAGATTCCAGTCGACGTCTACTTATACAGACAAGACGCAGCTCTATCCCACGATCATTTGCGCCGGACAACCTCATCACCGGCCTCTGCGAAACGACGATCCGTCTCGAAAATGACCGGCCTACTACCGCTTGCCTTGCCCAATTCACGGTCTAATACTCCCAGCCCTGTCCCTGACGAGGGTGCCGACGACAATATGGAGGATTGCTTCCCAGAGATGTTGGCCAGGGACCTGGAGATGTCGAGTGCGATTTTTGCAGCCAAGAACATGACTGCCGGTTCACCATCAACGGCTATCTTTTACCAGGAGAAGCAAGACAGCAAGGCACCCTGCCCGGGTCGAATTCTTACATCCCCATATCAGTCCGGATCAGTACGAATACAAACTCTTGGCTCGATTGAAGAACGACAATCGATGGTATCCTTTATCGAACAACGTGGCTACGTCTCTGAGGAGACTGGCTCAGATGTTGAATCTCTGCCTGCCTCTGAGTCTTCTGGGGGCATGGAGATTCCGTCAATTCGACTACGCCAGCAGTCTATCGTTACAGCAGCTACATCCCTTACATCAGCCAGTGGAAGCGCTCCATCACCCAAGGATCTACTCTCACTGGACCGAGCGCATGAATACAGCTGGATTGATATCGATTCAGACGACGATGACGACGAAGATGAGATTGAAATGCAAGAAGAGCCCACTGTTGAGGATCAATCAGCTACTCTATCTCCACGACCACCAACACCCCCAAGCACAGAGACGACATTTGATATCACAGTTATGATGAAAGATATCGACCAACCACCAAGACAGCACCTACGCCAGACTAGCCCAAGTGGCGGCAGTTCTCAATCCTGGCATCAACGTCAGATTTCCATCAAGTCCATGGAAGCCCCAATGATACCCCCGAGGAGAGCCTCCTTGTCACAAGCCACGAACCCCATGGATACCACTTATAGACCCAAGACGCCCTGCTTCGAATCACGGATAAGCACAGAGAGTCCCCGACAACAACAGTCACCATACTATACACAACGCTTCCGCGACGAGACTGACAACAATACCATCCTCCTCAAGTCAGACTTTGGCTCCATCGAGCTAGAGATTGAGGAAGACAGCTATATGGACGATTACACCCCCGACTATCCTCCAGTCCTATCTCGACCAGACACTATTTACATCCAAGAAACACCACCCCCATCTCCACTACCTACAGTCCAGTCGTGGCTGGACGGCTCAAACCCACCTTGTCTACCCCAAATACCAGTAGACGATCTAGCAAAGGCCGTTCCATTACCGCCAGATATTATCGAGACGCTAAGAGTGTCGCTCGCCTGCTTCCCAGAGACGATGCTCCTCTCGTCTAGTCTCACCATCGAGACGATCCGGTCATACTCAAAAAAGGTACGACATCCTTCAACAGACATCTGGAACGATCCCCCGGTCGACCCGGCAGCCCCGGGGCCCCGGAGGTCTATTTGGAAAAAGGTTGTCTCGCATGGGCGCGAGTCGATCGGCTCCAGGCGCCACCGGTTACACATGTACGAAGATGGCGCTCACCAAGACGCTGTGGCGTCTCCGGCACCCTGGGCATCTCTGAGACACGTCTTTGGCGGATGCTCGGATTACATATGCGACGCCCTGTATGCCCACATCGTCGCCTACAACTACGTGTCGCGCGTTCCTCGAAACCAGCCCGCCCCGCAGCAGCTGCGCGCGTCGACGTCGTACTCGAAACACCAGAGCGAGGACATCCCCAAGAAGGCGGCTACGCTGCTCGGGCTGAGTGCGCCACAGACCCATCTGACACCCAATGTCGGGCGCTTTGCAAAGAAGTTTAGCACGCCGCTCACGGCCATGGGCTTTGGAAAGGATGAGGTTCCCTCGACTACGGCGCAGGACAATGCCACGCGGAACATTGAGTCCGGGTTGCTACGCTGTATCTCGCGCTTAGTTGCAACAGCCAAGATGATGGCTGAAGAGGGAAGTGGAGAGGATAGGTTGGTGGATGTTGAACCACAAGAGGTTGACATGATCTTTGTGAGGAGCCTCTGCGAGATTGTGAGAATTTCTGAAGAGGCAACTTAGAGACGTTACGGGCGACGATCCTTTCTGATTTATGGTGTTTTATTGGGATGGCGATTGTGATTCTATACCCTCATTGGCAACATCGGGATCTTTTTCATGTAGTCTATTATGACTCTAGATAATGCAGCAATGTCGACTCCGAGCAGACAACAACAAATCCTTCTTGGCAATTCTAGCGAATGTGACGTCTGATCGCCCAAAAAGGCCCGAACCCTTTAAACAATAGTCTCCGGACCCAAGTTTAGATTTCCCCAGGTTTGGGGGCTCATGCGCGATGGCGGAGGAGGCTTTTTGTTAGCGTTTCGCCGAGAGATGATCCATCGAGGTTAATTGATCCTGTAGACGCCGATGATTATCGGATGTTTTCTTGATTACATGTCGTTTGAGGTTATGTTGCTTGACGTTGTATTGTTTCATGTAGTGCCGTTGGTGTCACTCCAAGAGGTCATGAGGATCTAATCTGGGGTATCGCAAGGAAGGTAAGATGCTTGTTGCCATGATTATACATTAATAATTCCTGTTGGTTAATGATATCTCAAACTTGTAAAGGTCCCTTTTCGTCTCTAAACAGCTCGTCATACCACATCTTCCTGCTGGCCTTGCTCTGACACACGCCGTCCCACGCGATGGGGACAAACCTCTCGCCCGAAGGATTCCGGGGGCTAAACACCCTCGCTGTCTTGTGATGTCCATCAGCCAGATACACAATTCCGTCCTCAACCTCTGCCAGCGGCCGCCCTGACTCGTCTGTGTCGGACTTAAGACGCTGGACGATAAGGTCTCTTAGCTGCGGGTAGTACCACATCTTGTCCCACCAGGTACGTAGCCGTAAGCCTTTCAGTCCGTTAACGTAGGCGTTGTGATGTATTCCCACAGGAGTGACGCCAAAGAAGAAGTCGGTGTATAGCGGCACCGAGCCCCAGTTTGTCCCGGAGAGGATCTTGTCCGGGCTGCGGCGTAGCTCCGGGGGTGGGCCGTTGATGCGCGGGGGACCGGGGACCCCGGCTTTTTCAGACTCGGAGGTGACATTGGCGACGTCGGAGAGATTGACAAAGTAGCCGTCCTCCTCGGCGGAGCAGGTAGGCGGGGCCGTGGTGAAGTTGTAATCGAGGCCGATGCCAAACTCGAAGCGTTGGCCGAGCAAAGCAGCGTCAGCGATGCTTTGGACGGCGGCGTTGAGAGATGCTTTGTTGTGGGCGACGGAGCCGTTCCATGAGGAGGCGAGATACCTCACCCACTCGCGCCATATCTCTTGGTCTCCAATAACTTCTCCTATGAGTGCTTGGTCACTCCAGAGTTGACGGCCGTTCATGGCGGCACGATCAATCTTCTCCTTGCACCTGCGCAAGGCATCCCTCAACGCACCCATGGACCCCATGATGAGGCCACTGTTGACACATCTCGGGCGCACCTTTTTGTACTTTCTTGCAGGATCAAACGACCACGGTATCACATCTGTGCCCTCGCCATACATGTCCTTGGGCATCGGTGACTCGGGCCAATGCTCATACCGTGGATCGGAGCCCGAGTAGCTGTCAGGGAAGCAGTCCTTTGCTGTCGTCACGATAACGTCCTGACGAGGAGGCGGGATAGGAAAGTCTGCAAAAGCTGCCCACTCTTTACGCATGCGATCGTCAGCTTCGCGGTTAAGCTGGTGGTAGCGCTCAAGAAGCACAGAAGGCGGGAGTTGAAACCACATATCGTAAGCATCGACGAGGACAGCGACGTCATCCACGCTCGCACCATCTTCGAGAAGGGCCTCGATACCGCCCAAAAGACTTTCAAGCTTGGCGATGTGACTACCGGCAAAGTGCCAGGGAGGTCGGTTGTACTCCCGACCCCAGTTTAACAGAGTAGGCATGGGGTAGCCCAAGGCGACGGCAGACATGATGGTCTTGCAGAGGTTAAGGTGAGGTGAGTCTGCGGGCATAAACAGACGTAGACGTCGTGAAGAGTTGAACTTGGTGCTTTGAGGAGGTACCATGAGGCCATCGAGGTCGGCACGCGAGAGCGTTTCGGAAGAGGTCCGGCCGGGGAGGACATGGTCAAGATGTGAGGTGAACTAGAACCCATTAGCAAGATGTCGCAAAGAAGAGGCTATTCATACCAAGGCTACGTATGAGGTCCAAGAGAGGAGGAGAAAGGTTAGAACAACAAGAACCCATCTCCTCACCGGCTGTGACATGACTCTAGAAATACCCAAAGACGAGCCTCGCAGGGCAAAAACCGGCGACGCGGACTGACTCGAAGGGAACGCGGCGTCCTCGGGGTCAGCGTCGGGGAATCTTCTCATCCTGGAGGCTGAGCGGCCTGAGACGGAGGACGAAGAAGCCATTTGCAGAACATCACCGGAAGGAGCGAGGGAGGAGGCATCAGGTAAATGTCGGGGATAGCATCATGGGGACGGGATGATCTGCAGCGGATCAAAGGATGGATCTAAGCCGGCAATTCATGTGTGCTATCGTTATTTCATGTGTAGCACCACGCGCTTAATCTCCAGGGTTATCACATAGAATTGACCACTATCATGACAGCCTTGGACTTCATGGTCGATATCGTCCTTGGCACGAGGTTGTAGCACTGAAGCTATCTCCACCGCCGACTTCACACCATGAGACCTTGGACATTCCCCCACGAAATTCATCTCTGTCCAATCATTCGACACCGTGACACCCAAAGCCCGAGAGTCGAGGCCCAGGCACGGCCCCACGTGGGAGGGCGGGTCATGATGACAGGCTGTGCCAGGGGTAAACGAGATGGGGATTCGCTCCGTCGTAGATGCGACTTGAAAAGTAGCATTTGATAGCCAAGTCGTCGTCATGTTTTTAAGCGGGCGTGTTTTATCGAAGCCCGTGATCGGCCGGGGGCCTTTTACTAAGGTGAGGAGGGGACGGTAGCTAAATAGAGTGCTTGCCTGGCTAAATCGGGAGAACTGTGCGGTGCGGTGCGTTTCGTAAGGGAGATTAATTTGGAAACTTGTTCGTATTCACTCTCATTCTTCTTCCTCGCTTGCGCCTGGCTCTTTGACCCAAAGCCAATTGTTTGTTTTGTCTCTTTTTTAACCCTTCATGATCCTATTCCCAAACCATCATCTAACTGCATTCTTTTGTGCTGGTGTCGGCATCGCTTGGAGCGATGGCTTACAAGGCTAGAGAAGGCTTCTGTGGCACAACACTACCAACATATCTAGGCTTTGCCATCCTCGGTACGTCTACACATGGCATCAACGGCTATTTCTAACGTTGTCAGGCTTCGTCAATGTGATTGTGCCGTTTGTCGTCCACTCGGCAAACTACCTCATAATCCCATACCCGCGCTGGATCGTCCTCCTCATCGAGACCATCCCTGCTCTCATCACCAAACTGGTGATCCCTCACGTCCTCCACCATGTGCCCTACTGGATGCGTCCTCTCACCGTCGGCGCCGGCTGGATCATTGTCGCCATCGTGACCAAGAGCACACCGCCAAACATCGCCCCTCCGATCCGCATCTTCACCTCGGCCCTTGCTTCCGTGTCGGCCGCCGCCATGGAGGTTTCGTTTCTCGGAATGATGCGCTACTACGGCCGCGCAGGTCTCGCTGGATGGGGAGCCGGCATTGGAGCTGGCGCTGTGTTTTGTGCCGTTCTTCCGTTTGCGCTTACGGTCTGGATGGAGTCGTTTCTACGCGATTTCATTGACTGCATCTATGCGCTCACAGGTGCAATGCTTGTCGCCTTCTTTGCCGTCTTGCCTGGAGCACCCGTGAATTATCCCGAGGCTCGACAGGATCGCGGCAAGGCGCATGTTGAAGATGGACCGACTCTAGCGATGCTAGATCCCGTTAAGGAGCTTTCACGTGCTCTAAGCACGACGAACCGAATCAACCTCACCAAGGGTATGATTCGACCTTTCATGGCTCCTCTATTCGCAGCGTTTGCATTACAAACACTTGCGTACCCTGGCATTTCTCGGGCACTGCCGCTTCCTTCATCGACAGGGTCCTTCTTCTCGTATTTCACAAGCTACGCCCTCGCGTTCCAAATCGGTAGCTTCATCGCTCGGACTCATACCCTGCTGCTACGGCCCGAGAGCACCAGGATTGCCTTTACAGCTTTGAGCGTCGTTACTGCAATATTCCTCATTAATGCGATACTACTTGTCTTTTCGGCACCTGTGCCCGTGGCATTGCTGGCCTTTGGCGCTGGACTCGGGGGAGGAGCCGTTTACATGATTGTCATGGGCAGAGCCTTGGAGGAGAGGTCGCTCGAACCTGGAATCAACCAGGAGTTCAGTCTCCAGGTCGTGGGAGCTGGTGAGACGGCTGGCGTTCTTGTTGGTGGACTTCTGGGTACAATGCTAGAGGCCATCTTGTGTGGAGGAGGTTTTACGACAAGAGAGAGGTGGTGCCACACCAGCCGGTGAATCGAAATAGAAGCCTTGGAATATAGATTAAGACAACAATTAAAAAGTATTAATTCAATGCTTTCTTGCCAATTGACGATGTCTGGGTAAGACGGCTTCTCACTGTTGCACAGCCTCAAGCACAGCCACAGTAACTCAACTGTGTGTTTAGGCAACTCCATGTTTGACATCTTGAACTCCGACTTGCATCAATCCACTTGCCAGCTTGTGAGCTGGGTCCCGTGCTCCATCATTATCCTTTCTAGAATTGGCAAGGCTTTAATTGAGCGGCCTAGCTATTGTACTTGGGCATCATGCTGATGAAGCGGAGAACTCACAACAAGTCGCGGCATGGTTGTCGCAATTGCAAAAAGAGGCATGTCAAAGTGAGTAATTCCAAGACAACTCAACCCCTTCCATCACTGAAGTATCTTCTAGTGCGATGAGCAAGGCCCCCCATGCACAAACTGTGCAGCCCGTGGTCTCGAGGGCTGCTCATACCTCCCAGATCCCCCCTCTCAGCTCCCCGCAACAGAGACCCGACGACGTCTCGAGCTGGAGCTGATGCACCGCTGGTCCACGCGCACATTCATGAGTCTCGTCTGCATCCCCGAGGACATCAAGTGGCTGCAAGGTGACGTGCCAATCTGGGCTCTCAAGAACGAGTACCTCCTACACGGCATGTTTGCCTTTGTAGCGCTTGAAATAGGTCTTTGCGGCGATGCCGTCATGGATGAGGATCCTGTTGTCTACGTCAAGTTAGCGTTAGAGTACTACGACAAGGCGAGCAGAGCTTTTCGCGCGCAACTCGAGAACGTGACTCCAGAGAATGCGCAAAAGATGTTCATGTTCTCCTTTCTCGCCGTGGGGGTCAACATGGCACTCGCCCAGTGCGAGGGCATGATTGCGTTTGAACAAAACATCCTGGAACGCATGGTTGCGCTATGGGAGCTACTAATGGGCAACGCTTCTATCGCTAATAGGTATTATGACGTCCTCATCTCGGGTGCCCTGTCACAGTCTACAGAGGCACTGCTGCTTCGAACGTCACTGCAGACTCAGACACCGTCATCCTTGCCAAGCGAGACTGAAGCTGCGCTTGAACGGCTATCGGCAATCATTGAAAAGGCCATTCAACCAAAAGGGGATGAAAGCAGTGGCCCAGAAGCTCACGCAGAGGACGCGGTCCGCACCCGCATTTACCGGTCAAGCTTCACGGCAATCAAGAAATGCTTCGAGGTGGACTCCAAGGACGTGTACAAGGGGGCAGCCATCGGATTCCCTGCCATGGCAGGCCGCGAGTTTGGCCCAGCCCTCAAGAAGTCAGACCCCGTGGCCATGTTCCTCATGATGCATTGGGGCGTGCAACTACACGCCCTGGGAAAGCAGGCGTGGTGGGTGGGCTCCTTTGGCCAGAAGATGGTGCGCGAGCTGTCGGGGATGCTGTGGGAGTCAGACATGGCGGCAGATACGCCCGGGTGGAGGGAGAACATCACCTGGGCAAGGATCGAGGTTGAGCTGATACCGCTGGGGGGTGTGACGCCTGAGGAGGAGGTTCGAGAGTAGTTGCAATCTTGTTTTTGAGGCATGTGTTGGCGTATTGTGCATCACCACTCACACTTGTTTAGATGGATGAATATACCCCCCTCCAACAGTGTCAATTACGTAGTGTCATGGCTCCCGGGCTTTGATGAGTCCATTGGTGTGTGTTTCTCTTGGTGCCGCCTGCAGGAGTCTCGTCCTGGCAGGCTAAGAGCAAGGTGCGTGATCATTCTCGGCCCATCTGACAAAGGGGGCGTAAGAATTTATATCTTGACATGGCCAATCAAGGCGTGAAGATGCTAAATGCCTCGAGTAGGACTTGTTGAGGACCCATCGGCTAATGAGGCCTTCCTTTGGACATGGTTGACTTCAACCGGGCCTTCCAGGAGTGCTGCAAGCCAATTTCCACCTGGCCCCTTGGCGCCGCTCCCTTGCGGCACATGAAGATGGTGAGCTCTGCTTACTCTCGCAAAGATTCAACTCGGTCCTCTTGCTCTGAAAGAAGTGTTACTCTTTGGATGGCTGACAGTTTCCATACTGTTGAAGGGACGATTGAATAGGGGGTCGCAGTCGCCTACTTGGGGATACGTACGGCAGAGGTAATCACTGCTGTGGGATGCAATGCCCTTGATTTGGGGCATCGTAGTGAATTCTTTTCCACAATAAGATTCTGAGTATGAAAACAATGAACAAAGTTAAACGTAAGACCGGTGGCTCGTGGTAGTGAATCAGTCCACTCAACCTTAGGGACTGGGGAGGATATAGTCCTAGAAACTAAAGATGATATTTACTGCTTTGGAATGGCCTTTTTATCCTTTTTCGGTCCTCTTGATGAGAGTAGTCACTCATACTTCAATGCGGTCAAACTCCACCAACACAACATCATGCCCCGTCGGCTTCCCCGAACATGATGGCTATGAATATCAAGTGACCACTTTCATTCAAGCAATCAAATTTGAATATCAAAAGAACACATATCGCCTCTTTTCGCTGATGGCGATGGCGATGGCATCTTCAGCCTTGGGACTCAGCCTCTGCAGATCCGAACGTCGATCACCTCGTACGTTTTCCTAGAAGGGAAGCTGGTCAGATGACACAGAAAGGGGAACTCCAAGGTGGCAAATTCTAGTAAGGCATTCTTGTCTTTTAGTGGATTTTGGAACCAGTGGCAAAGGGGTTGAGAGTTTCTAGAAGGAAACGGTGGCGAAAAAGAAGTCGATCACCTTGTCAAAAGACTTCATTCTACTCAATGCTCTTTGCACAGAACAGTTAAATAGAAATCACTTATAGCAGTTTCACACAAAGATTTTTATACGGTATGAATATGGCATAGAATTACAGTAGATTTAAGTCCGGCGTAATGCATTGTGCTTGTCTGGATTTTAAAAGATTGAGTGAGCCCCCAAATCAACGAAAGCACTCAGTTCCATTCTACGAAATCTAGAACCGCAGTGTAATTGGGTCCATCTTAACAAAGTTAATCAGAGACTACTTATGAAAGATAAAGGCAACTCTTGCCACTTGCAGGCATAAACATGGCGCAGAAACGACGAATGGAACCAAGTGAACCCAAGGCTCATGTGAGACTCGGACATGGCGAGTAGTGGCTGTGTTGTCAAGTTAGGCAACCTCCCCTTTCATAGAGATAGAAATGCAATTGATTCAATCAGTTACTGACACAGTAGATGATAGTTTGGGAAATATGAGGTGTGCACTATAGGATATCGTTTGTTGAGGCAGTGCCTTGGATCTGAGTAAGCTTCACAACTCTGACCCCAACAAGAGCATTGAGAGGCAATCTGATTACCAAGAGTAGAAAAATGAACCGCGGAATTGTCCCCGTGATGCTTTCTTATGTCAATACCCTTTAATCAGTCGGTGAGCCTGTCGACAAACAGAATGTCAATATAAGAGTCCGAAACTCTTCGGTAGTCCTAAGTCTTACTCCCGCTGTCAGCTATAATAAGCGTCTGACAGTCTACAACACTTAGCTCTTACTAGCCAGGCACCTTGAAAGGGGGGATTCCCGAAATATCTGGCCTTGTCTCGCGTGGTGTTTGGCCGAGAATCGTCCAACATCAGCAGACCCTTACAGCTTGACAGGGTTTACTGCTGTTTCAGAGGAATTGCATGTGGTCTTGCCCGAGTTTTCAGAAGAAGCAATACTATCCAAGCCCCTGTTGATGCTGTTGATGTGTGAAGGTGTAATCATAGACACATTGCTTATCCATGCAAGGCATATGTTGCCTTGGCTGGCAACAGCTGAACCGACTGGTTCGCATCTCTCTTCCCCCACGGACTCCCTTAGTTTTCTCCCCTGATGTCGTCGCCGGCATTGCTGCACTGTATAGTGATCCGATTGCAGAATAACCCAAGCGTTTCACCGCAATTAACCGCAAAGTGCAGCCCATGGCCCCATTACGAGCATCCAGTGTGACGTGGTCCCGCTCGGGGCAGTTCCGAAAGACATCGGAACCGGTTTTTTCTCAACTAACCCCCCCTCATCTTTCTTTTGATGCCATCACCAAATGTGACAAGCTGCATACTGGCATGAGCCTAGCTGAGGCCCCATGCGGGGTGACATGGACAGAGTTTGAAAATCAAGGTCAAGCTTTTCTAGTTGTCGGCCTTTGTGTCCTAGATGGTCGAGGTGACGCGGCTGTACGAGTTGGGCGATGCTGGCAAGGGACAACTTCCTTATTCGGAATATATACGGATACCATGATCGACGTCTTGTTTCTAAGTATATCGTTTCTTGTGGTTATCCATCGAGATGGACACTCTCATTAGGTTGTCCCGTATCCCGTAAGATTCAATAGTGGGCCAGCAAGGCTGACTTGACCGAGAAAACATTCCAGAGGAAACGTTGGAGTGAAAAAAGCAATACATAGACCCGTCAGCGTGGACAAATACGAACAGGATTTGAGTCAATTCCAAGAATGCGGTCGGTTTCTCGAAGGCATCGCGTCAATCAATGTCTCTGTCTTGCCCAGTCAAAGGCGGGAAGGAAGCGCAGACGCGGGAGCGATCATCAATTGTGCAGATAAGCTTGTCGGCTTGGCAGCAACCTGCCACTAACTGTATATGGTCTTATGCGCCGCCCCCATGCCCCTTTTACTGCTGGGACGAACGCCTACTACGTTGTATCGTGCTACCTGAGAGGTTCAATGTTGAACAAACGCTCGCTTTTGACCCACACCCATACTCAATCTTGGAACCTGGAGAGAGAATCGGGTCCGGGAGATTGGCGAATGAATATCTCGATACATCTCACTCCCCTCCTCTTCAGCCTGGCTCTTCGGCTCTTTTCCAACACGAGTATTCAGCCTGACAAGAGGTTGTCCCTTCTCTCGCGTACCAAACGATATGGACCAATCATGCCTGGTTTGACGACCTGTTGTGCCGCGTGTCCCCCATGTGAGCTTACCGCCGGTAGAGACAGAGTGCGGATGGGACTGCGACATGTGCAATTGTTAGCCCACCGTGTCCTGCATCCTGCAGCCGACTAGGCCTTAAACAAGAGCTTGAAAGCCTCAATCTAGGACCTCCCGGGTCCCCGAGGCATTGACGTCACAGGCACCATTTGTGTGTTGACCCGGCACGACACACGACACTTCTGAAGAGGGGTCCTTGGCTGAAGAAGATAAAATGATCGCTATGGCCTCTCTCTGTGATATCGTGAACAAGCAGAAAAACAAGATTCATTCATTAGTTATACTTAGATTCGATCCTCCTGGACCTGAAAGGTCGTCACCTTGACGATACGCTGTGAATCACCACTCAACCCTTTGTTGTGTTGCTGCCCATTCCTCGTCAACTCCTCCTCGCTCTCATTCTCCACGCTCGTCCTCGTCCCCCAGACAGACTTTTCCGGTCCCGGCCTGTCGAAATGGCTCCTCCCAGCGTAAGCTGCCTCGCTGTCTCGCCCGTGGCCATTCAGGTCGTCCTCCCGTGTGAATGTGGTGAGGCTAAAAAGGCTGCGATGCCTATTCCCGCTGCCGTCGGTACCCTTTGACTTGAACCCTCCTGATGCAATGGGCTGATCCGTGTCTTGCAAAACAGACGGGCCCGATGTCGATATGCCAAGCTTGTGGCCGAGTAATCGAAGCAAAGGTCGCAAAGTAGCAAGGCTGCCGGCAGTGACGGCGAGGCCTTGTTCGGTGGTGGACCAGATGGCGATGTCGAGGGTTGCCCCTGGGATGTGTTAGCAGAGAGGTTTGCTTAGAGTTGTGATGGTGCAATGGAGTTTGGGAGAAACTTACAGAGAAAGTCTGGGCTTTTGAAATCTTTGACGAATGCGAAACGGACTACCACGGCTGAACTCGCCCTATGCAATGTGAGTTGTTGATCCTGTGCTGGGATAAGGGGTACCTACACGCAGGCCATAGCCATGATAGGAATGAGAGCAATCTTGGTCTTCCTGCCCATGTTGAGCTTCCACACGAGAAACATTGGTAGGATGGCGCATGTAAAGTCGGAAATGACACTAAAGACGCTGTATAGGTAGGTGAGGGCGATGATGACCTCGACGTTGACGCATGTGCCATTCTGGTCCTTGTTCCAGAAGAAGGAGATGGGTCGGCACTGAAAGAGGGTGACAAAGAAGAAGACAAGGCCGGTGCAGACGGTGATCATCATGACGCCGTAGATGATCCAGACGTCAATCTTTCGGACCGTGATTCGGAGGAGGAAGTAGCCGATGGATATTTTGGAGGCGATCATGGATGTGCAGTACCATAGATAGCACCACCACCAGTACTTCATTGCTTGCTTGATATCTTCGGGGTCCAGGTCTTTGTGGTGACGGCCGGTGCCATAGTGAACTCCAATGAGGGCGCAGATGACGAAAAGGAGGAATGAACACTGTCGATGTCTAGGTCAATGGTGGGCCATTAGGGACAGACGGGACGGAACTCACGAGAGCGGTACACATGCACCAATCGTCAAAGCCAAAGTTCTTGACGAGTCGCACACGGACATAGCATCGTAGTAATGTCGATATAATCGCAGCAGTCGCAAGGGTGTAGCACACTGCCTGAAGCTCAGGACCCCGGTTCTCGATGGCCATGGCTGATGCAAGACCCTACAAGTCGCAGGGGGATCATATGCATTCAATATGGGAATAAGGGAAACGAGTACAAAGGATTGAATGAAAGAAACGGAAAGGATTCAGAGCCCGGTAGGCTCGGGCCGGGGAAACTGGAGCGTCGCAGATATATCTACTCCAGAAGCTGGGGGGCAAAGAACAAGACAAGGAAGGCCCCTTGATGATTAACTTGATCTGACCCAAGGCGCTGGCTCTTGGGTCCGCCCGGCCCTTGTGCGGCGATTCAGATGGTCACCGAATCCACCGCATCGACGAACTCCTCCGATCTGCACTTGCTTGGGCATCAAGAGGCGACAGACTATTTTGCGGAATTGGCACGTCCCGGGACTGGCCTCGGTTGGGCATACAACCCCGAAGCCAAGCTTCTGCCGTCGCGTGGTGGCACTATGACAGTAATGGGAACCCCTGACATTAGCCCCGAACTCTGTGGTGCCTCGGAATACTACCTAGAGGACTCTGAAAGGCGCCCTTAGACTACAGTGGCACAGGCACAGACAGGCACGCAACACGTGTGTGGAACCCGCTTGGAAAACGCCCCGACGGGTCGTGATGCTGTTCTGGGAAGTTTCTCCTTGCGACCGTCGGAGATTTCTCCACCACACTTGACCCCTTTCCTGAGTCAAGTAAAAAAAAACTTGAATATTCTCGAACAACTCTAAGAAAAACAAGTTGACGCCTTTGTCTTTCCTCGGCCGGGAAGGAAATCTAGACACACAATGGCATCATGCGGGGACAGGAGACGCCCGCAGCTAGACAATTTAGCAAAGTTCGGCAGTTGAAGCAAAAGGGTCTTGTCTCAGAATCATCTGACGGACTTGGTAGTAGTGGACCTGCGCACTGACAACTCGTCTGCAGTAGATCGCCTTGAGTCCTCCAAGCGAGCGAGGATCACCTCCCGGCAGAGTGAGTGACCCTTGCAGGACATGACTAGAGACAGCATCGCCTACAATACTTGACTGTTTTGCGTTGGATAGCATCGCATTGTTTGTGGGGAGAAGTCGATCATTGCTTGTTGCCCCTGTTGGATCGGAGCACAAGGCCCGAGAAATTCCCGACTTACTACGTTGTAATAGATTAGGAATTTATCCAGAGATAGGATCGCCAGCCTCACTGTGAGACGGAAGAAGCCGTTCTCCGTCGGTTCCTGTGCTACCAGCAAGTAAGCACTTGGTAGCCGGAGCGGATAGTGCACTTCTGCCAAGGACGAAAGCCCGTGGTGGCATGATTGGACAATTAGGGTCTGAATTGACGAATCGAAACAAGGACAAGGTATGTTTCACAAGCGTCGCGGAGTTCGGCTCGCAATTTTCTCGAGATATTGCTCCGTGGCTTACCTGCGTGCAAGCGAATGTGGATTTTGTTACCAGAAGGGAGATTATTCCGTGGGCGTTGAAGAATTTGAGCCACACTCTCTCTTGGCGAGACAAGGCTATAACAGACACAGGAACTCGTGTGTAAAAACAACATGATGTGAGGCAGCCACCGCATGTATATACCTGATTGGGACGGGTTAGCGACATGGCTCTTTTAACCATCGCCGCCACTTATAGGCTCAATTAAGCCCACCAACAGATGTGTCTTGAAACCAACGCCAAGGGGGACTCGGGAGAATGACTGGTCAAATTATCACCGGCACGTACGGCAAAAGCAAAAGCCACCTACCTACCCTACACCTCGGCGCCATCCCCACATTCGGCCACTAAAATTGGAGAAGGCGGGGAAATTCGCGGGGATGACAGGCCACAACCAAAAAGTGAGCAGAGAGTGGTCAGCTGACCGAGGTTGGCTGCCCCCATAATCTTGAATCCGTCTCGAGATTGGATAGAGCCAACCCCCCGCTTTCAACGACGTCTTTGACGACCTCGCTCGCACACAGAACGCGCAGACGCTGCCTGTCTCAGCCCTACAGAGGCTTCAGGGACTCACTCGACCGTCGCAGCGCGTCGGGCCCTGGCCGCCGCACTCAAAAGGTCACGCGCCACGATGGCCTCATCACCCCCGCGTCATAAACGCCGCAAGGCCTCTTGCAAGGAGTTCCAGTGCAACCACGAAGGCTGCGGGAGGACCTACTCGCGAGCGGAGCATCTCCAGAGGCATCAGCTTAATCGTCAGTCATGGCTCTGCCTGTGGTGGACCCTGTGCTGACACGTCTTAGATTCACCCAAGGAGATTTACTACTGCGACTACCCGGGCTGCTCATTCACCTTTGTCAGGAAGGATCTCTACGCGCGTCACAAGCTGAGGCATGAGCGTCAGGTGCAGCAGTATGGGAATGGTCGGCTGTCGCAACGACCGCAAAGGGAGTTTTCAAAGGCGCCGAGGGATCGCGCTGAGAGGTACTCGTTTAGCGAAGATGGATCTGCCTGGAGCGACACACAAGACGAGGCAAGGGAAACGCCAGCAAAGGAAAAGCAGCTCGCCAGGAACAGACTCTCACTGGATGCAGGTGGTGTCGACCCCGGCTCTCAGAAGGCCGGTGTAGGAGGTTCGGCACAGCCGGAGTCGGCTCAGCAGAATGAGGCTGGTGAGGCCGCTGGTTACTTTGGGGACCAACGACAACTTCAGAGCCGCGAATCATCACCGGAAAAACAAGCCATGGGAACAGTTCCGTTTAGGATGGACCAGATGCCAGGCGCCGACATGTCAATGCCTATGGCGAGTCCTGGGTTGCCAGGCAGGCCGGAGCGCATGAGGACCCAGTCCTATGTCATGGCAAACGGAATGCCAACGTCGAGCACCGAGCAACTTATCGAAGAACAACCTTTCGGATTGTCACCATCCAGTACCGACGAGTTTACCTCTTGGCTGTTCAATGGCCAGGGCTTGAATTCGAATTACAACTTTGTACCTGGTGGCAACCTCGGAATGGCGGGATACTCAAACAACTTTGGTCAACTCTGTCCGGATTATTCGCAGCCAGGAATGATGGGAGGGTCCTATGTCGAACCAATGAACGGCCTCTGGTTCCAGTCAGAGCCTATGCCCATGGCCACACCGCTTGTGGATATTTCACAGATCGGAAAGACTGGGCTTTCGGAGCATAAGCGACAGTCTCTGCTTCAGTACATGATGCAGAGATTCAACGAGATTGGTTCACAGGGTAACAGATCGGCCGCAGATATCAAGAACGAGATTTTCGGAAGCGACAGCGATGCCGACTCCCATGTCCTCAGCCATCTCAACGTTCAACGATACATCAACTCGTACTGGGAGAACTTTCACGACCAGTTACCTATCCTGCACCATCCTACGTTCATACCGGAGACGGCCCACGATTTCCTCTTGTTGGCCGTGCTAATCATGGGAGCTTCCATGCTTGAGAAGAAGGCTGCTCTGCCAGAGACCGCGGACAAAATTTCAAAGTTCACCACCTTTGTCTCGTGGAATCTCCGCTGGCAAGTCTTTATGCACGCCGACTCTCATCCACCGGCAAAGCTCTGGGTCATTCAAACACTTCTTATCCTCGAGGTGTATGAAAAGATGAACGCAACTCGGGTTCTTCACGAGCGTGCTCACATTTACTTCCCCACGACGCTCTCGCTCATGCGCAGAGGAAGCGCCCTGACCGGCAAGCAGTCTTCTTACACCTCTCGGGTTCAAACTCCCATGGGAAGTCCGAAGCTTGGTCAACCTAGGTTATTCCCTGGACCTGACCGGAGAGGATTCGATTCCTCGCCTGAAAAGTGGTGGGATCACTGGATTGCCCAAGAAGCTACTCGACGGGCTGCCTTTGCTGCGTTTATCATCGACGCCACCCACGCCGCCTTGTTTGGGCACACACCCACTTTGGTGATACACGAGATCAAACTTCCACTCCCCTGCGACAACACTCTTTGGTCTTCCGATTCACCGTCCGAGATTGGTTGTGTCGAATCGAGCTTACACGCCAACGGTGTAACACCGATAACCTTCCTCGATGGCCTTCAAAAGACTCTCAACGGTCAGAGAGTGCGGACGAGTTCCTTTGGAAGAATGGCCCTTCTTGCCGCATTGCTTTCTGTCACATGGCAGATGCATCAGCGAGACCTCGATCGGGGTACTCTCGGTACTGACACGATCCCGGGTGTTCAAGAACGATGGCGGCCGAAGTTGTTGCGGGCATTTGATTGGTGGAAAAAAGATTACGATGATGGTGTTGCTCATGTTCGGCATGCGGCCTTTGACTGGCAGAGACTGGGGCTGAGCAGCAGAGGTGGAAGCGATGATGGTGATGCTATGGAAACACTCGGGACGGTTCTCTACCACCTGGGTCACATTACCGTTTACATCAGCATGCCGGAGCTGTGCATCTTTGCTGGTGTTACGCAGATCCTCGGCCGCAGTGTTTCCTCTCTCGACTGGAGGAGAACAGAGGCCAAGATCAAGGAATGGGTCGCCTCTCCCGGAGCCATTGGCGGCGTGTACCATGCGCTGCAGCTGATCAGGCTCATCCTGCTCCAGGAAGAACCTCCCAGGCGAAGCACTATGGGCGAATCAGGTGGAATGTCGTCCGTTTTCACCCCATCCCCTTATCCCAAGTACGATGCTGCACAAGACAACCTGCTCATTCGCGCCTGGGCTTTATACTACGCGTCCCTGGTGCTGTGGGCTTACGGATATGTGCAGGATGGAAACATTGAGCCGTTCCCAGACAACCTGCACTATCCATCCAGCACTCTAGGTGTACCGCAAATGCCCACGGAGCCAAGCATGCAGTCATCTTCGAACCAAGGAACGACGCAGGCCAGCAATCCCAGCGCCGATACCCCTCAAGGATCTCACTCTGAGCAGCCATCCATGTCGATGAGTCCTGACTACGAGGGGCTGAAGCGTGATCGCCACGAGGACCTCCGGACCTATCTACAGATCATGATCCCGCCGACGATTGATTCAATCAAGGCCTTCCATCTACATCAGAACCAAGCCGGTGTGGTTGGTAACCGAAACAAGATCATTGGTCTGCTGAGCGTCGTCGATGACGCTTTGTCCAACACAAAGTGGGAGCTCTTGACCGAGGCGAGACATAGGTTAAAGATGGCAGCGTCTATGATGCAACAGCCTAGAGAACCGAGGATGTAAAAAGGAGCACGAAGTAATTCCGGTGAAAAAAAAAGAAGCCTTTGTAGTTGTGCGACAGACGATTGATACCTTTTGAGAGATGTACAACAACAGGCGACGGGAGGGTTGGCTTATTATTTCTTGTTTTATAACGGAGTATGATTGCAGCAGTATAAGCGATCACTGATTACATGTATTTATTTTGATCAAGTACATAGGAAAAACGGATTTCTCTCTTTCTGACATGGTAATTGTTGTTGACCTTGTCTTTGTGAGCACGTCACATCGGTTTCTCGGTATTGGCTCCGACATCTCGGCGTCGTCCTCCGATGTCGCAATCAACCGGTTTCGTCTGAGAGCGAGTTGAGCTGGCAGACGTCCACTCTGTCACGCGATATACCACTCAACCAATGATCACTTTCTAAGAACCATATTTATGGCTACACAGGAATGGAAACGTAATTATCATCTGTTTGTACTCTTTCCGCAAAGATGTTGGTGTCGAGTCTCACGGCAGTTGACGGCACAAGCGTGGCTTGCTTCGGCTCGCGACAACAACTGCACATACATCGGCTTCGAGGCCGGTTTTCACTGAAAGAAAATAGTCGAACCAGGCATAAAGATAATTGACTAGATAAGATCGCCACCATGTGGATCATGAGATAGAGTTTACAGGCCTCGAACCGGGTTCTATCCCGACCTCAAACAAGAACAATCTCCAGGTCTAGAGATGGTGTATCTCTAGCGGCACGTGATCGGCGTGAAAAAATGGACCATGGCTGGCGACGTCGGAACTTGTCCCGAGGGCGCGACAAGCCATCATCACTCGAAATCCCCGCGTCCCCTTCGGAGCATCTGCCCATCAGTTCCTCACCTTCGGCGAAGCATTCCAGAAGGTGTCTTCTTCCCTCTTATCGGCCTTTTAGTTGTGCTTCTCCCTCTCTAGGTCAAATGCCTGCAGTCTCCCAAGACATGGCTCGGAGGCGTCCGGCTTCCAACAGCAAAGATGCCCGAAAGGCACCATTGGCGTACGCGAGCCCGCTTCTCCACATTTTTTTATGCAGTTCGTTGAGTAGAGGCTAATGAAAGATGTTTGCAGATGCCTCACTTGTCGCAAGAAGAAGGTTAGGTGCTCGGGGACTACGCCTTGTCAGTACTGCACCAAGAGAGGGCTAGACTGTAGGGTTCCTGAGCATGGGCACAAGCGCATGTATATGGCCAAGTATGAACTGCTTTGTTGTTTCTGTTCATCTTTACTAATTGGGAGTGATAGTCGTATTGAGGAACTTGAGAGCAAGTTGGCCAGGTATGAAAAGGAGGGTAATACGATACCAACCGGACTACCTGCGAGCATCTCACGTATGTTGCCATTCGGCTGCTCATTGAAAACTCTCTAACAGTTGTAGAAACCCCAGCTCCAACCCACAACGGTCTCAACGGAGAAACAAATGGGCACTCGTCGACATCTCACTCCTCCCCACATGCAGATCATCACAGAACGTCAAGGTCTCCCAGCTTCATTCGCCCGTCCAGCTTCTCGGCGCCTTTGACTCAACCTAGCTATACGGTTAAAGAGGCCGCTCACACATCCCCAGCTTCAAGTGAGTCAACTTGTCCACAGTGCGATCAAATCGCTTACACAAAAACAGCCATTCTTGCCGGCTCCTCTCTGAGTTCAAGTCATACCTTTGGCTCCAGAGTACAGGATCTACTTGGGTCATCTCGTCCCGAGTATGAGCAAATCACAAACAAGCCCTGGGTGAGCCCAGAGGCAAACCAACTTCACGAAGTAGCCAGGAACAGCGCCCCATGGCGAACTTCAAATACCGAGTTTCCAAAGTTGCCATCGAGACAAGAGGCAGAGAGACTACTGGAGAAGGCTCTGTTCTACATCGGCCAGTCACAGCATCACATTGACGCCCGCGAGTTCTCAGACCGCCTATGGGTGTTTTACGAGAACAAAGACGACCCTGAGCAGCGTCAGTCGCCGTGGGTTCTGGAGATGATTCTGATGATCGCCATTGGAACACTATTCGATGCGAATCCCGAGGGCAATGACGAGTTTTCAGGGGTTCAGCTGTTTGAATACGCGCACAAGAACGTGCCGACATTGACAGAGATGCGTGCCTTTGGAAAACTCGGAGTTGAGATCTTTGCGCTCTTTGCGATTTACCTTGTGAATATGAACCGCAAGGAGGAGGCATATCTCTATGTGAGTAACCTGGTTCAACCTTGTCAACAGAACTGACCCGTCCTAGATCAGCACTGCTATGCGACTGGCTATTGCGCAAAAGTATCACAGAGTTTGTGGAACCAGACACTTAATGCAGTCAGAAAAGGTTCATTTGAACCGTCTCTGGTGGACTATTTACATGCACGAGAGGTATGAATCCTGGTGAGAGTGAAGAATCATAGCTGATGAATGGTTCAGACGCCTAGCCGCGGCAACAGGGAACCCTCCCAGCATAGCTGACGAAGCCATCAACATCTCACTACCAAGCGATTCTCCTGGATTCCCTCCTGCTGGGCCTATGTGCACAAACATTAGGATCGCCAGAGCCACAGGGCGTATCCTGGCTGGTAAATAATAGCATTCCCAATGTATCAAGCTGTATCTAACATTCTTTAGTGCTCTATAACCCAGAAGACGAATCAGAGAATACTTTCATCCCTCACGTTCAGGAAATTGTCAAGTCTCTATACGGGATATCACAAGAGATTCCTTCAGACTCAGTTACTGATGTCTACAACCTGGGCCGTGACCAGTGTCTGAGGACAACTGCCTCGCTTCATCTGATGCTCTTCCAGGTATGTAGAATTTAATGGTCAGAAAACTACTTGCTCACAGCTTCAGGCAACCATCCTCACAATTCGGCCAATCATGCTTCATGCCGCAAAACTCATTTTGAGTGGCCAAGGGCCAACTGGAGAGCAACTACAAGCTTCGCCGCTTGGAAGGCTTTCGAGGACATGCGTGGAAGCTGCAAGACGGCAACTGAAAGTCGTCGGTACACTAAGGAAACGAAACATGATCGGTGAGTGTCGCGCCCTCTTACGGGGCTTATGTACTAACAAGTTCAGCAATCTTTGGTTTTTACGACTTTGAGGCCTCGTTTTCTGCTGCCTTCGTCATGATTCTAGCCGCTATTCTAGACTCTGTCTGCGACGAGAGCTCAAAGATCAACCCCAAGCCGGGACTGACCGAGGCATTGGGAGAGTTGCAGTACCTTGCAGACCATGGCAACACGTATGCTCGTGATAGGCTACAGGAGGTGAAGAGGCTATGGAAGGTGATGGCTCAAAAGATTGAGTCACTACAAGTGGTCAACGTCTCTCCTCAGGCACACACAGGTGATGCCAACGGCGATGCTCGCCACGACAATCAGACCAATGGTATCGGGGCCAACGGCACAGAACTCGTCAACATGGGCAACGCCGGCGTTGACCTAGTTCCCGGACAGAGCCAAACATCTCCAGAAGACTTTATGCTCCTCGACACTGATCTCTGGGACAACTTCAACAACCTTTGGGTTCCCATGCCCGAGGGCGCGGGGGACAACCAGCAGCAAGACATGATGATGGCGGACATTCCGCCAGACGACTTTTACAAATACTGCTACTCGATGTATAATAATCCCGACTGGGACCTCACGGGAGAGGATGTTGGGGACTTTGCTGAGCTTGGGAGGCATATTCAGGATTCTTGAGGGTTTTTGGGAATAAAAATTTTTGGCGAGAGAATTGTATCTCGAAGAAGCAGGCGTATTTAACAAGACCTGGAGTAATAACTTTAAGCTACCGAATTCAACATATTCGGACCTTTTCAATAACAGCTTCTTCTGTGAAACGGCCAGGGAATGACATCTCATGACCTACCTCCTCCCTCTTCTTCTTTGAGCCGATTCCTACCGCTGCTGCCCAAACCTTTCCAACCCGTTCAAATAAACCATCGCCTCTCTCGGAGGGTTGCAGGATGAGATAATTTGCCTCCTGGGTTTGTCCATCTTCGATAGTCTTTCCCATCTCCACAGCCAGCACTTCAGAGTCTGGACTCTTCATCGTCCAATCTTCCACATCAGGTTGGAACTGGAACTTGTAAGGACTCGAGGAACGACACTCTCCGCTTGTGAACTGGATTCTCGGAAACCCTTGACCACGTCCTCCGTGAGGGAATATCTTTACCGGAGCTACGTACCCTTCTAGAGTTAGTATTCCGTGATGGAGGCGACCGAGAAATGTAGGTCCATCAGCCTTGCAGTCAATGTCAACCACCTTGGCTGTAAAAGTCGTCCTGTGAACACGGTCCCACGGGCCAGCGATGGGCCCTGAGACTGAACCCCAGGACCAAGTAGGCACAGTCTTTAGCGTCTCTGGCCTCTCTCTGTCGTCACCAAATGTCATCCAGCAAAGGTCAGAGACGAGAGAGTCCCCCCACAGGCCAGCTAGATAACGCCCCTTTCTCTCTTTGCTGAGCTGCGACGCGATACCGGCCATGACTGGGAGTCTGTCTTGGATATATGTAAGATTCAGGGACGTGATGGTCCTAAGATTCTGATACCATAATTTGAGCATTACCATAGGATCTCCTAGATCTAGGCTAGGCTTCGAAACACTGAGGAGTTGAGTGGTCCTCTCGCGAACTGTCGGTCTTGCGGGTGTTCCTCCACATTGGCACGTTGTCAATGACTGGCACTCCCACACGAGCTCCCTCGGACCGAAATGGAGGAATCTCCGGGAGAGAACATGCTCTTGATGTACCCACCCCCGGGTCATGAGAGGAAACTCGTAGGTGCCCCCATTAAAGGTTTCTTTGCGGCTGGATTCGTAGGGATGCCTCATGTGAGTCTTGGCCATGAGATGGAATGGTCGTCCTTGGTTGTCTACTCCTTCTATATCAAGAGACTCGTCTCGTGCGGGCCTACGAGGATAGAACCCTACCGTGCCATCTGGAGATGCGGTGGCTGCCAGCGTAACATCAGAGTTAGCGTAGTATTCCGCCATCTTGACGGCTTCTCTCTCCCAATCTGGTGTGTCATCTTGGATAATGCACAAAGAGTCGATCCAGATGAATTCAATGCCAAGATGAAATGAGAATTTGAGAGCGTCCTTGAAGGTAGTTGACAGCTCAGCCCAAGGAATCTCTCCCTTGTGACGGTTAAAGCTGTCCTTGGTCGTCCTGACTATCTGGTGCTTGCCCCAGCAATGACTGAGGCAAGCATAAGATCCTTTCTCACTGGGCGACGTCTCGTAGAGGCGAGCTTTGCATGATGATATCTCTGAGTCTTGGATGATACGGACAACTCTTCTCGGCAGCATGTTCTCTTCAGACTTTCTGCAGCCTATGTGCATCTTATCGCAGTCGTCAATCCACTTCCTAGCTTGTTTTGCAAGCTCCTGGAGTTTTGAAGGAATTATCGGTCCTTCCTCAAACACTGGCCAGGGACAAGGCTTTCCTGGAGGATGATAGTTGGTGAGTTGAAACAGAAGAACACGGCTGGGCATCAGTTGCTGGTCACGTACCTTTGGCAGCATATATATGAAGTTCACGATCCCGAAACATTTGTCCCACCAGCTCCTTCGGCAGATCCTTTTCAACGACATGTACCTCTACCGAGACAGTCACACTGAGCGTCTCACTGGGGTTCTGTAGATGACGACCGTTAAATCGAGAGAAGGAGAGAGAGAAGTATCTGGTCGCCAGGAGAATCTCTGGAAAACAATGCTTCACAGTGGTAAGAATGATGCCGCAAGTAGAACATGCTGGCGAAGAGTTGCATAGTTCATCAAGGGTGCAGCGTGTTCTTATGGGCCGTTGAAGAAGGCTCTCGTCAAAGTCGAGGCATATCTTGCAGGATGGCGAGAGCATTGTGTCTCGGCCTTGGTGTTGTGGTAATGGCTTGGTTGAAGTGTCAACACAATCGAGTCTTCACTTCGTGTTGAAGAAGTTTAGCTGAAGCGCAATGCCCAAGATTCTTCCAGTGCCTCATATGCTAGAGATATGCAGGTTGGTTTCGGACCAATTGAATAGAGATGAGGCGCAGTTGGGCTGAATGCTCTTATGCATAAATACCTCACAGCGAGGCTTCAAGAAGCACAGCCTTTCTCAGGCCCCCTTGGCTTATTTCTCGGACCACCTTTGATGTGAAATCACCCATCAGGCGGTTGTAAGCCTGGCCAACCCAGAAGGATGCCCTCCGGATTCCTCCCTGATCTCGTCGAGGATGCCAAAATCGAGGCCGACTTCTTGGATTCGTGCACTCGCCATGTAATTTACGAAGCTGGGGATCCAAGCTCACGGCCCTGGCGCAAAGAGGAGCGATGGCGGAGGCAGTCAATACTAGGGCGAGGTGGCTACGGAATGGTCCATCTCGAGAGATGCATCATAGGTAATGACAACAAACTGAGGGCTGTCAAAGAAATCACCAAGGGGACCATAACGGGGCTGGAAAGCGACTGGATCAGCGAGCTCGAGGCAGCCTTCAAGTTTTCGCATCGCAAGGTTGGTCGGAGATTGGGATGCTTGAGTTTAGATTCTAACAAGGATTAGTACCGCCATTGCTTTGTGCGCTCAGAGGCGTGGTATGAACTAAACGGCCGCATCCTTATGGCCATGGAGTTTATGCCCCTAGGAGATCTGCAAACCAACATACAGGATAAACCTCTATCGGAGTTCGAGGGGAGGCAGATTACAGAACAGCTCTTGGAAGCCGTTGGATTCATGCACAACAGCGGATTTATTCATTGCGATCTGAAACCATCAGTATGCCTACACGATGAGTATTTTACCACACTTCTGACTGGCCTTTAGAACATCATGGTGGTTTCCAGGGCTCCGACCTGGTATGTCAGGGTCGCCGACTTTGGGGTCAGCAAGAGGTCGACGGACTCGGACACATCTGCTCTCATCCCTCGCGGAACCCCAGGCTACATGGCTCCAGAAATCACTGAAATAATCCATCGCAGAACCCTAGTCTACATAGCTCGAGAAGCCATTAACCCAATCTTAGACCAGCAGTACTCTCTATCAACAGATATGTGGTCGCTGGGTTGTGTCGTGTACCAGATACTCACAGGGACGCTCCCCTTTCCTCAGATCAGTCATCTGTCTATGTACTGCCATGGTACTTTTGAGTTTCCAAGGGATCGATTGCTCTCATGCAAAGTCTCGGACCACGGGCAAGACTTTGTGATTAAACTCCTACAGGCGCGAAGTGAAGATCGTCTGATGGCTACCTCGGCGGCACAACATCCATGGATGACCACTTCACTTGACCCTTTGGCACCCAGGCCCAGACCAAGGCGAGCCATCTTCCCACACATATGAGAAAAGGCTGAATTCATGCTAACAAGACAGTTATAGCTTTGTCGCGAATAGTAGCCAAACTCAAACGACAATCTATTCCATGGCTTCGACGGCGTGGACGACTGGCTCCCTGGGGGCCTGGACAACCCACAAGACGGCGACCTGGACAGCCTGTAAGACGGCGGACAAGGTTACACGTCGAGCTCGTCGGCCGAGGTTCGCCTCTGCCTTTTTGAGGGGGCCTAAAAGTGTCTTTCCCGCGTCCTTCTACGACCATAATCCATTTCTCCCAACGGATAGCTGGACTGGTCCAGCGACTATGACGTTTTCACAGCAATCGGGAATGGGAGAGGGGGCGATGACACTGGGCGGCGCACGGAGAGGGAAGAACGCTCGTGGAGCGTCTGAAGCCCAGCTCGTGGAAGGCGAAGAAACGCGAGAAAAGAGGCAAAAGGGACAAAATATCGAGGATTGAAGATGAAGATAGAGCCAAGATAGAAGATTTACCTGTAAGGCAAAGATCAGGTGTTCACCTTCGGCGACTACCGCCAACGGATGTAAACACCACGAACCGTCGGTAGTCTCACCCGGGACCCGACCAGCACCTGCAATCAGGCAAAATGCAACAAGAAAGCCATCATCCCAGCCTGTCGGGTCCCCAAGAGCACACTCTCTCGAACCACGTCCTCGAGCCATGGTCCGATGTGATCCAGTGCCTCGGGACGAGAGCAGCCGAAGCAGCATCTGATATGCCGACTTCTAAACCCCCCATCTTGGCGCTTCATAGGCTGGGGAATATGAGCCTGTGGATTAGCCTAAATGAGCTGGGAGATAAACTTCGGGGTACAAGTCAGATGCGGAGGTGGTGTGGAGGGATGTAACATTGGTCTGTGGGAGACAACTTGGGTGAACGAACTGTTGATGAGGTGACTCATTGGTCTGCTTCAACCCGACGGCCCGTTTGACAACATCACCTATTTGATGGATCTTCCACTTGGCATGTTGGAGTTCTGGTCATACGAGCTTCGAGCGTGGCAAAAGTAAGCAGTAACTAAGCGCTGTTGAGAGAGAGACCACCTTAGTGATGACTGACATATCAGGGAGTGACAGTCCAGCGGGCCCGACACTGACACAAGCGAGAGTAGAAACCCAGCCAGAATTATCCGACGGGTCTTTGAGAGCGCTGAATATAACCCAACAATGTACAATACCTTGGAGAGAGCAATGGGACTCCTTGCATGCGGCTTAAGGTTCTGACCACGGTCAAGGTCGCGTGCAGCGCTTGGAGAAGCACTTAACCCATTCCCAGGATACAATACCGGCAGAATAGACGCAAAGATGGGATGAGATTCACCCGTGATCAAGCAAATACGGGTGCCAACAAAGACAAAAGTTCTTTCACATGCATGACCCCAAGCCCACTAAGACGGAGTTGACTGCCGACGAACCTAGCCCCAGACACCAACAAAAGCTTGCCTGATCCTCCCGGTCAATCCCCCAGAAAAGACCAGCTGCAGGAGTAAGAGAAAGCGGAGTCTACACCGAAGAGAGACCAGCATCGTCGGCAAGGATCAAACCAACTCGTCCCCCAGACCTACCCCAGATTCTCCACCTGCTCAACTAGGCAGTTGAAATCCTTTTTACCCCAAAACTCTAGAGATTTGAGGGGGAGGACACAAGCTGTGAGTGGTCAGTCGTTTTCTTGATCTTAGGCGGTCCACTCGCAGTCGATGAGACCAGGCCATCTTGAACATGACCCCCGCAAGATCTTCCACCAATGGCGTGGGGATTGGCCTCGAACACTAAACTTGAACCTGGGGTAGGAACGATTTCACGGCCCGTCGATCCTATTGCGGGATACAGGCTCAATTCGATATGCCGGGCTTTGAGTGGAGAGGATCATGTTTGCCGTGAGGTTGCAGAGTCGAGGTAGGAATGAGGAGAAGATCCTGGGCAGAGACAGCTCAAGGTGACATTATAACTACCCTCGGCCCCAGTCTGGGGAAACTCAATTGATACAACCCTATCCTCTCCATTTCTCATCCATTGAGATCGAAGTGTTCATTTAATTGGGAAGGCTTCAACATGGCGACCGAAAAGCAAGGCGGAGCTCCAGATCTCCAGATCGAGACCACTGACAATGGCCTCGACCATCTCAAGGATGTCGACTTGCACGACAAGGCTCTCAACACCGAGGCTCACCAGGCCACGGCCCAGGAGCATAGCTTTGGCGTCTTTCAGGCTCTTAAGACGTACAAGCGAGCTGCCTTTTGGTCCATCCGTAAGTTGACCTACTCAAAAAGGGTGCTGTACTGACAGCTTCCAGTCATCTCGACCACCGTCATCATGGAGGGTTACGACGTTACCCTCCTGAGCTCGTTCTACGGTTACCCGAGTTTCCGCGAGAAGTACGGCGCCTGGCTGGATGAGGATAACGGATACCAGATCTCGGCAAACTGGCAGCAGAGGTTCAACTGTCTTGGTGCCTTTGCCAACATTATCGGCGCCATGATGAACGGATGGGCGACTGCCAAATGGGGTCATCGCAAGGTCCTCATGGCGAGTCTGTTCTGGCTGACTGCTTTCATCTTTGTCGTCTTCTTTGCGCCCAATATTGAAGTCCTGCTGGTAGGTCAGTTCCTTTGCAATATCCCTTGGGGTGTGTTTGCCACCACCGGCCCCGCATATGCTGCTGAGGTTACTCCTCTGGCTATCCGTGGTTATCTCACTGCCTATGTCAACCTGTGCTGGTGCATCGGCCAGTTCATCTCAGCCGGCGTCCTTAAGGGTCTCGTCAACAACCCTACCAAGTGGAGTTACAAAGTCCCCTTTGCCATCCAGTGGGTGTGGCCCGTCCCTCTATTCATCGCCGCCTGGATGGCTCCCGAGTCTCCCTGGTATCTCGTCCGGACGAACCAGCTCGACGAGGCCAAGCGAGCCCTCGAGCGTCTCTCCGAACCAGAGCACGACATCAACATTGATGCCACTGTCGCCATGATGGTGCACACCAACAAGCTCGAGATTGAGGAGCGGGCTGGTGTCTCGTACTGGGACTGCTTCCGCGGCAGCAACATTCGACGTACCGAGATCGCATGCATGGGCTTCCTCTCCCAGATCACAAACGGCGGCGCTCTCTGCTACAGTGGATCTTTCTTCTTCCAGCAGACCGGTATTGGACCTGATGCCTCGTACGGAATCGCCCTCGGTGGTACTGGAATCGCCTTTGTCGGAACCATCATCTCGTGGTTCTACATCTCCAAATGGGGACGCCGCACAATCTGGCTTGCTGGTTTCTCCTCCCTCGTCGTCATCCTCTGGGTCATTGGTTTCCTAGCCCTGGCCAAGCAGACCATGGCTCTCGCCTGGGCGCAGTCCATACTCTGTATCGTCTGGCTCGGCGCTTACTCCATGTCGGTCGGCCCCATCATCTACACCTTGGTCGCCGAGATTGGCTCAACCCGTCTGCGAACCCAAACCGTCGTCCTGGCCCGATCGACCTATTACGTAGGCAACATTGTCTGCGGAGGACTCCTCCAGCCGCAACTGATCTCCCCCGGAGCATGGAATGCAAAGGGAAAGACTGTGAGTGCCCATCCTGACCACCTTCGCCACAGCGTCCACTAACACCAGCACAGGCCTTTTTCTGGGCCGGACTAGCTACTCTTACGCTCATCTGGGGCTACTTCCGCATGTTTGAGACCAAGGACCGAACCTTTGGTGAGATGGACTACATGGTGAGTGATATGCCCAAGTCAAGAAAGATCTTCATTAACACCTTAATAGTTCCAGAAGGGCGTCTCGGCTCGCAAGTCTGCCAATTACAAGATCAACGAGGACGAGGTGTTCCTCGCTGAAGCTCAGGCCAGCAGGGAGCAAAAGTGAAATGCGTGACGGTGGTTGGGATGAATGACAAGGAGTGATTTTGGTCTAGTTTTTAAGCGTGGAAACCGGAATCCGTGCAAATACCAATTTGTTTTATCCATCAGCCTCGAATTCAAGAAAGAATTTCTTATGTTGCAATGCTTTCTTGAAAATGCATGGCTGAGACTTGTCGGCCGACGGAGGTGACCGGGCAATGTTTTGGTCGGTGAGACATGGTCGGAAGCGTTTGAGGCGGGAACCTCCTTACAAGCATTCAACGGTGAGCTGAGGGTGAGATAGGGGGAGCTCAAGTGGAACAGGTGAACGAGTCGAGTATGTTGCCCAATGTTTGATGCTTCATCTGCAAAGAATCGTGTCAATATCTTCAACTCGGACAGGATTGGACTCGGTCGCTCAACATTCGTCCCATCTTGACTCTGGCCGTTCCAGACACGCCGAAGCTCGCAAGCTCAAAGAACGGATCGATCGGCTTCCAAGCCAAGTGTGCCGCTCTCCACTCCAAGGGGGAGCTTAGCCCACTTGGGCCACCCACGATTCAGCCACTTGTCGTCTGTCGTTTGTTCCCGGGGAATCTTCTCGTATCACGACCAAGATTTGACCCATTGACGTCAAGGAAGTTTCCTGGGCATCAGTAGCGAAGTGAATCCAGGAGGATTGCGAAATTGTACCTGCATCTGATTGAACCACTCAGGAGGTCGCATCGAATGTTTCGTCTGCATGCCCAGTCTAAACATGAAGATTGGCCATGGAATTGGAACCCAGCTGTAAAAGAGATCCCAGATCCCAGCTTATAAATGCGCTAGAGATTGGGTACATGAATAGACTTTGCTTATGTTTTCTTTGTCGGTGACTTGTTCCTTGCATAAAGATCCACCCGTGAATGAGCTTGGTCCTCCCTGATCCCCGTTCAAGTGATGTTTTGGACGTGGTTTTGACAACACATGGCATCGAGACGTGGCAGATCCTCAGCGAGTTGAGTGAAGCATGCATCGAGCGCGTTTTATCGACATTAACTTGAATAAACAAGAAACTGTACTTGACCGTATCATAACCATTCCTCAACGCGATCATGATTGTTTATCGTCGATCACACGCAAATTACCGTCCCGTCTATGGCTTGGGTGGCGCTGGATACGAGACAGGAGATGCTGGGGTTAGCCGCCAATGAGCACTGACCTCGAGGCTGCTATTCTTAGCGGACTAAGCGCCGGGGCCAATCATTCCATCGCTGTGGAGCCGCGTCGTCAGCTCTTTCCCCTGAAAAACCGGGAAACTTAGTGCATGCACGTGACAGATGCCAGGGCCCGCTCCCCCTAATTTCATGGCGTTCCTGAATGACCCAAAACAAGAAGCCTCCTCCATTCTTTCAATCACGAAAAAGACTCTCTCTCATCTCATCATTCTCTTTTTTCTTGTCTGTCCTTTCTCTTTTGGGATCGACTATCCATATTCCTCGTCACTCTCTTTTTGGCTCAGGCCTTTTTTGAATATTATTTCACACATATCCCACGCTCTTTTTAATACGTGATCGATTAGGCGTGGCGTGACCTTACAGGTTTCACAGGAAAAGTAACGAAAACAACACTCTCTTGTCGAACCGAATAGACTTTAGCCATCATGAAGGTTTCCGCTACCCTCGCTGCCGGCGCCCTCGCCGTTGGCGCTTCCGCCAAGAACTACCTTGGTTTCAACTCCGGTGCCACTCTCGCCGACCGATCCGCCAAGTTCAAGGCCGACTTCAAGGCCGAGTTCGAGACTGCTCAGGGCCTCAAGGGTGCCCCCGGTGACTTCAGCGCTGTCCGACTTTACACCAACATCCAGGCCTACTCTCAGGATGACCCCATCGAGGCTTTCGAGGCTGCCATCGAGACCGAGACTTCCATCCTCCTCGGTGTCTGGGCCTCCGGAACCGACAACATCGACAAGGAGATCAGCGCCCTGAAGAAGGCTGTTGCCAAGTACGGCACTGAGCTTACCGACCTCATCATCGGTGTCTCCATCGGTAGCGAGGATCTCTACCGAAACTCGGTCACTGGTGTTAAGAACAAGGGTGGTGTCGGTGTCGACCCCGATGTCCTTGTCGACTTCATCGACGACTTCCGCACTGCCTTCAAGGGCACCCCCATCGCCAAGGTTCCCCTCGGCCACGTCGACACCTGGGATGTCTGGGGCAACGCTACCAACAAGCCCGTCCTCGACGCCATTGACTTTATCGGTGTCGATGAGTACCCCTACTATGAGAACGACAAGGGCAACAGCATCGAGAATGCTGGCAAGCTCTTCGACAAGGCCTACGAGGCCACCATTGCTGCCGCCGGTGGCAAGCCCGTCTGGGTCACTGAGACTGGTTGGCCCGTGACTGGCCCCGACTGGGATGAGGCTGTCCCCAGCGTCAAGAACGCCCAGAAGTACTGGCGCGATGTTGGCTGCCGCCGCCTCTTCAACCAGACCCCCACCTTCTGGTACACTCTCCGTGACTCCAACCCCGACAACAAGATGAAGTTCGCCATCACCAAGGACCTGTCCACCAACCCTCTCTTCGACCTTTCTTGCGACGGCTACGAGGAGGAGGAGACCTCCACTTCCTCCAAGGCTGCCACCAAGACCCGCACCAGCGGTTCTTCCAAGGCTACCGACACTGAGGATTCCGAGTCCACCGAGACCACCAGCGCTGCCCACAACAACTCCACTGCCACCGCTACTGGCACTGGCTCTGGCTCTGGTCACGAGTCTACCAAGACTGCTACTGGCACTGGTGTCTACTCTACTCCTACCTCTAGCTCCGGCTCTGGATCTGGATCTGGCTCCGACTCTGAGTCTGGCTCCGGTTCTGGCTCTGGTTCCTCCGGTTCTGGCTCTTCTGAGTCTGGCTCTGGCTCCTCCGGCTCCGGCTCCGGCTCTGAGTCTGGCTCCGGTTCTGGTTCCGAGTCTGGCTCCGGCTCCGGCTCTGAGACTGGCTCCGCTCCCGGCGAGACCCCCAGCACCGTCGTCAGCGGTGCTTCTGCCCTCAAGGTTTCGGCTGCTGGCCTTGCCATCGTCGCCGCCTTCTTTGCTCTGTAAATTACCCAAATGGATCGTGGGTTGACTTGACGCCCATTAGCGTGTCTTGTGTATTATCTCGCGCCCGAGATCTGTTTTTGTATTTGTGCATAGACCAAGGATAGACTTAAGAAGGTTGCCATTATTTATTTGACTTTAATGACATGTTTTTTGTGAAGTGGGACCCGTGTTTTGATATGTGCTCTGTTCTCGTTCCGGTTGTTACCAATGGGCCTAACTATGCCACCAACCATCTGCTAGGGCTAAGGAGAGCAAAAAGAGATGCTGTTATGGAACAACAAGTCAAAAACATTCCCATCCACTGGCAAAGAGTGCAAAAGAAAGGGTCTGGCCGGGGATTGAACCCGGGACCTCTCGCAAGCTTGCTTTCGGGTTTGCCCTAAGCGAGAATCATACCACTAGACCACCAGACCAATCACGTGATTGCTTGATAACTATGACTCAGCAATCAGTGTTCATACACACTCGGGGACAGCGATCCTACTCTTGTTTCTTTTCATGACATGGCTGTCAGCCACATGAGCAAAAAACACACTTAAAGACACACAGCAGCATCAAAACCCAATGCTGTAAAACACCGTAGACCTAGGTTAAGTTCCTATAGCCATAGAAACCTAGTAGCAGGAAGATGAGCCTCGCAGTGCAAGATGCCACCTTTCTTGAGGACAGCGATGTAGGGTAGGATCATGAGGATCATGACGAGTTGAGATTGACATGACGTAAAGAGGATCTTGGGGCTGGGGGATCATTGTCCTTTTTCGTGTTCCAAGGCATTGTTTTGCGTTTATTCTGATCTGATAATGAGGTAAATTGGAGGCCGCCAAGCGCCATTGACAAACTCCTTGCTCTCGAAGCTGTCAGTAATAACCCATGTTGTTCGAGCTTCAGCATACGTAGCTAGGTAGAGCTATCTCAGCTACCTTAGCTACCTGGTCAACTTCTAAGCGCTAGCAATACTAAAAGCCCGACAGGGCAGCTCAAGTCCATTCATCATAAGCTTAACCGTCACTCTCGAAACCAATGTTACCTCACAAGTCACATCAGCGACCGCAATACTCCGTACGGGACAAGCAAACTCTCAGCCGCCAGTAGCCACAATCACGCTGTGTCCGTGTCCAGCAAGCACCAAAGTTCCCTGCAGATCTCGGGCCATCACAAAATATGTCTTGTTAGGCAGCTAGCGTGTATCACACACACACAGCCCCCCTCCCAACCCGATGGACAATGCGAAACATTTGACCTCCGACGGAGCTATTTTTTTTCTCGGAGCTGAGCTACCGAGCCAAGACTTGTTCGACAGGACCTGGGAAAGCAGAAAAAGTACCGGTAGGATGGATGGGCGAATGAGGGGTGGCAAGCGACGAGCATTTGCTGCAGGTAAGGCGTTTTTTCCTTTCTCGTTCAACTGAGCTTTGCTCAAGTTGGAGAGATCATTCTTTCAGCTCCTCCACCGCCCCCTTGCTTCAGAGGTCAAGTGGAATCAGCCTTGCCGGCGCCACACCCTATCCATTTGTGGGTTGCTATATCGGGACCGTTACTGCGATCAGCCCTACGGTCAGTAGCAGCAGCCTCTGACCAGTAGAAGCTGCGCATGGCTGATGGGCAGCGCGCGTCCCAGCGGGGATGGGAGGATGGGCGTTTTCCATGTGACTGACTTTTGCTGTCCGCAAGGGTCTTCTCTGCCACCTTTAAAAAGGGCCCAAGGGTCCAGCAGTTTGCGACGTCATCCAGCTTCCTCCCACCATTCCTCTCGATCGCGTCCCTGTCAATAGTCAGCACAGCAAACACCACCCACAATGTCCGTCCAGCTTCAGCCCGCGCCCCGCCAGGTCGGCGTCTTTCCCAACCTCATCGCCCGACAGACCGAGACGCTGGTGCTCAAGGAAAAGGTGCTCTCCCTGACTGGCGACAGCTTCGACATCAAGCTCGCCAATGGCCAGCCCATCCTCAAGGTTGAGGGAAAGATGCTGAGCATCTCGGGTCGCAAGTCGGTTTATGACATGCAGGGCAACCACCTGTTTGACATTGTCAAGAAGCTGCTCAACATCCACACCACGTTCCATGTTGAGAGTCCGCAGGGACAGGTCCTCATGGAGGTCAAGAGCAGCTTTAAGCGTAAGCCCCCTCTTTGTTGAACCACCTTTTGAATGCGTCTTGTATTGACAGTCGTAGTGCTCGGATCCAAGGCCACAGCTACCTTTACCTCGGCCGACGGCAAGCAAGACGTCCTCGAGATGAAGGGCGGTTGGCTCGACTACGCAGCCGACATCATGGACAAGACGACAGGCACAGCCGTCGCCCGCATCGACCGCAAGCTCCTCAGCGGCAAGGACATCTTTTTCGGCCAGCAGACGTACGCCCTCGTCGTGGCGCCCAACGTCGACATGGCTCTCATGGCTGCTCTGTGTATCTGCATGGACGAGAAGAATAACGAAAAGTAAATCGACGGACGAATGAGCGGAGGAGGAGGATTATGATACCCAGCAGAGGTGAACTCGCTGTCGGATTTTGTGTTTGTCCTGGGAGGTTCTTTTGAGTATCAGCATTGTTTCTTTCGTGACGAGTGTTTCTGGGAACGGGTAGAGAGAAATAGCCAGAATGAGGAAAACGGCCTACTTGAGTAGCAAATAACCAAAAAATAGACCTATGTCGTCAATTTTCCCATCACAATGGGGAGTATCGTCTCATGGGGACAGCCATTGCTAGAGTACACGTTGAGGAAAGCGTCTTCACAAACAACAACAGCAACGACAGCAATAACAACAACAAATTCAAGTTTGAAAGAACCAAGTTCCGTCTTACCGCTCCCGTATCTACTTGCCAATCTCCTCCTCCTGACTACACCCCTTGATGCATCAACACCACCACCACACACATATCCACGCGCGCCAAGCAATATTACCCAAACGCCCCCTTTTACAAGGTCCCCCTACACTTCCAAGAAAAAAAAAAACAAAATAAGCCAGAGACGAAAACAAGCTTCTTTGTCAAGCTTCTTGTCAAGCTTTTTTCTCCCTGGTAAATGCTGTTTTGTCTCGCCGACCACTGCTTAAAAAAAAGCTTGATCGGATCAAGCATCATACAGCGTGTGATTATTACCGCATTCTCGGCAAGATTTTGCCGTGTAGATATCTCGGCACGAGGCTAGTAAAAACGGTCGATCACCGTGTAAATGGCGGTGTCTTTTAATCTCGATTCAGAATTTCTTGTTATTGTAGAGATCGAGCCCGTCTCTTGACTCGGCTTGTGGAGATATGCGGGCGGCTGTCATGAACACAGCCTCAATGACTACCCAGGGTTTGAGTGGGAACCAGAGGGATAGGAGACCAAAAAAAAAGGGGGATCCGCGCCCGCTAGAGGGCTCGTAGGGCTTAGGTTTGTGAAACCGTTATGTATTGTATATGAAAGATTAAAGACTTGTCCTGATGTTCAAGTGCACCTATCTGGGCACTGTGCGCGGCCATCATCACGACCTCAAACACAAGAAGATGGGCATCAGCATCAACAACACCAATGCTCCATCCCTCTACCAAAAGGGCGCATAGCAATCTCAGTTTCAAACGGTCCACGGATACAATACGGAGTAAGTATAAAGGTACTCCCAGTCGCCAAGAACCAACCGCCGACTATCGACATACAAGAGCGGGGAGAGAAGGAGGCTGTGCAAAGAGTCCCTCACCACGTTCGTGTAATGCCAAGCAAGCATGGACACTGGACAACTCACATGAGTGACTTTCTCTCTCTTGCCTCAATTTCTGTTTATTTTCTCTGGTGATTTTCACCTCGTAAAGCTGTGCTGTCATGCTAGTATTCCTTAACCGTGACTCCATCCGGTGAGGCCTCCAACTTCAACCCCGAAGACTCGGGCTCTCGGCCGGAGCAGAGGCCGGATATTTCGAGACCGGGGTTGAAGGCAAAGAGGGTCCAATAGTTCTTGGCTCCGTGCCGATAAGCGAAAACAATGGCTACTAGTATCCTTTTATGCACCCCCGGCGCGTCTGGGACATGGTCTGACGCCTGGCCAGGCCATGCATGCGCTGCAGTAGAGCACTCACAGTGGCACATGAGGTGCAGCACACGCCGAGCCAGGCCAGGCCTTTGACATCAACGACATGTGGATGCTAAGTCATTCAGTCATTCACTCGCAAAACAGTGGCAGTGCTAATTGCCAAGAGGCTCTCGCCAAGATGTAGCATCATCACGAAATGAATGCATGGATGCATTCTTGTTCCTTCTGCTTGTGCTTGTACAATGTACAAAGGTATCAACAAGTGGAGTCCAAATTCAATAACCTGCTTCCCTGTCCTGCCTACACGGCTTCAACCCATCCCAATTGGATATTGACCTGAAATGCGTCGTCGTTAATCATGGCTCATTTTACACCCTTAGTCCTCATACACCTCCTCGTACGCCTCCTCGTACTCCTCACGGGCCTCCTCAAGGGCCTCTTGGTCGCTACTGCTGGCGTCCGAGTCGGCAGCGTCTGCAAGAGCCTCCTCATACTCCTCACGAGCTTCCTGAACATCCTCGCGATCGCTCGATGAGACAGAGTCACCATCGGCATCAGTGGGTGGAAGGACAGCAGGGGGTCCATCCTGGGCGTAGGGGTCGTTGTAGTCGGCGGGAGGCGCCTCACGGTACGTGTTGTACTCGTTGTATTCGGTGTGTGTGACAGGGGCCGGAGCGGGAGCGGCATGTTCATGCTCGCTGTCGCTGTCGTCAAGGGCATTAGCAATGAGGGCACCGCCTACAGCACCGACAGCAAGACCACCGGCGGCACCGAGGAGCATGCCGGAGCTGCTGCTCTTCTTCTTTTCGCCGCGCTCGCCTTCGCCGTAAGGGTTGTGGCCACCGTCCTGGGGAGGGTAGCCGCCGGGAGCACCGTAGCCTGGGGCGCCGTAAGGAGAGGGAGCGCCGTATCCGGGGGCACCTCCGTAGCCGCCCTGAGGAGGGGGAGAGCCATAACCGGCAGGGGGAGGAGGAGATCCGTAGCCACCGTAGCCAGGAGAGGGCGATCCATAACCGCCCTGAGGAGGAGGAGAGCCGTAGCCAGGAGCGCCACCATAACCTGGAGCACCGCCGTAGCCGGGAGCACCTCCGTAACCACCACCATGGCTACCAAAGTCGCGAGATCCGTCAGAGGGAGGGGGACCAGGAGGAGGGGCGTGCTGGCCGGGAGCCTCCCACTGGGTGCGACCGGTAGCTACCTCGACATAGTACCAGCGCTGGTGTTGCTGGTCGAACTGAGCAGTCCAGCCCTCAGGCAGAGGAGGCTTGTCGGAAGGAGGCTGGTACTGAGGCTGGGGAGGAGCAGCGTAGTACTGAGCGGGAGGAGGACCTCCCTGGCCGCCCTCGCCGTGGTAGCCGTAGGCGCGAGTGCCTGGGAGACAAGAGGTTAGTTGGTGTGGTTGGGATTGATCAGCTCGACACTTACCCTCAGCGGGAGGGGGAGGAGGAGCCTGGGACTGAGATTCGTCCTTCTTCTCGTCCTTGTCCTTATCACCGATTCCGAAGTTCTCGAGCTCCTTGGTAAGCTTCTTGAAGAAAGACATGGTTGAGAGTGACCTCGGAGGTGATGCCGAAAGGCTTGGTTGAGGGATGTGTAGGAGGGAAGATGCGGAAGAGGAGAAAGAGAAGAGAGAATGGAGATGAGAGGGAAAAATAAACAGAGGAGAGGCGGAGGGATTTATGTTTATATGGCGAAAGGCCTGAGGTGCAAGGCGCGAGGACAGGAGTGAACAGCTGGTTGTCACTGGCAGGCACTGGCCGTTGGTGAATACAGGCAGGCGGCATGCAACACGGGCAAGAAAGATGGACCCGTTCAGTTATCGTCAGTCGTGACGACTTGGCAATGCCGAAACGGTACAAGGATGGGATGGGGATGGGGATGGTGGGGTGAAGCGAGTTGTGTCACTGTTTGAGAGAGTCACTCGAATCGATGCATGTCACTGCTTCTTTCACTTTCCACTTCATCCGTGAATCAACACTGGTGCTGTCGTATCTTGAGCAGTGATTAAATCGACCCCTCTACAGGGCAAACACCGTCTGGGAAACGGTCGGCCGGAAGCTTTGGCCATTCATTGCCCCTTGCGGCCCGTTCCGGCGGGGCAGAAGATGCTGCCCCTCCATGAAATGAGTTTCCTAGAGCTTGAGCTTGAAGAGCTGTCTATCCTCACAAACAGGCTTCTTTTTAAGGGTCAAAGAGGCGTCATCAATAAACTCTGACCTGAATTCTGACAGGAACAAGTCCTCACCGGCTCAAACTCTCTCTAGTCTTCAGAAGCGAAGTGTGGATATCGCACCGGCGCGGTACTTGCACGCATGTACACCAAGAAAACCAAACCACATCTCCACTGGTATATGGTACATGGCTTCCAGTCATCTCCATTGGGCTATGCCTCATCTGGGCCTGACTTGTCTGACCTGACCATGGGCTCTGGACGCTCATGACAGGTGTTGCTCTCGGCTTTCCCCTCGAAGCACTCAAATCCCCACTCAACGCTGTCCAGGAAAGGGGTGCTGTGTTGATACATGTGGCGGAGCCTGAGCGCACGTCGCCATGATATCCGACCATGCCGCCTCACGGAATCAAGATGAGGCAAAAAAACGTGTCTGTAAACAAGCAGTCATTTAGTATCGTTACCTAGCTGGTCCTGGCTTGACGCCCCGAGGTAAGCGGGAGGCCGCCAGTGAAGCCTCATTTCATCTCCAAGAGAGGTTGGGGATGGAGCATCGTGTCGCGGGGCTCCAGAGGGCGCCCACCCGTTCCCCCATCTCGTCTCAGACGTCCCAGTTTCGGTCCCTTGTGATGATGAATCCGTGTCAATCACGTTTCTGATACACACTCCAGCAATTGCAACGCCAGCATCAGACATGGACTGCGGTGAGGGGGAGGGGCTCTGCTGCAGCGCCAAGCCCTGCCAAGGGACAGCCAAGACCTTGGCGCTGATGTCCACAGGACCACAACAGTCCGGCGCCATCAGGGCATCCAGAGGCAGCACCCAGCGGCCTCCAGCTGGACTCCAGGGGTTTCCCAGGGACTGGAGGGGAAGGGAAGGGAAGGTCGGATGGAGTGAGAGCACCAAGGGTCGAAGTGAGGGCCCCGCGTCGACCGGGATCCGAAGGGACCCCTCCCCTCCATCAGCACCTCCAGTCACCATCACCATTCACCACCACGGCCACCACCCACCAGCTCATAGCCCGCCCCGCCTTGCAATTAGCGCCCGCTGTCGCTTCGGAGCACCAAGAGCTTCCGCGTGCGTCGTGAGACTGAGTTGAGGCTGCGCTGCCTCCTGTCGCGTCGGTCGAGCCAGTCGGCTCCAGACCAATCTTTACCCTGCCATCTCGTCCGGCCAGCCGCTGACCCCATATTGTTGCGTCTCGAGCTTCCCAACTTTCCATCAGGTCCCCTCCTGCATCTTCCTCCTGATCCCGGACAACTCTCTCCTCTTCCTCCACCTCGAGTCGCTTCACGCGCCAAGGATCAACACCACAATCTACCTCGCACATAACCTGCCGACATGTCCTACTACCCGGGTCAAGGCTATCACGGAGGTGGCGGCGGCGGCTACGGCTATGCTCCTCCTTCGGGACCTCCTCCTCCCCAACATCCTCCTCAGGGTTACGGTGGCCAGTCCGGATACCAGCGCTACCCTCCTCCACGATACCCTCCACCTCCCGGCCTCGACGCGTACGGATACCCGCTCTCACGGGGTCACGGCTACGCCACCCATGCCCGCTCCGGCCCACCTCCTCCTTCGGCGCCTCAGCAGTTCGGCCATGGAGCTCCCGAAGGTTACACTTTCCAGTACTCCAACTGTACTGGTCGGCGCAAGGCTCTGTTGATCGGTATCAACTACTTTGGCCAGGAGGGCGAGCTTCGCGGCTGCATCAACGATGTTCACAACGTCTCGGCCTTCCTCGTTGAGCGCTATGGGTATAAGCGCGAGGATATGGTCATCTTGACTGACGACCAGTCCAACCCCACGATGCAACCTACAAGAGGTAACATCATTCGCGCCATGGGCTGGCTTGTGTCTAATGCTCAGCCCAACGACGCTCTCTTCCTCCACTACTCTGGTAAGTCACCCTGTTGCGACACAATGCGCTAGATCTAACTGTGTCAGGCCACGGCGGACAGGTCGAAGACGAGGACGGCGATGAGGATGACGGATACGACGAGTGCATCTACCCAGTTGACCACCAACAGGCCGGCCACATTGTTGATGACGAGATTCACCACTACGTCGTGAAGCCTCTGGGACAGGGCGTCCGTCTCACTGCCATCTTCGACTCGTGCCATTCGGCCACCGTCATGGATCTTCCTTACGTCTACTCCACCAAGGGTGTTTTGAAGGAGCCCAACCTGGCCAAGGAAGCTGCCTCGGGTCTGTTTGACGCCTTCACCGCGTACTCTAGAGGAGACGTGGCTGGCGCTGCAAGCTCCGTTTTCAGCTTGGCCAAGTCTGCCTTTACAGGTGACGACGCCTATGAGAAGACCAAGCAGACGCGAACTTCGCCTGCCGACGTCATCATGTGGTCGGGAAGCAAGGATGACCAGACATCGTGAGTGTCACCAAAGGGATTCGCAAACTTTTGCTAACATGTACTCACAGGGCTGATGCTACCATCAACTCCCAGGCTACCGGCGCCATGTCGTGGGCTTTTATCTCGGCGATCAAGGCGAACCCTCAGCAGAGCTACGTCGAGCTCCTCAACAGCGTCCGCGATATCCTCGAGACCAAGTATACCCAGAAGCCTCAGCTGTCGAGCAGCCACCCCATTGGTAAGTGTTTCCGCACTCTTGAAACAGGCCGAACACTGACTGGCGACCTCAGATACCGACCTGCTGTTCGTGATGTAACGTGGTGAAGCGGAACTCGAGGGAAGGTTGACACGACACTCTGGGTGTATCTGAGCAAGCGGAAGAGCAACTCTATGATGGCTATCATGACCCTTTGATGAGACGAATCCTCGAAACGATTCTTGATTGAGAAATGACCGACATCACTGGTGACTGGCGTCGTGCATTTGGCGCAGGGATTGACTGACCTGGGACAATGGTGTATGGGTGAAGCAAAAAGAAGCCTCGCAGCAGTCACCGAGAGCATCGCCAGGCAGCCTCGTTATTCAGGTGAAGAACGCGGCAAAAATAGCCATCAACGGCAAAAAAAGAAATCTCAATCATTTTATAGGAATAGCCCGATGCGGGGGTCGAACCCGCAACCTTGAGATTGTGTACTCGTAAGAGTCTCACGCTCTACCGATTGAGCTAACCGGGCAGATACCGGAATTGTTGAGTATTTTGCTCCGGTTCTGCATTCTTGTACCTGGAATTTGCTGTCTGGATCGGAAGTTGAAGTAGAGTCCATTCCGCTCCCGAGATGTGAACGTTTTCCTCATCCATGAATGCGTGTGTGCTGACAACATGACACTGCGTTGATAGACTGGTCTTCAGTATCTTATGATGCTGTAGGATGGGCCTGTCAGGCTTACGCTCAGTGGACTGGATCAGTTGCGACTCTGTTTTTGAGAAGTTGTAAGATCGGGGGCAGAGTCATTTCAGTACGGCGAAGTAGAATTTCGCGTTCAACTTCGCTGGCCCCATTTCGAGTCGTAACAGTAAGTCTGGATGCTATGGCTGTAAACAACCATTTCAAAGAGCTAGAAATATGACCATGTGACGCATAGCCAAGACCGAAAACTGCTGCTGGGCCTCAGTATACAGGGGTTTTTGAGCGCAAGAGAACGACTTAAGCACGGCAATATGCTATTTAATGAGGATTCTTCTCTCTCAGATAAAGACTTCGCTTCCCATTGTTGTGATGTGATAGGGCCCAAGTGGAAGACAAAGAGCTATCCTCTCACCTTCTGCAGAGCATTATGCTTATGCACTGACCCAACTCTGATTCTTTACTATATGTTTGCTCCTATCCATGTGCTTTCCTTTGTAAATCCTAAATGAGGTCTTGATTCGTTTGTAGTACGTGTTCAGGCAAGTATCCTCTTTCATACCAAGCCGTGCCTTTGAACATGAAGGGCTATATGAGGATTCCCACCCAATGTTTTCTCCCTTCTCTCAGCTCTCGACCAAACCTCAACTGGGTCACTGAACAGAAATATTACACACGAGATTCGCCACTTGAGCATAATGCCAGCTTTGATACCACTACCTCTAGGCGATGGCCCCAAGCTACAGCCATTTAGTTATCACCTCCTTTCCGACGATGTCGAGTTTCTCAAGATTCTCGGGCATAATGGCATACATGGCGTCATTGTAAAAACGAGAATCAGAAATCATCTATACGCCATCAAATTCGGAAGTATCTCATACCCCTTGGTGATGGATTAGTTGCTAACCACTGTGGAATAGTTTACCGAGACTGAAGACTCAGAACCAGAAAACGGAGCTAGATGGTATCCAAAGATTCCTAGAGAGAAGGCAACAGAGTTTGAGTCTCATTTCATCCCATTCTACCAGGAATGCCGCGCCTTTGGTAGGCTCAAGCAGGTCAACTGCGAACACCTCACCGTCAAGGTCTACGGCTACGTCTCGCTCAAGGTAGATCAAGCTCTGGAGCTCAAGATGCGCAATGCGTTGTTGAAACTTCCTCGTCGCCCCAAAGCTCGCCCACCGACCGCCAAATCGTTGTTGATTACCTCCTCTGAGATCAAAGGTATCGTCAAAGATTGGGTGGAACCGGCTAGGTATTGGCGTGAGACAGATATCCCATCACACAAGATTGACAACATCCTCACCGCTTCGCACTTTCCAAGGATGCTGGAAGATCTGCATGAGATACATCGATGCGGGATCGTTATCAGGGACATGAGCATATCTCAGTACGTCAACGGTGTACTCGTTGACTTTAGTATGGCTTGGACGATACCTCATCCTTTCGGACCCAGTGGCCTGGACTTGGAGCCAACCTGGACGTTTCAGAGTCTAGCAGCGTGGGATCTCTACTGCTTTCAGACCAGAGTGCTTGAGGTTTGGAACAACTTTCTCAGGGACGCCCTTGGTACTATGCAAAGGGAGTGTCGGCTTCAGGCTTATCGGCACCCTGCACAGTATATGCTCCGCCCTCAACCATCACGACAGCGACCGTTCCTTCCCATCACCAATCACGAAGAGATTGAATTGGATATGATTGACCTTCCTAGACATGACCCTGGGGCTTTCAATCTTGATGTGGTCCGCAAGAAGAACAAGCGGAAACGAGCTGGTGGAGAACGTGTTGGCCAGGCACAAAAGAAGAGAAAGCTTACAAAGAAAGCTTCATAAAGAAGAAAAGGGAGGAGATGCTCAAAGAGGAGGACAAAGGTTGGGGATGGTACAAGATGCTTGGAATCCTGGGAAGGTAGGAGGGCCTTTGACCTCCGGGTTGGTGCTCAGCCAGGCGTTGTATGGTTTGTTAATAGATCATGACGTTTATGAATTTAGAGGGACACTAGTTGAATTGAGTTTCTTTATTTTCTCTCAGTCGTCAGTTCTGCCTCGGGGTCCCAATGAAGGAAATGCACCAAGAGGAGAAAGACCTGAAGAGGCACCCTATTATTCCCCCATTTTTACGCACATACAGACTTTGACTAAGGTCAAGTTTCTTTCTTAAACAACTCTGGGGGACTTTTTGAAAGCGAACCTAGAATGGAGTACGAAAGATTGTTCCCAAGCTTTTGGACTTAAAGGGTGGACTTGAGGCGATTTAGTCTACTTGATATTGGTTTTGGTGTCTATGACTGCAAACGACATGATCCCCATTATTCTATTTTATCACAGCGAGTTTTCCAGATCAATCAGATCCTTGAGAGTCCCATCAACACCGCCCTCAAACTTGCTCGCATCAACCTGACCCAGCGGTCTCCGGCTTCGTCCACCACCGTAACCGTAGTATCGATCCAACGCACCCTTGATACCGGCCACACCCAGCTGAACAAGCGCCCAGTCGGCTCGACTTAGCAGAGTCTGAAGCTCCTGACACTCCTTGAGCTTGCCCTCGTCATACAGCTTCAGTACGTGCACGTGAACCTTGGGGAGGAGGTTCGCCGCGGCGGCAATGACACCATGCGACCCGGCAACCAGGCCATGAAGGAAAAAGTCGGTCTTGCCAGCAAAGGCGGCGAACGGGTGACCAATCCGAGGCTCGTGGGCTAGACGCTGCAGCTTGCCCAGGTTTCCGCAAGTGAGCTTGGTGCCGACGATCTTGGGGTTGGCGGCGGCCAGGTTGGTGATCAGGTCAGAGTCCAGGTCGATGCCCCCGGTGACGAGGGGGAAGTTGTAGAGGAGGATTGGGATGGGGGATGCAGTGGCGACGTCATCAAAGAACTTGGAGAGGACAGGCTTTTGCATGGCTCCAACTGGATCGAGTGTTAGCATGTTCAGAACGTAGTTTTGTATGTAACGTCCTCTTACCAAAGTAACTGGGGCTCAGGACAAAGGCAAAGTCGGCACCAGCCTCGCTGGCCTCGTTGCAGAGCTGAATGGTCTCACGAGTGCTCTGAGCACCGGTACCGGCGATGACGACAGTATCCGGACGACCATGCTCCTTGAGAACGCTCTTTGCTAGTTGAATAACTTGACTCCTCTCGTCATGGCTCAAGTGCATGGCCTCTCCGTTTGTGCCCTGGATCACAAGACCAGCAACACCACCTTTGGCTAGACGAGTGAGGTGGGTTCGAATAGAATCGAGATCTAGTGTCTCATCTTCCTTGAAGAAGGCGACGGCGGGGGCATAGATGCCTCGGGGAGGGATAGGAGAGGACATTTTGTGTTTGTGATAAGGGTTGATAAACGCAGAGTGAGGGGAGAGACGCGAGTTATATGTTGACCTACCTACTTATACCCACATAAGCCTGCAGCTTAGTGCCTCACGTCAATGATGATTGCCCCTTTGAGCCACGCCATGGCTGCATCTCGATCGGCAGGATCCCGCTCCGGTCACCACGACCGACCTTAACTCAACTCCCTGTGTATGCTAGATATTTCGAACTGGTATTACCAATAAAAGGAGCTGTAAGTTGAAGAGGAAAATTCGAGAAAAGGGTATACATCTAACGGAATATGCCTCGTTCTCGAAGCAGCCGTGGGGGAAAATGGGGTTGCTCGGATGATAGCCGATTGTAGTGCAGAGCACACCATATCCGTCGGGTACTAACCGACATGCGTCAAAGTCACGAGAGCAGAAAACGTGGAACCTCATGATTCTGAATTCATCTGCTATTTCTTCGAATGCATTTTAACTGGCTATAATGACGATGTGACATCCTCCAGGTTTTCGACATGCATATTGCTCTACGTTAAAAGCATGGACGAAACAATAAGGCGTTCTGACACCTCTCCCCTTCAGTGCTAAATACCGTACTACTTCTATATAACTCCTATCAAAAATTCATGCTATACTCTTCCAGCCCTTCTCAATCATGTCCGTTTCTCGGTGCCCGGGCCGTTGCCGAGCAATTCAAGGCCGGTCCGGCGGGCTGAAACCCCGACATTTCGGCCCCACCACAAGGCGAGAACGTCGGGGAGGGGCCCCGAAAACTGCGCTGCCTTTGTCTACCTAGTGTTGTTAATACTAACTAGGGAATGTATATTGAAGTGTCGATGAAGAATTTCAGAAGGGAATTTGTATTCTCGTTGCTCATACCAAGTGTTGTTTAAGAGAACAATAACTTAGGGAGCCATTTCTATTAACTCACAGAATGGAGTTTGGGCTGACAACTGGCTTCTCAAAAAGGTCATTATACAGGTTACAAAGTCCTATATCGTCGTATTTGGTTATGCTGTAGAACGGCAAAAATCCAACCTTGTCAGCTATAGAATTAGGTACTTATTTATACTAAGCTCTCCGAGATGCTACATGCTGACGCAATTGCTATATATATATATATATAAACATCGCAGTATCCATCATTTCCCTCTAAGTTATATTGTTCTGGGGTCACGTCGCTAGGAATGTGTGGCTTTGGCATGTCCCAAAGCCCAATCCGAAAATTTCAGCTGGGCTCGTCCACGTTTGCGTGGTCACTATCGTGCAACAGTCCATCGCCACCAGCCTCGAGAAATGAGGTCCAGTTTTGGGATCACAGACCCTGTCAGGATCCCCGGTTGGGCTGTTCCAAATGAGTTGCTTGTCTCCCTGCAGCAGTCAAGGCGGATAAAACAGGCAGGATGCGGCGTTTTCTTAGCCAATGCTGGCAGCAATCCATTGGTGCGCATTGGTGCCTAATGCTCAAGCCTGCAGCACGCCGAAATAGCCATGCACTTTGCTGTTTGAATTGAACGTTGCTTTGGTCGAGCCCTTACTGGGTGTTGTGACTTGCATCCTGATTGGATCCGGTATGGGAGACTATTCCATTGTTATTGCAGCCTTTGGTGTTGTGGACCACTCTTGGTGGCCCAGAGGAATGAGGCCAGAAACAATTGGGGCTTAGATCTCAACAGCGTGTCCGCGATTACTGTCAGGATGTTAATAGGTGGCGATGCGTGGTTATAACGAGGCGTACTTCAGGGCTGACAGATGTAGAATGAAGTGTGTTTGTACACCCAGATGACTACGGGCTGAAAGCTCAGTCGCTCAGTCGCTCAGCCGTAACGCTGGACTCTACTTATATATGCCCAACTACAATTATTATCAGCGTACGAGATGTCAGAGGGAGGCCTCAAGAATTTCATAGGATGTGATTTGTTTTCCCACAGGTAGGGTGTGTCTGCTACAGCCGTTACTCTGTCTTCCGCTGCCCCAACCAGTCTCATTGGAGCAAGGCATTGTCGGAATGCGCCTTATCAAGGATTTAAGAGCTCCTCGCTAGCAGATTTGTCGATATCAATTTCCCAAGACCATGGTGGTCTACCACTTTGGCCAGTGAGCTGTCATTCCTACATTTGATCCTCGTTGGTACATTGGTAGAACTCTTCGGGTGCACACCTACCATGGCTCTTGAAAACAAAGTCAGCTCTGCTTCGGCAACAGTGGACAAAGCGTGGCCTTCTGAATATTCAACACGCAGAGAGTTCTCGCCATTTTACAATGAACCCTGGTCCGAACTGCGGAAGGGCCTTGGCCTGGACGACGGTGATCAGCTCGATGTATTCTTTGACGATTTACCTCAAACTCCACGTCTGCAAGCAGAGGAAATACGGAGTTACTGCCGACCTACTCTCTCCAACTGTGATAGCCGAATACACTTGCACACGGAGAGACCCCCGTGGCCTGAGTCTTATGGGGGGCTCGCCTGGGTTGATGACAGGACAGACCCGCCAGGCAATAAATCCGCTTGTGCTCGGCAATGTCACACGCCAGCTCAGCTTGATGAGGCACTAAAGAACCAAGTACACAAATTCCTCTGTTTGGGGATGAAAAGTCAAGACTAATGTCATCTCAGATATTCCCAGACAGTAACAGGCCTGATGCCGCGAGACGCCTCATGTATAGTGTTTGCTGCCTCGAGAATGGCTACGCGGTTGCTCACTCGTAAATAGCTACCTCAGAGGTTTACATCCGGAGTATATTCGAGTTTTAGCAGGTACAGCAACTTTCTGTCAAATCGATGGACTGCGAAACGCAATTTATAGGTACATTACCTCGGAGGCATTTGTAGGAGTTGATACTGTAAGGCCTGATCTTGGATTCGATTCGAAATTTGCGGGTGTTTCAGCTAATCACTAGACAGAGGCCTGCTGATCCTCGCCCGCCGGGTTGTTTCAACCTGGAATTTCATTTACCGGTGTTCCTCATTCGGTCTCAAGACTCTTTGCGCGAGACGACGAATCAAGATCCCCAGAGAAGGTGGAGAGACGTCGCATTTCTATCGCATGAGGGGGACCAAGAGAAATTTAGCATATGCAAGGCCCAAATTTCATGCCTTGTGGCGGGACGGGGCGAATGGAACTGGACTGCGTGTGCTTTTGTCGACCCTCACTTGGATGATGAGATTGACCTCGACACCGACGACGAATTGGACGAGCTGGTATCATGGCATAAGGATCTGATCTCCGCCGGCAATCTCAAAGTAACTTTTCCTCTCTGGAACCCCCGAGAGTACTTTCTGGCCATTTTTTCGTTTCGAATAATGGGGATCCAACGCGAATGGGACGATGTGGCACGCGAGCTGGAACGCAGGATCGATCGATATGTCAGTGTCCCATGTTTGTCATGACTCACTCATCTTGGAGTGAACCCCCTCCCCCCCTTCTGCTGAGATGAATTCAATTTCATATCATTTTTTGCTGACTATAACTAGAAACAAGACCATCCTCTGTCCTTGTCAGAGTATACAGAATCTACCACAGCCAGGCTGTCCTACAATTGGACTCTTCTTGTGATGACGTTGCTAGACGAATTTCTCACAGCCTTGGTCAAGTCTAATAGATCATGGGACATTTTCTATTTCCAAGACGACGGGAATGCTTATTTCCGTGACTTGAGTGGTGCTAAACCTCTTGGATACCTTCAGAATATCAAGAGATGTTTTGGAAAACTAGAGCACTGCAGAGAGAATCTGCAGAACCTGAAAGAAACTGTCACGTCTTTTTCACGAGCTGTAAGCTTTGATCTTGCCAACCGTTGGGAAATTTTAGCACTAATAAACGTAGCTCGAACGGATCTTGGAAATCAACTCCAACAGTTCATGGCTAAGACACATGCCACTCTTCAATGGGTTGAAAATTGGGACATTCATGTTTCCTCAGACAAGCCCCCTCTACAACCAGCTGAGTTTCCGCAACTCCGAGATCCGCCTTCTAAAGTTCACGGCCCCATGGACTGGCGCCACTTTGGCCTTTACCCTTGTTGTGGTTCCGCTACCTAAATCTCCGAAATATGTCGCATTGTCATACAACTGGGGCCAGCATACCAGGACAGTGACCATACGACTGAATGGCAAGACTAGGAGCGAGAAGCCTTGGGAGTTGGTGGAAGAGACTCATTGCCGAAGCCAGTCACCTTAAAGACGTACCAAGAGTCTCCCGCCACGTTCATGACTCCATTAGGTGTGGCATGCGCCTTTTAGTGACGGTGAGAGGCTATGTTGGGTGGGCACATCCTCAGGCGCAGAAAGGTGATAAGATTGCGCGTGTCTACGGCTGCAGCAGGTATGTTCTTTTGAGGGCTTTCCGAGGCAAATACCGGGTGGTAGGTGACGTAATTATCACAGATGTAGAGATTGGAAACCCAACGTATGAGGCATATATGAGTAGGGAGTTACAAATTTTATAGTCAAGCCCAGGAGTCTTTGTGACTTCCCTGTGTCGTTTGCGCAAGAATGTAAGTCTGAAATGGACTTTAAAGCTGTTCGGGTATCTTCAGGGTCCGATCTTGATCATGGCTGACAAGTAGTTCATGTGAAGAGAAGCCCTGGAGATATTCGAGGTCCTGCTCGTTTTAAGTCAATGAGACCCCTGCAACCACCTTCGTAGAACCGATTGAAGTGGAGTATAAGGCTGTCATTCCGAGGAGAATGAAATACGAGACTATACCGTTCGATGATTGAACCGAATGTACTGCTGTATCAGCTAAGCATGATTAACACACCAATCAACACTCTTTCGCTTACAATAGAAGAAGCATTATTAGCGATCCTCGCCCATAAACAGCAGCTCGGAGTCTCGTCCCCCTTTGAAACTGTTCCTGTGGCAGAAATAGGCCTGTCAAACACCCCCTGCCCGACAGTTCCACCAATCGGCAAAGCATGCTAGCAAACCATCCGTCCACCCCCTTTAATTACCCGAAGACTAAACATTGGAGGATATTCTACACCCCGTTTCTAGATGGCGAGCAGAAAGAGGTTCAGACCGTATGCTCGGTAAGGGAAAAGTTTCAGGGGTCTTTGGGGATTGCTACATAAGGTCGGTTTGTACGCCGCCTTTTTTTCGGATCTGAAACATGAGTATCTGGGTCGTTTTCCAGTCCATCGTCGAATCATGAAGCTTTCACTGTCTTTGTTGACCATTGCGGCTGCTTCCGCAGTCCAGGCTGCTGTTCCTGCATTCCCCGGAGCCGAGGGCTTCGGTAAGGATGCTATTGGTGGCCGTAATGGTGGTGAGGTCTACAAGGTGACGAATCTTAAGTAAGTTTAAAACGGACCTAGTACATTCAAATGTCTAACAATTGGCAGTGATTCGGGCTCGGGCTCTCTTCGTGATGCCGTGTCAAAGCCTAACCGAATTGTCGTCTTTGACGTCGGCGGCATCATCAAGATTACTGGCCGCATGGTCGTCTCCAAGAACGTTTACATTGCTGGCCAGACTGCCCCTGGCGGTGTACGTCAACTCCAATTCCGTCACCTTGAGAGGTGTGCTAAACTGTACTTAGGGAATCGTGGTGTACGGCAATGGCTGGTCCTTTTCCAACGCCAACGATGCCATCGTGCGATACATCACTATCCGCATGGGCAGAGGAGGGACCTCGGGCAAGGACGCCATCACCATCGCCGATGGCAAGAACATGATCTTTGATCACGTCAGTGCCTCTTGGGGTCGTGATGAGACCTTTTCCATCAATGGAGATGTCTCCAAGGTCACCATCCAGGACACCATCATCGCTCAAGGCCTCGTGTCGCACTCTTGCGGTGGTTTGATGCAGACCGATGGAGGAGTCAGTCTCTTCCGCAATCTGTATATTGACAACAAGACCCGTAACCCCAAGGTCAAGGGAGTCAACGACTTCCAGAACAATGTGAGTATATTGTCAACTATCTAGGCTCATGAAGCTAATATTGTAGGTCATCTACAACTGGGGAGGTGGCGGTGGCTACATTGCCGGAGGAAGTGATGGTGATAGCTACGTCAACATCATGAACAACTACTTCATCTCTGGTCCTCACACCAGTGTCACTGCTTTCACGCGAGGCAACGCCAACTTCCATGCCTGTAAGTGTTCCATTCCTCGGCTGGGAATAAACCGTACTAACACTTTCTAGACGTCAAGAACAACTTTTACGACTCCAACCGCAACGGAAAGCTCGACGGCTCCGCCCTCTGCGAGAGCACCACCTGCTACTCCAGCATGGACATCATCAAGACCCCCTACAACTATCCCGCCCCCGCCACCGCCCGCACGGCGGAACAGGCCCTCAACGTGGTCCTCGCAAGCGTGGGCAACTCGAAAACCCGCGACGCAGTCGACACCGCCCTCGTTGAGGAGGTAAAGACGTACGGAAAGAAGGGATCCCAGATCTCCAACGAGAGTGACTTTGGAGGCGTGGGCACAATTGCCAGCGGCAAGGCGCCTACCGACACAGATGGTGATGGTATTCCTGATGAGTGGGAGAAGAAGAATGGTCTCAACCCCAACAACAAGTCGGATGGTATGAAGATTGCCTCTAACGGGTACACAAACCTGGAAAACTATGTCAACTCTCTTGTTTAGAGGTTTCTTTCTTGTAGCCAGTAGTATTGGGTCTTTTTACTCCAGACCATTTTAAGTTAGTACATATTAACCCATGCACATATCATTAGCTGAATAGAGCTATGTTTTATGAAACGACTAATTTTCGCATATCGCATTATGAAACCACAACTCTATTTGCCCCTAGCTATGTACCGTACCTCAGCTGTACATGCACTTATTCTATGTATAACTAACTACCTATTACATTTTGTTCCGTCCCTGCTCGCATAAATACCCAGAGCCCGCTAAGTTGTTAATGCTATATCAAGCAGAGTATGTAACAGCTGTAGTCCGTGTCTGTATGATAGCCTTTTCCGAGCTGGAATCGCCCTGGCTATTAAACGAACTCTGACGTGCATGTTGCCAAGTGTTGCCAACGTTGGGATCGTATCCTGAGGACGCCTCCACCTTGGATACCGTTTGCAGAGGGTACATGGGACCATCGTCGAAGCGTTGGTATCGATCGTGTCTTTGGTTGCCGGTGGCTATCGCCCCGATGGTTGGTGGAGCGCTAGGGTTAGAGAATGCAGGGCCGCTCTTGGTCGCGGGATCCGTCGTGCCGAGGATTCGGGGAGAGATGTGCTTGATGAAGGGCTTGACCGTGGGAAGGGCGGCACATATGCAGGAAAGATTTGCTTCGGCAAAACTGATACTATATTAGTATTGCTTTCATGTCGTTGCACAGCACAGGGGGGATAGTCTTACATCCAAAGGAGTACTGGCCCGCCGCCCCAAGATTGGTCCATATCGCCCATCGAGTTGATGAGTGCCAGAAGTCTCATGATAGAAGTGAACACGGTCCTGTCGCATACATCTTAGCTCTGTTTCTTGCACACACAGGTACATGCGACTTACACTCCGCCAACAGCGAAGAAACAGACCAGTCCAATCTTCTGCCTCATGGATATTTGGAGCGGTATCACAACTGGGATTGGAAGCGCCAGCACCATGAGATCCGTAATGGCTCCAAGAGCTGCGGTAGCCTTGTATACCGCAGGTCTATCAATGCACTTTGGATTCGTATAGCTCATGTCCCACGCCGCTCGAGTTGGTTGACAAGGAAAGATGGTGACGAATGTGATGGCCAAGGAGGACCCGATAACCACAAAAGTAGTGAACCAGACGGAAATTCGAAACCACATTTGAGGCGCAAGTCGGCGATAGACGAGGAGGAGGGCCATTTTCGCACCGCATTGGACGGGGTTGTAGAGGATCGGGAGGAGGTACAAGGCTCGTACGAACATGGCGAATTTCGTGATTGGCATTTCCCAGCCATGTGTGCCCATTACACCACGAGCAAAGTCGCCTAGGATAAATGTTAGAGAAGTGCCGGAGGTTTTTTTTTTTTGCGTGGGATAGGTGATGCTTACGAATAATGAGGGTTTGGAGGACGACCGAAAATACCTATCAGGCGTCAAAATCGAGGCTCGAGACCATTTCCAGATCATTCAAGAGTCGCACTTACATATGCGATACCTAAACAGCCTTCGAGATGTCAGCAATTATCGGAAGTTTTAACATAAGAGAGAAAAGGGGATCCAGCAGCCTTACCATCTTCTAACCGAAGTGTTTTCTGAATCACCAGTCGAACGTAGCCTCGCTGAAGCATAAAAAGAAGTGCAAGAAAATTTCCAACGCCAAATAGCCAATACGCTGCAGTCACGCTATTGCGCTGAGGGTTATCAAAGTCGACTACATAGCCCTCAGGTGGCGGGATGGCGACGGGGACGCCATTCACGACAGCAGCCATGGTGTTTCCAGATGCAGATGCAGCAAAAGTTGGATGCGAAAAAGACGGACATGACTGACTTCTCGGACAGCAGGAGGACTGACGGACACTATGTAGAACCCGAGACTAAGATTCTTTAAGAGATAGCTTACTGAGCCAAAACGCATCTACCCAGTCTTTTACGAGGGGAAAAGGGATCAGTCACGTAGCTTTTACAGAATAAACATGGGTGATTTGAAGCGAAGAAACGCTTTGTAACAAGACTACCCCGATAGAGGCAAGGAGTTGCGATGTGTTGGTTAGAAAACAAGGGATCCTGGTAGCAAAAGATGGAACGCCAAGATGCGCGATCCAGGGGGAGGCTGTAACTCCTGTATCCAGAAGAGGAGTTGATCCTACGCAAGGAATGGTTTAATAGGCTACTGCTAGGACCCCTTGGAAAGCCTATTTTGTCGTCAAGGGGTCAATATGGAGAATAAAGCTGAACATTGTCCTCAGATTATCACGGCAGATCTCCTCTCCACTCCTTTTTCGTCTTACACCTCAGCTTACAACCACTTCTCCAACTTTCACCATGGCTACTCCCGCATCTCAACTGGACATCCCCCAGGCTCAAGGCCTTGTCGCAGCTGGCCTCGAATCGCGCATCTTGTCCCCCACAGATGCCGAGTTCAAGGCGCGACAAGACTCGTACTGGTCCAACAGCGCCAAGATCAACCCCGCTTGCATTGTCCAGCCCCATTCCCCTGAAGAAGTGGCAACTGTCGTCAAGGCCCTTGTTGCTGCGGGTCAAAAGTTTGCTGTCCGAAGTGGCGGCCATACCAACTGGGCGGGATCCAACAATATCCAAGATGGTGTGACCATTGACCTAGTTCACTTGAACAAGACAACCTATGATGCAGCTACTGAGACTGCTAGCATCGGGCCTGGTTGTAGATGGCGTGAAGTTTATGCTGAGCTCAACAAGTACGGACGTGCTGTTGCTGGCGGTCGCGAAGGCAACGTCGGAGTAGCTGGTCTCTTGCTCGGTGGTGGCAACGCCTTCTTCACAGCTCGTCAAGGCTTCTCCTGCGACAACGTCGTCTCATACCAAGTTGTTCTCGCCAACGGCGACATCGTCACGGCCGACAAGGATAACAACGCAGATTTGTTCCTTGTTCTCAAAGGTGGCTCAAGCAACTTTGGCATCGTCACCGAGTTTACAATGAAGGCAATCCCATGCGACAAGGTATGGGGAGGAATGACATTCTTCCCAAAGCAGGTGATTCCAAGCGCCATCGAGGCTCTGTCGGCATTTGCGGACAATGTACCCAACGACATCAACAGCAACTTGGTCACCATCTTTACGCATATGCCTGACTTTAAAGATGTCGTCGTCGCTACTCTTTATGCGAATATTGCTGGTGTCGAGAAACCTCCTGCGTATGAAAAGTGGCTGGCTCTACCGGAGATCTTGAACACGGTCAAGATGACTACGATTTCAGAGATGGCCTTTGAGTATAATATTCCTGCAAACTACTAGTAAGTCGGGCTTTTTCATCCTCCACTCAACTTGTGTTGACCTGTTTCTTTTAGTGACACATGGTTCACGAGCTGCTTCAAGAACGACATCCGTATCATTACCAAGGCGTCAGAGCTGCATGATCAACTTGTCCAAGAACTCAAGGACTTCATCCCGGATGGAAACTTTATCACTCAATGTCTGTTTCAGCCTCTGCCTGCTCTCTTCGGACAGCGTTGCGTTGAAGCTGGAGGCAACGTCATGGGCGTCGAACGACAGAAGGACAATGGTATCTTGTTCCTCGCCGTCGTCATGGCCAACACGCCCGAGCAAGAGGCTTTTGCTCGACCGAAGGTGCAGGCGTGGATTCAGCAGGTTCGCGAATTTGCGGCCACTATTGATGGAGGTAACCTTGGTTGGACGTATCTGAACTACGCCGACAAGAGCCAGGATCCGCTGGGTAGTTATGGTGCTGAGAATGTCAAGAAGATGAAGGATGCGGCAGCCAAGTATGACCCGAGCGAGGTTTTCCAGAAGCTGTGCCCTGGAGGGTTCAAGATCTCGGATGTTAAAGACCCATAAGTACTGTCTAGGGTTGGCTTAGAAATACACGAGAATGCAACCGGGGATACGCGGGCCGTGATGATCCTCACCCGGATTGGCAGTGTTTCATTCCGCCAGCACAAACCACCGTATCCAAAACGACGCAGAAATATCCCGTTGGTGCATTAAATATCCTCTTTGACATGTTTGTAGCACGTCATACGATGATCGACGTCTCATCATCCCTGCGATGTTCTCGTTTCAGGTTTCCGGCAGAGGAAACAAATATTTAAACCGTCCGTGACCGAATAACCCGGGACTTGACAAAACTCAAGACAGAACTTCTCAGCGAAGAATTCACTATCATGTATGCCCTTGCCCTCCTTTTTGCCCTGCACTCGACGGGCGTTTCTTGTGATAGTCTGCGACCACCGCTTGAAGCACGCGCTGTGACCGACATCCCCGCGGACTCATTCAACTCACTTGAGACCTACTGGAATTATCTGTACCCTTGGGGCCCTACGCATAATGGAGGAGCCCGAATGGACCAAGAACACGTCTCTGTCAACGACGGCGTCCTCACACTCACAGCCGAGCCCGTAACAGGCCAAGAAGATCCCATTCACTACCTCTCCGGGGCAATCCACGCCAAATCCACCTTTACTGTGGTCGCAGGTGGTGGCTACGACGTCAAAGGCGAGTTCATTGCTCCCGTCGATCGGGGAACGTGGCCTGCCTTTTGGCTCAACGCTGCCAGTGGGTGGCCACCAGAGATTGACGTTGCCGAGTGGAAGGGCTCTGGAAAGATCTCGTTCAACACTTTCAATACCTCGTCCGAGGTCACTGCTCTGGACATTGACTATCCCGAGCCGACCCAGTGGCATTCCGTTAGGGCTGAACTGCGCGATGAGAATGGCGTGGATGTCAGAGTCAAGTTCTTCCTCGACGACAGGGAGGTGACGACACAGTACGGAAGGGAGTACATTGGAAAGGGTCTGAGGCTGTAAGTCGTGCATGAGGAAGCCCGGTGGTGAAGCTAATGGGGGTATAGCATCATCAACTATCAAACCGAGGGGTCGTCTGGGTCACCTGGACCTACCACGCGTATGCTGCATTGCCACTTTCTTGTCTTGATATGTGCTGACCGCAAGAACCACAGCAACTACTTTCCAGATTCGAAATGTTGAGGTCATTAGTTATAACTGAGGAAATCGCTGGGCTTAGAGCGAGATGACCAACTTCCAAATGCATCAATGTTGAGACACTCGGAGCACGATTCTGCTGTTTAAATTTGATGTTGGTACATCTGAGTCGGCATAGGAGGAATCAACTACTTGAATCTGTCATTGTGAGATTTCATTGTAAATATTATGATGCTAGATGACTGTTTCTATACCACAATAGGTACCGAAAAGAGAATGTCTACCAGTGCCTTGTAGGTTGTAAGCAATTAGTCGTAGCATAAATACGGACCTTGACAACCTAAAAACAAATATACTGTCTATTGAATTTATGACAAATAGAAGCACTCGTCATTCCTTCAAGTGAACCCCATAAGAAAGCATCCGCTCTCTTTCGTGGGCAGATAAGACCCTCGATAAACTCTAGAGGCTCTGGTCCTTCAACTGTTCCTCCGTCCACTCCCAAAGCTTCCTCGCCATCTCATCATCCAACCCATGCCCCTCAAGTCCTCCAGTCTTTCCAACCGGCTCATAGAACTCGCCATTTTCAATGTCCAGAGAAGTCGTCGCCCAGAGATGGTTCTTGACGCCCTCCGAGATGGGACCAACGACTTTGGGCGCGATTTCTGTCTGCAGCATCTTCATGTGGTCATCTCCAGGCTCTCGAGTAAACAGTTCCGTGTCGACCTCTCCGGGGTTGATGGCGATATTCTTGATGTTGGGGATGTGCTTTGCAGCTTCTCTTGCATAAAGAAGACAGGCCAGCTTGCTCTGTGCATAGCGTAGGGGTAGCGATGTCTCACTTGTCGCCGATTTGAGTGTCTCAAACTCTATGCCTGCTGGTCCTACATGCCGGAACCCAGCGGAAGATAGATGGATAACACGGACATCAGCCCCGGTTGCTGCAGTCTTTTGCAGAGTGGGTTGAAGAAGCTTGAATAGAAGAGCGTGTCCAAGGTGGTTTGTCCCCATGTGAGCTTCGTAACCATCCTTGGTGAGAACAGGAGGAGCGCCCATAACACCCGCGTTAAGTAGCAGGACATCGAGTTTATCCTGTTGCTTCAGAAACTCCCTTGCGGCCGCCTTGATGCTTTCAAAGCTCGACAGGTCTAGCTCGAGTAGGGATACTTTGGTTCCCTCGCTAGCTACACTCTTGACTTCATTTAGCGCGGCATTGCCCTTTGTTAAGTTGCGTGACGTCAGGTAAATATGCGCTGGGGAGTGTTTCGATAGTTCAATGGCGGTGGCTTTGCCGAGGCCAGTGTTTGCGCCGGTGATGAGGATAACCTTGCCGCTAAGGGAGGGGATGTCGGTCGAGGGGTTGAATGGGTAGGTTTTATCGGGAGACATGTTAAGAAGTAGTTTAGATGTAAAAGGTGGTACAATAGGGGTTGTGGAATGGGGTTCTTGGTGGCTGATGAGGTAGATCGCTGATGAGTATATACCAGCCTAGGAAACGGTCCCTTTATATAGGCACTCATCGCCCCTCAAACTTGAAGAAAAAATCTCTAGCCAACAACGGACTTAGGGAACGATGTGGTACCCGAGGCATTAAGCAAATGTCTGGTCCTTCATCATCGCTCAGTTAGGCGAGCCTAGCTGACCAATGAGACACAAGAGAATGCGAGCGGGCCAGTCGTCAACTTTTACCTTTTGCGTCTCCATGCTGCACGAGGAAAGGTCATTCGGAGATAAATCATGATTTTGCTAAATTGAGAATGTTTTCGTCTCCTCGGTTATCCCGATTCCGATATCACGGGGTTAATAAACCAGTTGCTGCTCTCTAGTTATGTTATCATCAACGAAGTGTTCCCGACTGTAGTTGATTTTACATTTCATGTAGAAATACTCGACAAGGGAACATGCATAGAGATTATGCATGCAAGTGGCATGCAGTCTTTTCTTTGTGTCTCAAAGTGGCAGTTCCTCCACACAGCCTTTGTCAGGTCACGATGAGGTAAACAAAGAAAGGTCATTTTCTTATGGCCTCCGCGAGCACTTATAAGTTGAAAACCCTCCAATATTAGTTCCGAATTAGCAGATTTTCCAAACAAGAAACTGTTGGGATCATTTGTAGGCAAGGAAAACCTGGAATGAATTTATCCAAGGTGCTTTCCTGACCTTAACATAACCATGGCTCTCAATATCAGGAGGTAGACCTACTGATAAATTTTAGTTAGCTGGAGTTATTTGTTTGTTAGTTATCTGGGCCTAAAAAATCCCAGAGGATCTGCAGCGAGTGATCAGTCACTTTCCCGTTGTGCCGTCAGCTTTTCCGTCCCCTCACGGAACGGATAACTAACCGAACATGGAGACATTTCTGTCAGCCAAACTTGGGCTCGTTGAACACCAAAACAACAAACAGCGCAGTAAAACACCATATCTGACTGCTCTTAGCGACACGAAACGATGGCGCCTCCAAAGGTTCTGTTACTCGGTGAAATCGTCCAGTACGTCCGAGGTCTCTACCCTCCCACAGAGATGCAGGGGTGCATGTAGCTAATATGCCTCACTCACAGTGCTCTACAATCATGGCGTCAACTTGCGTCCCTAGCCGAAATTGTTAGCCCAGGAGTAGAAAATCGCACCGAGTTTATTGAGAAATGCCGCCAAGGAGGCTTTGATGGTGTTGTGGTTCTACACCGAATGTACCACAGTGTTGCAATCACTGGCTTGATAGATGAAGAGCTCGTACAAGCTTTGCCAGAAAGCGTCAAGTTTATCTGCCATACTGGTGAGTAGTAGACGCCCTCGTCGGATTACCTTGTTAACGCCTTTAATACAGGTGCTGGTTATGACCAGATTGATGTCGCCGCCTGCTCTAAACGGCAAATCCAAGTGTCGAATGTGCCCCAAGAAGTAAATGATTCTACCGCCGATACGGCAATCTTCCTCATGCTTGGTGCCCTGAGAGGGTTCAACCAGAGCATCATGACTCTACGCAGTGGCTCCTGGCGAGGCAAGCCGTCTCCCCCTCTTGGACATGATCCTGAGGGCAAGACGCTTGGTATCATTGGATGCGGAGGTATTGGCAGGAACATGGCCAAGAAGGCGGCTGCTTTCGGGATGAAGGTGATTTACTACAACAGGACGAAATCAAACGACATCACCGAGGCAGAATACGCTAGCCTTGATGATCTTCTTGGATCTAGTGACGTTATTGCTATAAGCCTGCCGCTGAATGTACGTTTCCCTAAGCAAATGGCTACTTTTGCTTACAAACATGATAGGCTGCAACGAGGCATTTCTTGTCTCACAAAGACTTTGACAAGATGAAGCAGGGCGTCGTCATTATCAACACTGCCCGAGGCCCCATCATTGACGAGCAAGCGCTCGTAGACGCTCTCGAGTCTGGAAAAGTCTGGTCCTGCGGTCTAGACGTGTACGAGAATGAGCCAGCGGTGCATTCTGGTCTTGTTGCACACCCTAGGGCCATGCTGCTACCTCATCTGGGCACGTACACTGTAGAGGTGAGTTTGATTATATTGTCAAGTATTGGAAGTCCTTCTCACTTCTGGCTAGACGCATGCAAAAATGGAGGAGAGGTGCATTGCGAATGTACGGGCTGCGCTTGAGAAGGGCAGGGTTAATGACTTGGTGCCAGAGCAGGTGGGGGAGTTTTGATGCCGGAGCCACCTCGCGAGATGGATGGAAATCATAGATTCAACTATGGTCAGCATCTTGGCCACATTTCAAGCACGAGTCTATTCTCTGTTGCACCTGAGTTGTATGTGAAATTAACCGAGGCGATCTCCCTAGGCCATGTTGGATGAATTGGCTTTGCAAGTATGATTTTCAAGTTCCTACCCAGTCGGTGACGAAATCCAAGCCAAAGCCACACAAGCCCTATACTGATCAAACTATTTCTCCCATGTATATAGTGGTGATAAAAAGTCAGACTGACTGGCCATGCTTCATTCCAGGCCTCTCCCATGACGTAATCAATCAACAAATATCGTCTTGGGTGGCAGTGCCGTTACCCGAATGTGACGACAGCCAAGTATTAAACATGGTGATATTAGTCACTCTGTGGAACCCTTGGGATGAACTCAAAGGACAAACTCCCTGTCCGCCAAGGCCCAGCCAAGACTATGCTTCCGTGTCAGTTATAAACCCCAATTTCCTGTTTCCGTGAGACGAAACATTTTGAACTCTTTGCAACACAGAAAAAAAGTCATCATGTCGAATGCGATATGTCCGATGCCCTTGGCAGAAATCATCAGGGACATCACGGGCAGAAAAGAGGAAACCAACCCAATCAAGCAACTCTACCGCGAGGCGTTCAAGGCTGACATTGGGAGATGGATATCGGCTTGCGCCGTGATTGGTCTGGCGGCAGGTCTGCTTTCCAAGCATCCGGGTCAGGAGATGCTCGCAGCGTCCGCATTCAACCTTGCAGTTGTAAGGACAGTCCATCTATTGGTCAACCTATGAGAAATCTAACAGCTTCAAAAGGGATCTATACACTTCTTTATGCTCAAAGTCCCTATTAGACCGAACGGCTCAACCGACCCAAGACCCCCGATTTGGTACATGGTCGTCTTGGCAGTGTCAACCGTACTGTGGCTTGCCGCATTCATTGTCATTTTCGTCTTCCGAAACCCCAGCCAGCACGATGACTCTGGAATGGAGAAGCGAAGGGCTGGGTTCCTCGACGACGTCGGGACGGGGACTGTAGCCATGGTTGAAAATCTATCCATTGCGTGTGGCTGCTTTGGTATATGTGCTTTGTAAGTTCCGATTACCAGAAAGAAGAGCTGTACTCACTTTGAAAAGTCTATTTTGCGTCTATCAATGGTCTGTAGTTCACCGTCTGCTCACGACAAGGTTTAAAAAGAGTGAGATGCGAGAGGCATATCGAAAGAAGAACAAGACAGAACCCGAGAAACATGAGCGAAATGGGTCAGAGGTGTAGACAGAGTGCAATATCAAGTAAACCTATACTTATCCCTATCTTGATTGCCCAAGTACCTTCGCTCTTTCTTTCCCAGTCCTATTCTTTCATTCGAAGAGCTAGCTCAATCTTCCGTTGATGTTAGATTTGCTCCAACGACGGTTGAGCCATTCATAGTTTCTAGCAGTGTCAGGTTCCCCGTGATCTGCGCCTTGCCAGGTATCGCACTCCCAATAAAAACAACCTCCACAGCAGCAAAACTGCGGCGGAACGACAAATTAGCCATCAACTTCCACAAAATGAGAGAGTCGGTCTTACGTAGCAGTTGCGACGAGGATCTCTACCCGCCTAGCCTTACTGAAAAACGTTAGAATGCCTGCAAAGATGGCCGTGAAGACAATCGTAAAGCCGATTCTCGAGTTAGTATTTTCGAGGCTGTTGAGGACCAAAATTGTCAAAGGGGGGAGGACAGCGGCAATGACAGTGACAATGAAATTGCTGGTCTTGGCAATCTTAGAGTCTCGATATGACATAATGCCACTGTCTTTGTCAATTACCTTGCCCATTTTCATCCGGTCCCCGATCGCACGGTGAAATGGGCCTTCGATGAAGCTCATAATGGAGCGAGTAAAGGGGTCATCCTCATCTATGCCTGGTTGCAATGCCACATAAAGATCGGGGTTGGCTTGCTCCTCCCCAAGCCAAATATCGTATTCGACATCGTCTTGGTGAAAGTCGTTCCCGCCGTCTGGGTCCGTGAGCCAATCTCTAAGACAATCTAACTGGCGATTTCGGGGGCTTGGTAGCCGACTCATTTGTGAATCTGATGACTTGAGCGTAATCCTGTGCAGAGGCATAATGATTTGCGAACATACACTCTGTGAGCATCCTGTCTAGAAGGCTGTAAGCTGAATGGCCTGCTTTCTGAACTCCTGAAACGTACTGTACATGATCAGCCTTTCGCGCAGTTGCTCGAGCACCTGGTGCTGGCTACTATTCCCCTCTCGGCTACTAAGAAAGCTCTCGCCACACTGTCGTTCCCGTGGCGCATTCTTCTCGTCGGCGTAGTTCGTTTTGTAGAACTGGTTCCGCATGTGAACAATCTCGGCCTGTAAACCAAGCAAGCACATGATATTGACGTCGTCAAAGCGGCTAAATATGGCTAGGTTTTTGTCACTGCTCATCAAGCGAGCCAGACGAAGGTATTTGGACTGGACATGTCCGCCTAGAGGTTCCATCCTGAAAGCTGATGATGTTACGACCTGGCCCGGAAGAATGGGGGCCACCTGAAGCATTGGGCGTCGTGGTTGGTTATATACCCGGTTTATGGCTGCCTGAAATTTTCAGCGTGGCGTAAAAGCTGAGCCTTGCCATGCTTGGCGCTTACATGGTGGTAACTAGTTACGCTCAAGGTTCAAGATAACCTCATGGGGTTGATAGTTTAGATATCAGTGAGCAGCAAACTTGACAGGTGCGCAAGCCCCTCCTTCGCCCTGGCCACTATTTTATGAGGCCTAATATATTTATCATTGTGTTTAATTGTTACCTTGCCGTATATGGGAGTTGTATTTTGCCCTGGCACAGCACCTGCAGGCTGGGCTTGGCCAAGATCAGGGTGCGCGATACACACCGGTATTGGCTGGAATCAAGTTGAAGAGAAAATTTTTCATGTAAGCTGGGAGATTGGGATCAGGATAAGATGCCACGGGGTCGCATAAAGCGCAAAGCGCGACCGCCCTGGCTGTCTTGCCATCTTGAATCCTTCCTATATCTTGACCCAAACCATTACACTGGCCATGGACGCTTTTTACAATTTAACGTTTTGGATAGCGATCATTGGATCTTTCACTGCCTTGATTGAAATCATAGGCGGACTCATTCGCAAGGGTCTCCGTGTAGAACATGAGGTCCAAGACTACCAGAAGGAAATCGAAATCCTGAACCTCGTTGAAGGCGAAAGCCAAAAGATCATTGGAAATGCGAGAGAAGTTCCCAAATCGGCTAAACGCGTCCATTCTCTTTGCATCAGCTACCTTGACAAACTTGATACAGCACTAGTGGAACCCAGACCTTTGTGGTATACCAAATGGATCCCACACAGGATTCGCTTGATGTGGTCGGAGAAAGAATGGAAGGAGATTTTTCGAGTTTATAAAGACTCGGTGTTTATTCTCAGAGATCTCTGTGCAGAGTGAGTGCTTCACCCACCGCGCATCTTCCGTAACCTTCTAACGCTCGGCAGCATCAAAACAGACCTAGGAATGCGAAACATGCTGTAGGGACCGATACTATCTGCAGTTAAATAGATGTCTGCTAACTTAAATAGGGCAGCTATAGCTCTATTAAATAAGGAATTCGCCACGGCTCCCCATGGATACCAACACCAGAACCTGGTTGACCTTCATAAAAACAACTATTGCATGGTTGCCTACGTCCTAGCAAGCGCCTCAAACAGTTTCGACGATAGTGAGCCAATGGTTGGACCTGCGGAGGCCGGGCCAGGGACCGACATCAAGTCCCGACTTGTACCAGCAAGGCTCAAGATCGACACTGGAGCCGACGTCGACCATGTGTCCAAGGATTTCCTGACAGTAACACTGGGAAAGAACGAGCATGGGTTTGATCCTATCCCCGAGGAAAATCAGGTCGAAATTACCGGGTTCGACGGCAACAGGTACACCCCACGCTTTAGCATCAAGTTAAAATGGTCTCGAGGACCGCGTGAGGGCACGAAGGAGCACGAGTTTCTCATTGTCGATGGGTCTCCCTGTGACATGGTTCTCGGATCAAAGAACTTTCTTGAGCAAGCTGCCAGGGTAGTTCAGGTTGCGGTATCGAGGAATAAATCGAAAGGCAAGATGCTTCGCTCATTTTCGGGTGGGCTAGCGTGCAATGCTGACTATATCTGCAGCCTCGATCGAGCTTCAGCGACAAAAAAACAAGGAGATTGATGATAGAAGGAAGAAGAAAAGTAACGCCGAATTTGAAGAGGAGGTAGCACGCCATCCGCGCAGATCAGTCACTGAACGATTCTCGACAGGGACGGCCACCGCCACAGACGTGGAAATGGGAAATGTAGGTGAACCAACACCGAGTTCCCGCCCCCAAGGGCCTCTACAAGATACGGCACAGAACGATTTTGGCGAGCAGGCAGGCCAAGGGGAAGATAGGCCAACCCCGCGGTTTGGGTGGCTAAGACGTATGATGAAATTCCTGGGTGTGTAGCCATTGTAGTAACGCCAGAGGGCTTATCTTTTGTCGTGCAGTAAATAGAGCCAATTAGGCCCCCTTATCGTCATGGAGGCTCCCTACCTTTTGGGTGGCCTAACGGCCTATTTTTCTACATTACATCTTTCGAATGGCATAGCATATATACTATCAGCGGACTATGATTAATGAATAATAAACTGCCACCCATCCGTAACCCAAATGTAGTTACCTAACAGCCAAGCCTTTGCCAGTGGCTAGTGTACAGTATTCTGACACCAGATCCCAATTGTTCGCCTGCCACGTAAGGTCTGTTCTTTGTCACCATTCTCAGAGCGGATCAGTCAGGGAGGGGGAACAACGCCATAAACAGCTGTACAGTGGGGGAACGGGATCAGGCCTTGAAGACAAAGCTACGCACGGGGCGGCTCTAGTTGTCGAGAAAGAGGAACAGCTGCGAACAAAGCAGCGCAAGGTTTCATGCCAATGCCAATTCCATCGTCTAGGGGATGAACAACGACAGGATGCCCTCCCTGGTACATGGTACATCGGGGCATCTCCATACGTATAAATAAAGCTCGTATCCTGGAATATACGGAGGTCATAACAGACACAGCAGACACGGCAAACAAGCAGCAAACGCATAGCAAAACACCTACACGAACCAAGCAACACGACATACATTGATCTCTCGCTTCTTCCCACAACATAAATCTACCCATGGACACTATGTTGACTATGGAGGAGCAGCGTGAACAGGCTTCCATGGCCCTCATCAGCCCCATGCCAACATCCAGCAACTTCGAAATCGACTTTAGTTTCTACCTGGAGAGGTGGGATAGCTCTTTCCGGCAAATCAATGCATCATCATGGCTCATCTTTGACAAGGCAATTCTGACCCAGCTGCCTTTGAAGGAGACCAAGGAGGAACCCAACGACTACGTCGACCACAATGAGGGCTTCATCTACCGCATCCGTGAGCTCGGAGACGATGAGGCCCGGCCGAATACAACAACTTCGATACCTGATCAAGGTCCCGTGCGACCCCGCCGTGCCGTCCATCCCGGGCTGTACTTCGAGTACCTCATCGGCAGTGCAGGATCTCTCAAGTTTATGCCGGCCAAGGCAGATGCCGAGCATGTCAACCACCATGCCTGGGAGCACGAAAACATTGAGTACGCCACACAGCAGGGACCCAAGCATTTCCGCATCCCCCGTGTCATTTACCACGCCGAGTTTGAGTACAAATACGCCATCCTGACTGAGACAGTAGGCACGTCGCTCTTGGACAATCCCATACCGGCCAAGTTCCTGAAGAGGCTCTTAGGCCAGATCACCAAGGCCGTTGGCGAGATGTCAAGGTGGGAGGCCCCTTTAGTTCAGGGCGTCAAGGGAAAGGATATCCAGTGGTGGATATTCCACCATGTCATCGACACCATCTATTCCGATGGGCACCGGGCCTCCGATCGCGTCCAGGAGTATCTTGCTGGCAAGGGATTCAACATGTCGCCCTGCGGTTTCCTCAACGGCCATATTGGGCTGGGCGACGTTGGGGTGGACCAAGACTTCAACCTGGTTGGTTTCAACACCTGGATGGAATGCGCCTTCGTCCCCAAGGGATACATCGCGTCATATGTCCTAGACCGGTTCGATTATGCCTCCCGACCCGGTGATCCTGTATTGGAACTGCCCGCACTTCTCCTAGCAGCGCAGCGTCAGGGCGACGCAAGCCTGTTCTTGAACCTGGTCAGCCAAGGTCTCCCCAATGAGATCGAGTGTTTTGAAAAGGTTATAGAGGATGAACGTGCCATCAGGGCAACGCAGACGGAGCGTAGGGAGCGAGAGATCCCCTGGAAGAAGGACTTCATTTTCCCAGATGACGATCCGTACTTTCGCCCCGAGACCTTCCCCAATTAAGAAAGAGGGATTAGGATGGTGCGAGGAGAGAGACGGGAGACGGGATATTCGACTGATTAGACTAATTGCTGGAGGATTAAGCTCCGCATAGGCCAAGAACACTCTTTTATGTAGATGTGATTCTTCAAATATGACACTCGTTTGGACGAGAATCAAGTTTAGCCACATCTAATAGAACAAGAAATGCGCCATGCCTTGAGATTTGAGTATATTGAACTAGCCTCAAGTCCTCCGTGGCGTAGAGAAAACCATGGAAGTAGGGACCAGTAAACCTTGGGCCTGGTCAATTCGTTAAGATCACTAGCGGAGGAGATGTGACAGTAAGAAAATAGATGCAAATGAACGAAACCTATTAAGGTCGACTAAATACAAAAGTCCGAAAAGAAATTAGGCATAATAGACTCAAGAAGTGAGATGTACAAAGCGATAACGACGGTGCCTTCAACGAGTCCTAGCCTACTAAATCTTGTTCTGTTCTCTAAAGCTCATGAGCTTTTCAAGAGCCTTCAAGTTGCTCCCCCATCTTGTCCCCGGTGTTCCTTTGGCTCAGAGAGGAGCATTCGAGAGATAGAGACTGAGAGGCCCCGCTCCCTTGGCGTTTTCTTCTTTGTTGATTTACATGCCACCGGCTATTGTTCCTCCAGCCAGGTGGCAGGTGTGACGAGGCATATTTAGGTGGCTGACTGCGTCTGTTTGATTTCGAATCTCGTTCTGGCGCATGCCGGTAGTTGATTCACAAGGTGTGTCGGCTCACACGCGCCACCCGAGCCCAACTTTGAAGTTCCCCAAGAGTGGAAGCATACCAAGGCTCTCTTGGAAGTAGCCACAATTCCCCTCTTGGTACTCTTTTTGTTATCAAAAAGTCCCAGTCCTGGGATATCTAATGCAGGAGGCCTACCGGTGTGGCCCTGCTCGCGGCCAGTTATGCCGACCGTTATACCAGTGATTGTTTCATTCGACCAACAGCGCAACGTCATTAATCCACTTTAGCCAAGGCAGCCAGTCCACGTTTCTTTTATCTCTGTCACTTGCTTCTGGACTCTCTCGGTTTACCCCCAGGACCTGCTGGGAGGCCGGCCAAGCCATGGGCAAACAACACCAGACCAACAGTTTTCCAGCTCTGAATGTGGCAAAATGTACGTAGCAGGACAGTGTCTCCTGCATGTTTGGCTGCCTATTCGATTCCACACACACATCGATACCGAGCCAGTATAAATACCTACCTCTTGTCTCCCTGACGCTACTATCTCGTCTCTTCACGACACAGTCTGCCGGTCTCAACCAACTAACCGAAAATGACATTTTCATTTAATCCTACAGCTGAAGACTTTCGTCCTGTAGGAAACCAAGCTGAAACTCTCGAGTTACCTGATCCTCAACACGCATCTCTGTACGATGATCCTGAGATCTCCGATGTCGAAAGGGGTGGTCAGTATGCCATCACTGCGTATCTCAAGGAGAACGTGCAAGAGTTTCGCCATCTTCAGCAAATGCGCACAAAGGCAAGTTTTCATCACAGTTTATTTTGCATAACTATTTCATAAATTGCTAACCACCATGATAGGGGTGGGAGAGCTCCAAAGGCGACGCCCACTTCAACAAGCAACGACGAGTTGCTGATGAGCCCACTGGAAAAGATGCTCGCTTCTTCTACAACATGATGCACAAGATAGGGCGGGACGTGAACAAGGCCACACAAGCTTTCGACTTGTCCAGGATCAAGAAGCCAGCCTTGCTGGACATGTGCATGGCTCCAGGTGCCTTCGTCGTACAGGTCTTGGACAAGTACCCCAATGCCCAAGTCAAAGCCATGACTCTTCCCCTCAAGGATGGAGGCCACCAGGTTAGGCTGGGTCACCACAATGTTGCCGTCGAATTCCGGGACATCACTATGTTGGCAGCCGACATGGGCATGCAGATGGAGGATGTACCAACATCTGGGCCTGATCCAGGGAATCTTGAATTCACAAAGGTCTTTTCTGATTCCGAAAGATTCGATCTTGTCTTGTGTGATGGTGCTGTTCGGCGCACGCATCAACGGACAACATGGAGAGAGGGTCGCGAGGCTACTCGTCTCACACTCACGCAGCTTGCGATCGGTCTCGAGCACCTCAACAATGGCGGAACTATGGTCATTCTGCTACACAAGCTTGACAGCTGGCCTTGTTTTAACTTAATCCACTACTTCAGCAAGTTCTCCACCATCCAGCTGTTCAAGCATCCCCAGCACCACAGGTTGAGGTCCTCATTCTATCTCGTGGCCAAGAACATCCAGGCAGACAGCATCTCAGCCAAGACACTAGTTCTGGAATGGAAGGAAAAGTACAAGGTTGCTACAGTTAGCACAGACGAGGAGTATTGGAGGGCCCTGCGGGTGAGCAGCCAAGACGCTCAGCAAGCTTTGGATGAGTTTGGGGAAGAGTTTATAGCCATGGGACGCAAGATCTGGAAGATTCAGGCAGAGTCCCTGGCAAAGGCTTCGTTTATGAAGTCTGAGCACGGGAGCCAGGACAAGGGAGATCAAAGCGAGGGCATCGGACAGAAGGACATGTTTTAGTGTACGCCAAAGCGACGCGTCAGTCAAACTGATACCAATATCTAGGGCATCTTTCTACCCCAGTTACCACCATTTTAACCCTCACAACCACTGAGCGTTAGTACCAGTGAGAAAGAGACTAAATACAAGTGCAGTATGCTTATAAAAGGCGAAAACATGATATGCGTTTAAAAAAGCATCAGTGATATTCTTTTTTACTCGTCGCCCTTCTCTATTTATCCATTTCTTTCAAGCAGCGCAGTACACCCCAAGCTGGGCTGAAGGTTTCTTGTGTGTCTCAAGAGTTAAAAACATATCTAAAGAGGAAGAGTGTCATATACAGTGCGCAATCCAAGAATCTCTTCGCAACATCATAAGGAGTGACAAACAACACGATTCCATCACTATTTCGCCCCCAGCCCCAACCAAATCCCTCTATTACTGCACAACAACGGTGGGGCACTCGACGCAGCGGATGTTGTAAAAGACGTTGCGTACGTCCGACTTGAACTTGACGCCAATGGCGTTGACGGGTTGGGCATACTTGTAGCATCGCTTTCCGATGGTATTGAACCGGACAGCCTTGCAGTTGGTGTCGCTCTTGCAGAAAGCAAACAGGTCACGTAACTCCCTCGAGGCCTTACATAGCCACAGGTCTAAGTTACCCCTACCTTAGCTACCTATAAGGGGGGAAAGCCCTATTTTAAGGCTAGCTAATTATAAAGCCTTTTTAATTCCTAAGTAGTTAGTATTATTTTTGTTTATAATTAATAAAGCTATTATTAAAGTTATTAATACTTAGATAAATAAATTATATAAATACCTTAGTACTTGCGTTCTAAGCATAGGGGCCTAGAACTAGGGGTCTAATATAATCCTCCTAGGATATTATAATATTGGAATAAACAGCGACCTAGATTGTGGTTAAAAGCCGATCTCCACTCACACTACAGTCGTGAATGTTATACGTAATAGGAATGACAATGCGTATATGACGGGCGAACATTCTCGCATAGATAATAATTTTCGTATACTAGGTACAGTAGCGGCATCGCCTAAATTTGGGGTTCGACGTCATCCAAACCCCATCTTGGACCGCGTACCATGGATTAGATGATCGTCGTGGCATCAGTATACGGTCCGTTAGATAAAAGTCCCACCCTGTTTTCCTTATATAAACTTACACAACTATCACAGAGCTGGACACTTGGTCTAACAAACCCACCACTTTTACCTCAGCATCAATCCTGAACTCCTGCAATGTCTCATCGCTCTCTTTTGTTCACGGCTTCGTGGATCGGTCAATTCCTAGTTGTTCTGGCGAAGGAGTATGAACCCGTCGTCTCTTGCACCAGCCTTCAAGCCCCCGAGGTGCCAGGAGCAACTGTCCTCAATCTTTCAGCAAAGGAGATAACGAGCAATGGCGTCAAAGTTTGTGATGTCAACGTTTATATCACCCACGGAGATGCCGGAGACAAGGTCCGCATTCAAACTTATCTGCCCTTGAAAGAATACAAGGGTCGCTTCCAGGGCCTAGGTGGTGGAGGTATGGTGGCCGGAAATTTCGACGAAGCATTGTCGGGGCCGGCGGGTCAAGGCTTCGCGACTGGTTCTACGGATGCTGGCCGCCCGAATGCTAAAATTGCCGACGATACCTGGGCCGGGGACGACCAGCTTTTGCGCAACTTTGCTTACCTGTCGGTCCACGAGATGACCGTTGTGGGCAAGTCCCTCGCGGCGCAGTTCTATGGTCAGCCAGTTGACTACTCTTATTGGAACGGTTGCTCGAATGGCGGTCGGCAAGGCTATGAAGAGGTTCAAAGATATCCAGGTGACTACGACGGGGTCCTGGCTAACGCACCGGGCATAAACTGGGACCGTTTTCTCGTTGCAGACCTCTTCCCTTACTTGGTTGAAGTCTGGGAGAGAGAATTTCCTCCCGTCTGTGTTTGGGAGACCATCACGGCAGCATCAATCTCAGCCTGCGATGAACTTGATGGCGGAAAGGATGGGGTCATAAACGATCCGTTCCAATGCAACTTTGACGCCAGAAGCACCGTCGGCGACACGGCCTGCAATACGACAATTACAGAGAAGCATGCGCGCATGTGGAATCGTATCACCGAGGGTCCCCGTGACCCGAACAACAGCCAACTCTGGGGTGGTCTTATCCCGGGAACCAATTTTACATCTCTTGCTGCATCTAGACCTTTTGCCATTGCCAGGGCATGGTTCGCCGGGTTTGTGGAAGGGAACGCCAACTTTAGCATCGCGAATATTGGGCGGGATGCGTTTCTTACGCAGTTCTACAAGTCTCAGGCCAAGTTCAAATGCGTCATGGGCGCAGATAACCCTGATATATCTGCCTTTAGAGATGCTGGCGGAAAGCTATTGACATGGCATGGCCTGGTGGACCAGCTCATTCCTGTCTATGGGACTATCGACTACCGACTGAGAGTTGAGGGGCATCTTGGGGGCAATGAAGCTGTAAACAGCTTCTACAGGTTCTTTCTGGCCCCCGGAGTCGACCACTGTGGTCTAGGCATTGGGGCGGAGCCCACTGACCCGCTTCAACAGCTGATGGATTGGGTTGAAAATGGCACGGCTCCAGAGGTTATGCCAGCGACCGGCGAGGTTGGACAGAGAAATCTCTGCCTGTTTCCCAAGAAGCTGAGGTATACTGGAGACGGCGACCATGCTGATGCGTCCAGCTGGGCTTGTGTTTAAGACCCTGGGGGGCAATTTACCGCATGGTTACAATGCGTTCTAGTATTGGTTACGAATTCGCCATTGTGCTCTCTCATGTTGGAGCCGATGATATTTTCTCCGGGAAACATTATTGATGCCAACGGTATCCCCATTGGATGCGTGACGGAGACCCAAGATGAGGAAAATGGAGTGTGTTGGGCAAGTATCATGATTAGCCATACTGTACATTGGAGAGTCTTTAGCAAATTGTTGTCATCATCGAAGTTTACCATCGTTACCTTTTAACCTGTTGGGTCTTTCATGTCGTCCTCGACAGCTGTTTGGGCCTGCTTCCCCGAAGCACTCGGGAGGGTGCTGTCCCGACGCTTCGACGATCAATATGTGCAATTCCTGGTTCTTACTATGATGAGAAAGAAACATGACCAAACATGAAAACGTCCCAAGCCAGCCTCTCGCAGCCATGTCTCACTCCACTGTGGCGTTCCGGGTATTGCGTTTTCATGCTGTCATGTATTGACAACCGCCTTTTGCTGTTGTACGATACAGGAGGTTCATGTGGGCATCCAAGTCACACCGGCGTCCCAGCTATGCACAGACAGGAGATCCCCGTCTTGGCGTTTCACGTCTTTCCAGCTTGGGTAGACTTTCAGGGCATGGAGGGCTTCCGAAAGCAGGCTTCATGTTGAATACCCCACAGCATCGAGGCAACTTAGACAAGGCTTGTCCCACAATGCTCCATGATATTCGCTTTCGAAATGCGAAAATAACAGGCCCTTGGAAGCTTTGCAGGCCGTGAGGCCTCAGCATCCTCTCCTACATTGCACTGAATTAAGGGACCGGATCTAGCCCGACTCCCAGACTGCCTCTTGTTATTTATTCTTCCCTGCTCCAGTGCCAAAACCGTGTTAGACTTCGTGTTGCCCGCCAGATCTCGCCATCGAATCACAGGAAACAAGCCAGAAGCTCTGCCTTAGTTCTCTTTCTCAGCTACGAAATGGACGACCAAGGGCCTTTCGGACCCGTAGTAAACGGGACTCAGATTGTCTTTTACGAATATCGTCCCAATAAGCCCGCAGCCATCTGCTTCGTTGCTCTCTTCGGGCTGAGCACTCTGGGCCACCTGATCTATCTCTTCACTCTCCGTGCTTGGTTCTTCATACCCTTTATCCTTGGTGGTATCTGTAGGTTCACCCACCTGTCTCTGTCTGGGCGATACGTTCTTAACCATGTCTGCTAGGTGAGATCTTCGGATACTACGGTCGAGCTTGGTCCCACGACGACATCTTAAGATCGGGACCCTTCATCCTCCAGAATGTCCTCCTTCTGGCAGGGCCACCCTTCCTGGCTGCGACAATTTACATGAGTCTCGGACGAGTCACCACTGCGCTAGACGCCCAACACCTTTCATTTATAAGCCCCCGTTGGTTGACCAAGATCTACGTGCTTATCGACATCGCATGTATCCTCAGCCAGTTCATCGGTGCCTTGATGCCTGTTTCCGGAGACCCTGACAGCGTTAAGAAGGGTCAAACCATCCTCATTGCTGGCTTGGTCACGCAGCTATCCGCGCTGAGCATCTTCATCTTCACATCCTGGCACATTTACCGTCGGATTAGACAGGACACTGGGCATTTCTTGGACTCTTCTTCTATCAAATGGCGAAGATACTTCAGAGCTATCGAAATCGTTACTTTGGTCATGATTGTGCGGAGTCTTGTCCGCTCGATCGAGTTCTTGCAGGGGCAAGGAGGATACGTCATCTCCCACGAGATTTTTATTTACGTTTTTGATGCGGCAATGATGTTTCTGATTATGATCATATTTTTACTTGTTCATCCGGGACGCCTTGTTCGTGAGGGGGGGAATATAAAAGGAAGGGGTCGTCGGGGTGAAGAACATGTCAGACTACAGAGTTGGCCATCATAGTGCATTATCACTATGACCTCAGACTTGAGACAATAACCTTTTCATGGGGATTGGCACAAGGAAGAGGTATCATAGTTGAGGTTCCAATCTGTCTAATGATTCTGGTAGAAGCGTTGCGGATAGCAGGAACGATGCTGTCACGTCCAAGCTTACAAATAGTAAAAAAAGCCAGATATAAAAGACAAATTCTATACCACAACAGAATGCATCATCCAAAGGGCCATCGGAAATACTTGAATGCTCCATGGAAGGGCCTTATTCCAGATGTTTCAATGTGAGAGAAAAAAAAGCCTAGGGTAGTCTCAGGGATCTCGCTGGCTATTGTTCAGAATGTATCAACAAGCGAGTGCGCCTCTGCAAGGACAAACTGATATTCAGAAAGAACCAGTATCTAGAAATCGCCATCAAAGCGATGGCCAAGTTTAGGGGCAATTTCTCGGGATGAAACTCGCGCAACAAACGAGCAATACCGCATTGGGTGTACATTATCATTGCAGGGAGGATGGAAGGTCCGATAAGGATCGTTCCAGCCATTGTTCGTCGAGCTGGTCTCGGCCCCTGGATGTGACGTGGCACCACCCTTAAAGATTACGAACCCCAGAAGCTCTCAATGATTTAGTGGTAACTTGTTGTTGTAGTCGCTCACTAGGGCACGTAATTCGGGTTCACGGGGTGTTGATCTCTCCGCCAGTTACGGGGCTGATCCCGCCTCAATACGAATACTCAGCGATTGGACGCTTCAGAAAGCCAATCACACCTTCATTTCACGTTTATGTCTTCTGGGTTAAGCTACGCGATCCTCCTGCACTCCCCCCTGCACATAAGATCTAGCTCTTCCACACTTTTTGGTTAGACGTTGATCATCACCCGAGACATTCCGCTTCGCCTCGCTTCTGAAGCCAGCCCCCAGCTGAGCCACCGTCTTAAATACGCGTGTTAGCTAAGGCGATTTGTATTTCAAGCACGTCACCCTTCTCTACAGCATTATCTGTGATTAGCAGATATCCCACCCCGGTACTGATACCTCGTGCAACGATCCGCCGAAGGCACCGCAAGTCCCGGCAAGGATGCCTGGAGTGCAAGCGTCGACACATCAAGGTACCTCGATCCTCTAGATTCCGTGTTGGGTGTTTCCGGCTGACATGCGTCTCGTCTGGGCTAGTGTGACGAAATCAAGCCAATTTGTTCCAACTGCAACATCGCTGAGCGAGAATGCTCGTTCCGAAGTGCCCACTTGCCAGATGCTGTTCGGTCATCGCCAACCGATGGCCAAGACGCAACGAGCCAACCGAGTGCAAGCGGACAATGTCCTAGACAGAGCCCATTGTCGACGCCCATGAATAACCCAACAAATATCGGCCTTGGCCTTGACGATGACGTGAATATTCGACATATGGAGCTCCTTGTGCACTTCTCCATCAGTCTTCCAATTCCAGAACTCGATCATGCCCTAAGGAGCTCCGCCACCAAAATGGTTCTCAGCCTGGGCCTGGAGGCGCCTTATTTACTTTATGAAACGCTTGCAATTTCGGCTCGTCATCTTGCTGCCGTTCGTTCGTCTCTATCGGCCCTGTATCTTAAGCAAGCAACAGGATTGCAACAAAAGGCCATAGAGAAGTTCAACTCGCTTGAGATGCACATAGACACCTCGAACTGCGTACCCGCGCTGCTTTTCTCTTCAATTCTTGGCAGGCACTTTCTCGTCGATGCTCTCACCTCTATCCACCACCAGCGAGAGTTCCCGTTATTTGTGGATGATTACGTCCAGTACATCCAAGTACATCGAGGGGTGCAGGCTGTTGCGTCACTGGCCTGGCCGTTTCTCCTTCAATCTGAACTCCAGCCCCTTTTATGCTGGGGCTCTGGACTTTCCAAGATTCGGCCTCGCGGCGTTGAATTGAGCGAACTCGGGGCATCAATTTCCGCGAGTGCTGCTCTAGACAAAGACGCCATTGGGGCGTGCCTCGAGGCAATCCGCTCTCTGCAGGTTGGAGTAGACCACTTGCTTCTACCGAAGTCGCGGGGAAGGGGATTGCAGATGATGTTCAACTGGCCTGTCTTGGCACCTATTAAATTCATTGAATTGCTCACGTTGCATAAGCCTGAAGCCCTTGTTATACTAGGGCACTACGCAGTTCTTCTGCATCTTGGTAGGGACATGTGGCAGATCGGTGACACTGGGCGGCATATTTTGGACGGAATTGTAAAACATCTTGGGGTCAAATGGGCTAAAATGCTTTCGTGGCCATTGTCAGTGGTTGGACAAGAAGCTGGAGACCTTGACACACGGGATGCATCACCAGACACGGGCACGGCTAAGTCACAATATATGTCTACTTGATCCCATTAAACGTCCTCGAATACCTCTCTGTTTCTCGGCTCCAGTCACCTTCCCTAAATAAATGCCATTTGCATGTTTCGTATCTCCTCCTCAACCTTCGCCCACGCTGGTTGCAGGAGAAACGCATTCAACCAGTAGTTATCCTTGTGGTCTTTGCCCATAATAACCACCACGTTTCTGGTTGACGGGCTTGATCGCATCGCCTGTGAGTGATGATACACCATGGTCCCAGGCGAATTGATCCTTGTGTCTCCCGTTTCGCCCGCGCGCAGAACTGCCGGGCCAAAGTCAACAGCCCTGAATAGATCCGCTTTGGTCCAATTGGTAAAGGGCATCAGCAAGGCATCGGATTCGCCGCATATAATCGCTGGGTCACTACCTGACTGCGATTGCTGTCTCAAATAGCGGATGAACGCGAGCACCTGCCCTTCGGTTGTCTGTTCCATCAAGTGTTGTCGATTCTCGAGTGCAATGGGGCCCAGCGATCCGGCCGCGGCCTCTGAAGAGAGGAAAGTGAAGGCAGCCAAGGCCATGTTCTGTACATAGACCCCTGGGGATTGATACACTGAAGGCAGCCTGAAGCGTGTGTTGATGGCGTGAAGCAAGGTGAGTGGGCGAGGTTGAGCCAAGGATGAGGCCACGAGCCCAGCCGCCCAGGCGGTTAGCACATCTCCTTCGCTAATGAACGGGCGCTCCTCTCCTCCATCTTGGACATCAAGATCTTCTCGAGCTCGACGACTTAACTCAACAACTGCTTTCTTGGACAGAAAGATGGTCTTTGTCTCGACAGTCGGGCTCCACAACATGTCCCATGCAAACCGGAGTCCGAACATAGCCATTCCCCATCCTTTGAGCTGCCTGCCACCTATCTTGAAGTCCTCTGAATTTCCCTGTGAGCCATCTGCAGCGGCGCAAATCGCATCGTCGCTTGCTCCGAGCATAGGGGGGACGTCAGACTCTCTTCCTGCTAAAACGAGGGACCAGCCACGCAACAGAGCTTGCTGTCCCATTACATCCATGAGAACATGCGGCCATGAGAGCCCAACAAGTGTGGCATCGGAGAAGGAGGTTACATGGAGCGATAGCATGGGTACATCTCCAGAGAGAAATTCCTCCAAAGTTTGCGGCGCGTCATCTCGAGCCGCGAATTCTCGAAAGACTTGGGGGCCTGGATGAATCGAGGGCGTGTCGGTGGCTTTTGGGAGGGTTCTTGCGACCGGGTGCTCTTCTATCGATGTAGACAGACTTCTGTGCGAATACGACACGGCTGGTCGTTCTGGGGTAAAGGGTTGGGGGGCATATATCTCGAGTTCTCCGTTGCCCTAATCAACACGCGTCAGTGTCCATTTGTCAAGTTGTCATCGCCCAGTCGGCATTCTCTAGGCATACTTTCAACCTTAGACGGCCTCCAACTTTTCTCCAGTCACCAATCTCTAGCAGGCTCGACAACGAGGCGTATAGCCTATCAGCCTCAAGAACGTCATTGAAACGCAGTGTCCATGTCACGACGATTGCGCGGAGGCTCTTGGTGTCGTCGAGCATATGGACTGGGTAGACCTTGTCGCCGTCGACGGAGGGCGATAAAGGCTCTGCTATAGATGCGCCAAACCATCGACGTAGAGTATCCATGTTGGAAAAAAAAAAACTAGAATTGCCACGCTTGAAGATTCCTGGCTTACAGGTCTAAGGGGCTTCGCAGTTTAATAGGGAGCTGAGCCTCTAGAGATGGAAATAAATTCCGTGGCTTTAACCAGCTTCTCGACAGGGGTTAGCACCTCCTATTTTGTTGGAGAAACAGAACACACCAAACCACACAGACAAAGAGGGGATATTCCAAGGGTTTCTTTCTAAGTAATTTCAAAAGAGGGATCTCATATACTTTCTCATAAGGCAAATATAATATAAAATAATAAGAGCAACTAATTAATTTATAGTAATAAAGATATAACCCTAGAAGGAGCCTAAAAGTCCCTTCTTAAAGGTCTATAAAAGTAATAATAAAGGTAAGAGCCTATGGCCTTTGCCTCCTTTTCTATATATAAGAAATTACTTAGCAGCCCAAAATAGCTTAGCACGCTTTTCCCCTAACTCATAGCTCCCCATGAGGCTTCAACGCCTATCCTCATGGCTCCTAAGAAGCCTCGTTAAACCCCCTATCTAGTTTCTCCTCTCTAGACCATCAGCTTCTCCCTACTCACCAGACTGCTCCCCAAACGAGACCAACCATTTGATTAGTTATCTCGGCTCTTCTAGCGCTTCCTTATTCTCTCGTCTCTACTCTCCTTTGACGCTATTATAGGTATCTATGGCTTAGCAATAGCGGCCAAAATCTTATCCCACTGAGATAGTCTTACTATCCCAGCAGGGAGATATATTGCATAGTTCCTAGTCAATAGTCTTTGCATAGGCTAGTCTCTCACTTCTCTAAGCTAGCCCTTCTCTCTAGGATTATATAATATAGCCTATATGCTAGGCCTAGTAGCCTTTCTTATCGTCGCCGTCTCCTTATTGCTTTTATAGTTTAAATAATTAAAGTCCTTAGTACCTTAAATCTACTAACCTTCATCTATAATATATAGGCGCCTATTATAAGTCTCCCCCTAATAACTCATATCTATTATCTAATTAGATAGTCTAGCTAGGGCTTCCCCTCTATCTTTATCTATGCTATCCTCTAAAGAGGTAAAAGGCTTAGAGGGCTAAAATTCTAACCCACTAAGGGATAAGAGATAGCTATGCTTCGGGGTACTTAATGATAAGTTAGCTAAGGGCTTTAATAGAGTCTTAGGCTAACCCTTCTTCTAAGGCACTAGAGTTATGAGCCTATCTTTGCTAATCTTCGAAGTAGAACCAATTAGCTTTATAACTAACTTCTTCTTTGAATCATCAGAGTCTAATATTACCTCCCTATCCATATAGATCAGCATATTATCCTTGACCTTGATCCTATTATTAGTATACCATTTGATTATATCCTAAGGAAGGATTAAGAGAATAGCACTAGTCTATAGGGATATAAAAGGCCCGGCTCTTAAAGGGACCTTAGCCTCTTTATTATCCTCAATCATAGGGGGCATAATTAAGCGATATAACCGCTAGTTACTAATATAGCCAATATCCTTAGTATCTGCAATTATATATCCTCCTAAGTTAATATAAAGCTAATATTTTAGGACCTAGCTAGTAAGCTTAAGAGGGGTATAATTAATTAATTCGGCATAATTAGACTCTCATAGTTTGACCTAGGTGCGAGAGACTTACTTCTCGAAATGCCAATCTTTGATCCCAAGCTTATCGGCGATGACGGTTTAGTAGATCCCCTTAAGGCTATTTAGATTATCGTTATAAGAGGTATCTCTAGATATCTTATCGGCGGTCTAGTTATTAAGTAATTAGTCTTAGACTAATAGATTAAATATAACTAAGGGTATATCCTCCTTTCTATTGATCTTTAGGGCCTTAAGAGGGCAGATTATCTTAAGCTTAGTATATATTAACCCTATTAAACCTCGAAGGGTCTAAAAAAGGCAGAATATACTAATAAGTCTATACTCCTAACCTCCCTGCTATAGCATTAAGGGAATTATATGGAAGTTAAAGTCATAGGGTTATTTAGCCTTTGCGAGGTATTCCCGCTAAGTAAGGGCTATATTTTTCGCTCTAACTATCTAATTAAATACTATAGAGTTAAAATAATAGAAGTCCCCCTCCTATCGGTCCTAAATAAAGGATATAAAATACTTATTATA
>JAPFTC010000044.1:0-182420 GCA_030779165.1 Fusarium sp. MBC 441
AGACAGAGGGACCCAGGTGGTTTTTTCCTGGAGGGGGAGGGGGGTAGGGGAGGGGGAGCCACAGGGAGCCACACAAGGGCCTTGGAAAAAAGGGAAGGGACGATGGGGATGGGATGGGCTGGGGCCGCCTCGTTTTGAAGCATGCCCATTTGACATTCCTCCTCTCCGCGGTTCCACGTCCACGCCTCACGTACGTCCCACGCCCACACGTCGCTCAGTCCAGCCCAGCTGCACGCACCCACGACCTGACTTGACGACAACCTCTTCTCTATTCTTTCTCTTTTTCCTTCCTTTCCCTTTTCATTCTTCCTCCCATTTCTTCATTACTCAAACCCATCTTTCCATCTCTACGCCCGCATCTGCCTCGCGCTAGCTCACCTCACCTCGCCACGACATCATCCTCCCATCCATCAATCTCGAATCGCCTCCTCTTTGACCGCCCTCCTAGGGATGCATATTCCTCTCCAATAAGGCCATTTCCATCTCCCTCTTCCCGCCCGCGATCATGGCCACTTCCACAAACTCCCCCTTCGTCGCCGCCACGCCCGACAAGCACGCTGTTTCGGCTCCCAACCACCATGAGCCCGTCGTCACGCCCCAGAGCCTTCCCCCTCTGGTCGATGCAGCAGTATCCCGGCCTGCACCAGAGACTGAGAAGCATCCCAAGGGAAAGCGAAAACGTACTGCGTATGTCGACGATGCCCGCCAAGCCACAGCCGTTTCTGCGGCCACCCTCCTCGACGTTTGGACTGAGCTAATTTTGCATCAATTGCATGCAGTGCCAAAGACAAAATGATTCTCGAAGAGGCGTACAGCAACAACCCCAAGCCCGACAAGCAGGCGCGTCTGGAGATCGTCCAGCGCGTGTCATTAAATGAGAAAGAAGTTCAGGTATGGCGGACCCTCCGATCGTCCCTCCTTGATGGCTCCAATGGCAATGCCTGTATTTTGTGTCCACCCTCACCACGCGTCATTCAATGGTCTTTAGAACACTCAACTGACATGATCCATTTCAGATCTGGTTCCAGAACCGAAGACAAAATGATAGAAGGAAATCTCGCCCTCTCTCGCCTCAAGAAGTTGCTGCCCTTCGATATGGGGCCATGCACGTCATCTCCTCCGACCCAATCACGAACACCACACCGAGTAAACCTGAAAAGACCTTCCCAGCATCCGACCCCGCCAGTTCTCGAGTTACGGATCCCATCTCAGCCTCTCCCCGAACTCTTACCCAGACTCCTTCAATGCCGCGCTCCCATTCAGACCTTGTGAATAGCACCCCCATCCGCCACGAGAGCACCCCTCGACTCCCCGACATCACCCCAAGCCGCATTGACCCTGCCCTCTCCCACGAGTCCCATGATGGTTCCCTGTCCAGTTCCATGTCTAGTTCTCAAATTGGATATCTCTCCAACCGTTGGAACAACGTTGGTAGCTCCTTTTCCACTCCGCCTGCCTTCGGCCGTGGCGGTGATGACTCTTTCAGGTACGCCATCTTTGCTGTTCTGCATGGAACTATAAACTAACAGGTGCAGATTTGAACCTTTCCCGCCATCTTCGTGCACATCCGAGGGCTCTCAGCCTATGAGCCAACCCCAGTCCCAATCCAAAGTCCGCCTATCACTCTCCCTGGAGGGCAAGGCAGAGCTGGTTTCCAACCAAGGCTCTCCCACTCGTGATCTCCCTCCTCGACCGTCTTCCACCACGCCAAGCCTGCCACAGGTGCGGCAACGAAGCCTGCAACGCAGCCACAGCGCAATTCCAGCCATCACTCTTCCTCCCATCACAACTCTTACCAACTCCCTGCCTCCAAGGCTTATGCGAGGTCGGTCTCGTGACGTGCATGCTTGGGAATCCTGTGCGGATGCTGAGAACCGTGACGAGCTGACAGCCCAGGCCGAGCACGAGTCGAATGGATCGGCCATCGCTGCAATCAGTCTTCTTCGATCGTCGAGCGGGATCCTTCAGCCGAGCACCGCTAAGCGCAATGCTCCCATGCCAAAGCCTCACCGATCCCACCAGGCAAAGAAGGCCAAGCTGAACCGTAGCGGATCGAGCGTGGCACGACTTGAAGCGGACACCGAGGACACCGAGAAGGCCGATAGGGAGTTTGGCAAGGTAAAGGTCTCGATGCTGGTTTCACCTTCGGGGGACTCGGATAAGGAGAACTGGAGCCCGGACGAGGATGGTAACCCATCGGATGCCTATCGACGACCTCTGCCGCCTCCGCCTCCCAAGAGCCAGAACCCCCGTCGAGTCGGCCGAGCTCTTCAGGAACAGAGGAGCCCCAGCCTCTTGGCAAATCGAGCCAATACCGCGCCCGCTCGCCCTCGATCAATCATCAAGGAAGGCATGGAAATTTTCGAGGATACGCTTAAGCGGCCGGCACCCCGAGAAGACGAAGTGGACAGATTTATGCGAGGGTCAGTCAGCCCTAGCAAGAGGCCCGACATGGACTGCGTGGCAGGACTGCTCTCTCTGAGCCAGGGTGCCTGGCGATGAGATGTGTGCTATATTGAACCTTATGGACTTAATGGACGGAGGAACGCTCCTGAATGACTTTCATCTCATGTCGGAGGCTGTTGGAGTAGGATCCCAGAAAGGGTGACAGAAAATGTTTGCATTTACACGACCTGCTATTGTCTCGGTTTAACGGTTCGGGTACGGATGGTGTTTTGTTAAGTGTACTGGCTTGATGATGGTGGGGAATTGGCTCTGGGCTATGTACGGATGGTTGGGTTACTCGGATGGCTTGGTCTGTAGATATTATCGACATTCGCCCGAGAATGCTTGACTTGGGATGGCCAAGGTTCAGCTTCTTGAATGGAAATGAATGCAAAGATTGATATGATAACCAATTATGAAGCGCAACTGGTGCATAGCCACACGAGGTCTGCGACCCTGAACACTTGTGGGTGTGATGGACATTGTTGACGGTGTATTTATATGGGGGAGACACTGTATGGAGAGAATAAAAGCGCAAATTTTGCGATTGGGTAGTAATAGCAAGTTTTTCGCAAGTACTCTGCCTTAAATCCGCTAATAAACAGTATAAAAGGCTTATAATTATAAGTCTAAGAATATATATATAGAGAATTTAAAGTAGAATTTATTTATTTTCTTTAGTCTAAGTTACGTTTATAGCACGGTAAAAGGTCTCATTGCTAAACTCTTGGTCTGGGTGACAGGCACCCCTATCTGTTTTATGCGGAGCCAATACTTTCAGTCAACCAGGGACGCTCAAGGAAGACAACATATAGCTACCACAAAATACTCCAGGCTGAAAGTTCCAAAATAATGTCAGTCATTTATCACCTTGATGGTTTTCGGATCAAGGTCCGTGCGGCGTCGGCTTCTTTTTCACTCCGGTTTCACTCCAAGCAACTGGCATCAACATCCTCCATCTTCCCCAACGCTTCTTCACTGCCGCTTGTCTGGGCACCCACGTTGTCCCTATTGTTAAAGCATCATCTAAGACTCTATCAAAATGAGATAAGAGTAGGTTAGTATCTTATCTTAATTTAGTGAGTATATGAAGAGACTCATCAGACTCGAAAATATGGCCCTCCAATGCTCCGGCAGCCCGTCTCATACTGATGGGCCTACCGTACCGGCAGGGATGGCAGAGAGCCCAATACCATCATTCGCACCCACAAATCCACCGAGGACAGTAAGAACGCGCGACTGATGCTGTCGCTCCCATTCGAACCCAAAGAGTAGCAAGGCTGGACCGAAAAGGACCTCGCAGTGACAGATGTTCTCTTGTAAGCACCATACTGGCCAACTCCCAGGTTATGATTGCTAATCTAAACAGGGATGAGCTTTTGGTTGTCGTCGGCGAGCTCCTCCCTAAGGGACACAAGGAGGATGGCTTTGAGGGGAAAATCAATTCAGCAAAGTACTCTACCCGATTCGATCCCAGCGTCCATGATTTCGCCGACACGGCCCCTGCAACAGGCATCATCGTCAAGCAGATGAACCACGACAGATGTTCCCTGTACCTCCTTCACGTCAGAGAGAACGGGGTATACCGCAAGCATCTGCTTCCGTCTGAGAATGACCTCAAACGTCGAATCGTGTATTATCGCGAGTGGACAGCGAGTTCCACTGACATGCAGGAAAAGTTTCGAAAGGCTACATTCAAAGGAGGCATTTGCACGTTCACCAAGCAATACATGAACGACCAACAAGACCAATCCGGCGATACTCCAACTACAAACACTTGGAACGTCCCGGACGATATGCTGCAAGCCGGCGCTCCAAGAGACGCAATCATCTCATATATTCACCTAGCACTTTCGCTATGGGAGGATGGAGGAGAGACCGGGCACCTTGAACAGGTTTACAGTGTCATCATGGATTGTCCGGGGAGGCCGAACTGGGTAGAAGTCGAAGGAACCGATCCGATGCCGAAGGCCACTTGAAGTTGCTCCAGATAATAATCAGGGGCCAGGACGACTTCGACATGGGAGAGGCAAGCGAGGCTCGGTAAAGCGACTCATCGATCAGCTTTCTCGACAGTGAACCAGCGCGAAGGCCCTGGGCCAGTTGATGGAGGGCCTCTGGGGTGATCCTGGCAGGGCCATGCGTGGCCGCTGGCCAATGTGCCTAATCTCTTGTCAGTTTTATCCATCACGCGAGTCAAGCGACTTACTTGGCGGACTTTGAGAGCCTCTCTCATGTCAAAGTCGTCCTGGCCCGTGATCATTATCTGGAGCCACTTCAAGTGGCCTTCGGCATCGGATCGGTTCCTTCGACTTCTGCCCAGCTATCTAGACTCCTTACGACATTTATCACATTGCTCTGCAGAGAGTACACGGCTGAACGGCGACGAAGCCTTGCATGAGGCCATCCAGGAGGCCTACGACATGGCTTCAGCCTCGGTAGGCCAGCCCTTGGACACCCAGGAGCCGACCCGTGCCATCCCACCTGATTTTCTGCATTGCATGATCCAAGATCCAGTCAAGGAAGAACATCTGTGACGCGTCAAGGAACATTGGACAGCTGAACGAGGCGTGGCTACGGAGTTGGGTGGCAAAACGACTGAAATTATTTCTCCGGAGAAACTGCTTCAAGACATCAACTCAACCGAGGATGTCGTATAACCAACGACGTCGTACATTGTCGCGAGCTGGCGGCGAAGTTCTTCCAAATGGGTTTCTTCCGACATGATCTTTTCGCTCGAAGCGTGGTGACATACGGCGAAACCGAACTGAAGGCACTGAAGGCATTCTGGCATAGATTGCCAGTCAAGAACGGCGAAGATAATGGTAACGGCGAAGATAATGGTAACGGCGAAGATAATGGTAACGGCGAAGATGATGGTAACGATGATGATAATGGCGAAGAGGACTATGAGAATGAAGAGGGTGAAGAGGACGACGATGAGGCAATGGAGGATGTCTCGGAGATGGACTAAGATGCTTGAGGGAGGCGAAGTCATGTTTCTTGAGTGGCTTTAGATGGGAATGAAAACGAGGACAGGAGGATCACATCGTCACACGTTCGCAGAAAAACATGAGATACTACGTCCATGATCTCTATCTTCTAGGGCCAAAAAGGTCACTAAGTAGGTGTCTATTAATAAATAAATAAAATATTCAAATTTTTATGATGTTATTCCTTATTTTCATCTCTTATTTAGCGCATAATTTACTTATTATGTGAGAAGCCTTTGCCAAGAATAGATATTCTGGTGTCTCAAGTTTTCTTACGTCCGGGTGATCGTGTACGAGACTGAGGGCCTCTAAGACACTTGAGCAAAACGCATTCATGGATGTTTCTTGGGATTGGGTTTATTTATTGCATCCTGTGATACGAGGCCGAGAGTCTCTAAGACGCTTGAGCAAAACATAGTCATGAATATTTCTTGGGATTCAGTCTACTTCACTCAGTGGATTCAGGGTGAGACGACTAGCATCAGAAATTGATGAAATTAAGCGGGCCGTTATTCCTTCCTTGGCCTCGCTTTGCCTGTACTAATTGAAGTCTGCTTTCTCTCACGATATTCACAGATCAGACCCAATCAAACCAAAGTCGTACTGCAGCTATCCCAGCTCAATCAGCCTGCGTAGGATACCTAGTAACCCCAAATCCCTCGAAACTCTCGATCAATCTGTTTTCTTGAGAAGCGAAGAGATCTTCTCGGCAAGGTGAGGCTCTGAGCCGGGAGTGAGTCGCTCAGCGTTGACTAGTTCAGCGGCATCTCGTAGCGCCACGAGGTCTTCCGGGAGCAGTCCATATTTGACTGCGGGCGGCGTTGCGAAAGAAGCAGCAATACGCTGCTTGCGACGATGCGCTTCTTCTGCAGCGTTGACGGCCTCCTTGAGGGCCGCCATGGCCTCGTTTTGGGGACGGCCCTTGGGCGAATCGACCGCCACTTTCAGAAGCCGGGCGAGTTCCATAACATCCGCTGGTGGCTGGCCTATGAATGGTCAGACGGGTCTGTAGAGAATCGGAGCGAAAAGAAATACCTTTGTCGAGATCCTTCTTGGCCTCGGCCTGAGTTTCCTTCGCCGAATCGTTGTCTTCAGCCATGGTCTTGTCCTCAGCCATGGTCTTGTCTTCAGCCATGGTCCTGTCTTCAGCCATGGTCTTGTGGGGTTCGGAGCGGATAGTGCGCAACGTGCGACTCGTAGATGTGATGAAGCGTTGGACGAGGTAGGGGATGTTGGTGTTGGTGGAGAGGAAGAAGCTGTAGGCACAAGGAGAGAAATCTCTCTCGTGGGATAGAGGATGCCGATGATTGTGAAGAAGAAGAAGAAGCTATAGGCATAAGAAGAGAAACATCTCTTATAATCTCCCCTTCCTCCAAGGTTTAGGTGAGAAGTGAGTGGTGGGGTTGTGCTTGGAGGAAGTCTTTGAGGAGGAGGTGTACAAGGCGGGAGTTTGCCAGGATGAAGTGCATAGATTGCATGTAGAAACATGGTTTGTTTTCTTTTTCTTCTCTTATTGCCACCTGAATAACACTGGCCAAGCACAGGCTACAGTAATTCATTCTAGTGACAGTGACAGTGAATCACTGCCCGGGCAGTTATCTGCCAGTTGCCGACGGCTGTCAACCCCCCCCCTTTTCAACTCCACCCATCAGATTATTCTCCCGTTTGCCTTCAACCTTCATTTCTCTCGCAGCCTCACTCGACGGTCAGCATTCATCTCGCATGATACGCGATGCCGGCTGTCTGGGGGCAAAAGTATCTGGACAAGCTGGGTCGCGAGTCCTGGGAGGAGGTCCACAGGCTCTGCGAGGAGGGTCTTAGGCAACAGGAGATCCAATGGAATGCAAAAATGGCTGAAAAAAGGGCCCAAAGAGCGAAGAGGGTATTGGAATTGAGTCAAGGAGGTCAGGCACAACGCGATGCACCGGTAAGTTGACCCTCGTTGATGTCGGGAATGATTCTCACCCACTACTCGCCTTTAGCAACAAGAGGCCACTGGCGAGGTGATCAGCGACAAGAAGGAGACCCCCACTCCCACTCGCCGTCGGAAGATCAAGAAGGTCAAGGTAAGCATCCTTCTCAACTTATAATCGCATGGAGCGCTCTAACATTATCTCCCCGCATAGGCTCGGAAGACAGCTGGCAATGACGCCCAGAAAGAACACGGCCAGCCTCCCGCTCCAGCCAGTCATGCCACCCCAGACAACCCCGATGGCAAGAAAGACTCCGATGGCATGGATGCACGTTCTGTTGAGGACAAACTACCCGATGCCGAGGGCGTCGAGTCTCTTGACGACGGACAACGAACCTGAGCCTGAAGGATCCGAAGCCTCTTTCGAATCTGGCCCTGAAGATATCCCACTGTCCGATCCGTCTGGCTCCTGCATCTCCTCTCCAGAACTCACTCCCGAAAGAGTCCCTGTCATGGAGATGGACTTCGACTAAGACATGATGATGGCTCAGAAGCCCCTTTTCTACCTAAGTGCCTAGATAGAACAAACATGCCACAAGCGCATTATGCGATATGTCCCATCACATTGATTGAAGAATCTCTCCTTAAAAAACGCATTGCGGTGATTCACCTGTTCTCAATGTAGGAGTTCGTATCCCATCATTCTACGCAACCTAACCACCACATGTCAGATCAACACTCCTTTGTCCTAGCGACATGTACAAAAGACGGCTTCACTTACCAGGAGATTTTTAACTCAGCCGTGCTCTAGCTAAGCACGTTACAGAAACCCACGTCTAAAGCAACTGGGATGCGCGTACCTGCTCTGTGGCGAAATGTCCACGGTTTCCCTGGTTCGCAAGCTGTCCAGCAGACTCCCCCTCAGACTCCTCGAGGTTCACCTTTCTTACCTCAGCGGCGTTCACAACTCGACTGTGCGCGGCGAACTGCTAAGACCTGTACTGGAAGTGACGTGCCGCATCGAGTGCATGATGATCCGCCGGGTTTCTCTAACTCCCACTTCCCGCCAAGATGGGCATCAAACCTTGACCGCGCCTAACGAGATATCACTTTTCAGATGTGCATTGATATGGATCTCAGCATCAGGGCACGGCGAACTGCTAACCGAGCTTTTCTGAGGCCAGCCGCAGATGCTTGGCAGTTTCCGACAATCTGAGATTTGATCCCAGCCTCCAATGGCCAAGCAGCAACAACCCCAAAATGCTCGAGGAACCGCCAAGCATAAGCGGCTCGAACCTCGGCACTCCTAGCCGGGCTGGGCTGGGCTGGGCTGGGCTGGGCTGGTGGCGGACGAAAAATCTATGGTATAGCTCCTCTCTGGTTAAGAACCAGGCGGTGTTTCACCATAGCGTCAAACACCAAAGGGGTAGCCTCGAAACCAACTCCAAGGACCCCGTCTTGCGAATTCCGTTGCGATACCATGGAAAGGAAGAATGCGAAAGCTGAGTTGTATTTTTACTCGTTTATCTCGCCATGTGATAAAATGTGATGGTTGTTAGGTTGGGTTGGAGTGATTGTGATGATGTACGTGATAGCACAACCACCAGTATCTATTTTCAGCTCGTCTAGTGGACTGTGACGAGAACCAACTATTGCAGATAGCAAGAGGGATAGTGTGTCTCTCATGGCAACTGACTCGCTGCAAGTTCTCGAATCGCTTCCATGAAAGCAACCTAGGGGTCACGCAGAGCGCTTATGAGACGGACTGCCACAGCATTAGCGGGCCGTGTTTTCGAGTCTGCCCTAGACTAGGCATCCTATCAATGTGACATTCACCACATCCTGCCACAGCCTATCAGTTCGGCCATGCACTTCGTCCGGGCAAGTGTTGGTTGTGCTTGGCTTTGTGGGTGTTGATCCGCCATGTCACAGCTGCCAAACATCCATGACAGCTGGAGTCGCAGCGGATGGAGGCGAGATAATATGCAACATCTAGTGACTGTTTTGCTCACCGATTTTCAAGGTAAAATCTCCAAGGATAGAGAATGTTTGGGTAGCATTGCGATGTTGTTAGAATCACGAGCAAAATTACAACGCAAGCGGTCAGAAATTTCATCAAAGTCGCTTAACCATCACCATCAAAAGACCATGGATACAATGCATAATGCGCATAATGCGCATGATTCAAACCTCTCAGCCACCGCAGCCACAAGATCTCCTTGCTTACGCGGGACTATCATCAGGTACTGAGGAGGGATCTAGACCAATTATGACAAGTTTCTTCCTATACTCACCAAAATTATGATAAGAGATTAACCTACTCCTATATTAATTTCGTAGAGTCTTAGATAGTGCTTTAATGGCGATGAGTGTGCTATGACAGTCTGCGCAAGCAAGGAGATAGACTCGCTAAACCGAGCGTGGAAATCTGCGACAGCCCCAGACCGTTAGAAACCCATCGCCGATTCGATCCAGGATCCACCCACCGGGAAGGGAGTAACAGGACGACGATGGGATAAGCCCCCTTGACTAAAGATTGCAACGTCGTCGATAATCTACGTCTCAGCCGGCGCCAGACGAAGTAGACGAGCTGTCACAAGGAGGCAAAAGAAGGGGCTTTGTTTTGGTGTCGGGTCGGTTCTTGGAAGGGGGTTGGGATCCATCGCTGTACGTAGCAGCGTATCTCGTCTCTCTAACGCTAGACCCCAGAAAACGGTGAGGGAAGCTGCAACTCAAACACTCAGCGTTCACGACGACTCAAGGCAAGACAATGGACAGAAAATAGAGTATTAAAGACAGCAGGAGCGCCCTCGAGAAACAGTTGTCTTGGTCCACGGCAGCAGGTCTCACCATTCTATTCAACAACCACCTACTCGGTACCTTTCTTTTACGTCTTGTTTTTAATCTTCCTCATTCACACATTCGTTCAATCTGCAGTGAAAGGCTCTGGAGTCTCCTGCATAGCACACCCACTTTCACTTCTCTTGTCTTGTCTGCTCTGCTCTGCTTGCTCAGCCGCTCGCTCGCTTACAGATTGATTACTGTCCCTTGACAGGTGGTTGTTGACCGTCAACCCCTTGCTCTATCAAATTGTCTGTGGTCTGGGCGACTTCAGTTGGCGCTGCGCGCTGGCATCCGCTTTGTGAACCGAGAAGCCGGCTTCCTTCAAGCCTCTCTCCTCTACTGTTCCCATTTGCTCGCGTGCTGCGCTTCCCGACGCCTCACGCCTCATCCCCAGACTTCTTCGCTGGTCGTTGAAGGGTTGCTTGCGCCTTTTCTCATCTTGCATCGCATCCATCTTGCGACCTGCAGCTGAGACTGGTCGCTGCGTCCGTGTTGCATCCTGCACCCTGCAACCAGGAAGTTGTCCTTGCATTGGATCCTTGGTCCTTGCGCTTCTATCCTGCTTCGGCCGTGGTCCTCGCCTCTTCCTTCCGGCCCCGTTAACTGTCGCTTTGACCGTTGTTGGCGTTGACAACCCCTGCACGCCTACATATCCAGTCCACAGTTTGCCGCTGTAACGACCAACATCGCCAACGTCGCCCGCAACCGACAAAGGTCAAACCAACAAGGGGAAACCAACATTACGACCCGGCTTCTTGGTGCTCGGTCCCAATTCCTCGCGTCACCCACGTGCACCTTGTGCTTCTGCGGCTTGAGTCGTTTCATCACAACCACCACCAATAGCGGCGAGTCCCTCCCGCTCGGCTCGGCTCTTGTTGTGTGCGTGCCTTGGACGCCATTGCCATCCCTGTGCATCTCACTCTGTGTGTGGCCCCCCGCAACCGACGGGGGTTCTGACGAGATTTGACAACGGTCTCTAATTAGTTGTCACGGGGGTCTCGGGAATCAGTTTTCGATTGACGAAGACTACAAGAGTGGGTGAGTTTTTCTGCCCAATTGGGTGTTACCTGGCAAGCCGCACCGCTCCGAGTCGAGAGGCATTTGCATGGCGGCTATTAATACAATCTGAGTGACCAACAAGCTAATGGGAATGGCCAGGTGATTTCACTCAATCTCCCGTTTACCCTTGTGTTCCGTCTGGGGAATCACAAGGACGCGAGGTGACAAGACGAGATCGAGACGAAACTCGCGCTGCGACGTCATTTGTATCCTCCCTGTCGGGCCGGCCCCTGGTGGGTTTCTACTGCCTGAGCGAGATTGATCGATTCCGACACACCTACCGGCCGGAATACCTACTGTACGTGGACGCAGCGCAGCGCACCTGTGGTACCCGTACCCGATACGGATACATCGACGGCATTGTTCGCATCTTCCGCTAGACTCCGCTTCTTCTCCGCCCTTCTACCCCCCCGTCGGACTTTGCAGCAGGGAGTTTCTGTTGCTATCGCCGGCTGACAAGGAAACGAGAGAAAGGGGTGACGAACAAGTTGAAGAAAAGGCTGGGCCAGCAGACAAAGTGGAAAAGCACGAGACAAAACTGGAAGACGGCGAGACACATCGCGTGCTTGCTGCATCAACCCCCCGGTTTATTTGGTTTTTGATCCTTTTGGGGGTCTTTCTTCGCTTCTGTCGACTTCTAACCCACAAAAAGGAAAGACTTGGGCGGCTTCTGTTGATCAAGTCCACCAATTCCTTCGCCCCCCTCCAAGTCTATCCAAGTCTAGTCCACCTCTCCTCCACCAGCACCGGCAAAATGACAGGCGTGCTCTGTGCCGCGTCGCCCACGGCTCTCCACCCACCGCTTGGCAGCCCCCGGGAAGGCGGTTGCTTAACTCCTTCGTCTTCGTCCTGCCCTCTTATCCTTCGCAACCACAGCGCATTCGCCGACGACGTCGACAAGGATAAGATAGCACGGGGTACAGCTGAACAAGCGAATGTTGGCACACCGTTGCCATTGCCCTCCCCTTTGTCCTTGTCGTCGCCAGTTCGTGCAGGCCTGCCCAGGGACAGGGACACTATAAAACCTCACTCTCGGTCGCCCTCTGCCGCCGCTGTAGGAGACTGTGGACCCTCAAGTGCTGCTGCATTGTCATCTCCCCAAAAAGACACGGCTCTGTCAAACATACCTTCACCACATTCTCCTCCTTCAACTCTGCCTCCTTCTTCCCTTGCCTCATTTTCATCTTACGCCTCACTTCAGCCCCAGGCTCATCGGGCCAATCCTGCCCCGAAGGCCATGACCTCTTCGGTTTCCCGACAACATAAACCCGACGCTCTCTCGCTCGCGCTACCGGCTTCGCTCAACAACATGCTTTCATCCAGCGAGAAACAAGCATCTCAATCGCAATCTTCGTCTACCTCGTCTGCCGCTTCGGCCCTGTCCAGCGCACCAAGCGCTACCATGAATGCCTCTTGTAGCACCGCAACCTCGCAGAGCCTGACTGATGCGCTCAACGACCTGGCAAAATCCCGTTCAACCCCCACGACCCTTCCTACGCCCACTACTGCTCGGACTTACACTTCCACCACCAGCGCCGATACCACTTCGTCCGACGTAGCTGCGACAATCCTGGCCTCGACGCTGCAATCGCCATGCTTTTATCACCAGCGATTCGCAGATGCCGTCGACATCGGCAAGGTTCTGGAGGAGATTAAGAACGATGTCTCCATGTCGCATTCCCGTCTCGTCGCTACTGCGACCGGCGTTCGAGAAGTCTCGAAGCAACTTCAGCGCCGTCCTATCAAGCGTGCCGTCCGCAACATCATGATTGTCACCAAGGCGCGCGACAATCAGCTCGTCTATCTCACTCGCGAGCTCGCCGCCTGGCTCCTGCGAACCCCACGCTACGGCTCCGACCTCGGCGTCAACGTCTATGTCGACGCAAAGCTTCGTGGCTCCCGACGCTTCGATGCATCTGGACTGCTCGCCGAGAATCCGCGGTTCCAACATATGCTCAAGTACTGGACTCCTGATTTGTGTTGGAGCCAGCCCGAAAAGTTCGATCTCGTCCTGACCCTCGGCGGCGATGGTACCGTTCTTTTCACCTCTTGGCTGTTCCAGCGAATTGTCCCCCCTGTACTCTCATTCAGTCTCGGCAGCCTCGGCTTCATGACGACTTTTGAGTTTGAAAAGTACAAGGAGCACCTCAACAGAGTGATGGGTGACGATGGCATGAAGATCAACCTCCGCATGCGCTTCACCTGCACTGTTCACCGTAGCAATCGTAGTGCCCGCGGCGCGGCACAAACCGAGGAACCTGAGCAATTTGAGGTGCTCAATGAGCTCGTCATCGATCGAGGTCCTTCCCCTTATGTCTCAAACCTCGAGCTGTACGGCGACGACGAGCTTCTCACCGTTGTCCAGGCCGATGGCTGCATCTTCTCCACCCCTACAGGTTCCACTGCGTACTCTCTCTCCGCTGGTGGTGCTTTGGTGCATCCAGATATTCCTGCCATTCTTCTCACACCCATCTGCCCCCATACCCTTTCTTTCCGACCCATGGTCCTCTCTGATACCATGGCCCTCCGTGTCTCTGTTCCGCGCAACTCTCGAGCAACCGCTTATTGCGCTTTTGACGGCAAGGGTCGTCTTGAGCTTCGCCAGGGCGACCACGTCACCATCACGGCTTCTCAGTACCCGTTCCCCACCGTCACACGTACCGACACAGAGTGGTTCGACAGTGTGAGCCGTACTCTCCGCTGGAACGTGCGTGCTGCTGCACAGAAGCCTTTTGATGCCGACACCGCAGAGAACGACAATGAGGACGACCTCGGTTGGGACATCGATACCGACAGTGCCTGCTATGCGAGCGAAGAGGGCAGCGTCAGCGCAAGTCCCATCCGTCGCCAGATGAGCCTCCTTGGACTTTGAGAAAACACTCGGGCTCTCTGTTTGCCGCTAGCTGGCTTGTCGTATTGTTGGAAAGGGTTTTGCCTTGGCAAGGAGTTGTTGGCGTTTTGGTACATTTTTAATACTCTCTTTTGAGCACCCAGACATAGAGGGTGATGGAAAAACCTCAATCTGGCAGGAGGAAAGCCGGGATAACAAGAATAAGAAGGATTGGTTTCTTAGACATAGATATCTACTACATACCTACCTAGACAATCAAGATATGGGCCCGAGGCCATATCCAACACCAATTCGGTGTCAACAACCATGTGCCATCAAGACCACAGCTAAGAACGTGCTCCTAGGCTCCTAGTCATGCTTTTTTTAAGCTTAATAAACTCTGCGATGAAGCCAGGCTCCTAGCCTCGATCGTCAAGTTTATGTGCCACATTTTTTTATTGTGTCTCATTATAGCGTGCATGTGTAGTCAGATATCACCGTGATGTTTATGTTCCAATTGTACTGGCTATTTCTCATAGACGCTCTAGCTATCGTCCCTCTCACGCTTCCTCTGCCTCGTCCTCTGCCTCGTCCTCTGCCTCGTCCTCTGCCTCGTCCTCTGCTTCGTCCTTTGTCTCGTCCTCTATCTCATCGGAATCCTTGTAAATCTGGAGTCGCGATTCATTAAGCCTCTCCTGTGGAGCCAGCCCAACACGAACATATCGCAACGTTGTCTTGGTTGCTTCTCGGTCTCGCTCCAGCGTAGCAACGCGATTTTGAAGCTCTTCGATGCCGCCTGGGTTGTCTAACATCGTATTGTGGACCCGGTCGAGCTTCTTGAAATTTGATTGAGCCAAAACAAGGGTTTGAGGCTATAGGCTGAAAACTGTTGATCGCAAGCAGAGTTGCGAGTGCGACCCTGAACACCTGGGAGGATGATGGGCATTGCGACGGTGTATACAGTCAAGCTGACCCCCTTTGCACTTTGATTGAGCCAATCACAGACTAATCCTAACCTACCATAACCCTTCTCCTAACCTCACCCTACCCATAACCCTTCTCCTATCCTATCCATTGGCTAATGGGTGGTGAGGGTGAGTGGAAAAGAAGAAAGAAAGGCTCATCCTGTCAGGTTACATCACTTTTGTGTGGAGCCAACACTTTCTCGAATACGACGGTTAGTCCTTCCTTAGCCTCGCTTTGTCTGAACTGGTTGAAGTCTATTTCCTCTCACGATATTCACAGATCAGACCCAATCAACCTGGAGGCATACTGCAGCCAGCTGCAGCTATCCGAGTTTCTATTAAGTTAAGACTAGCCAGTACAAATCTTAGCACTACATGGGAGTTAGAGAAACCAGCGGATCATCATACCCTAGATGCGGCACGTCACTTCCAGTACAGGTCTTCTGCCACCTTGGCCTCCAAGACGGATCGGATGAATTGCGTCATGCTCTTGGACTCCAGGTCGTTGCCCGCCATGCTTGTATCGAAGCCGGGTTGTTGGTGCTCGCAGCATATGCGCTGCCCAAGCTGGAGTACTTTGGCCCACTCGTCAGGGGAAAATGAACCCGCGCTCTCGGCCAGGAGCAGCTCATCGTGTGAAGTAAAGCCGAGGGCATGAACCGACTTGGCGTGGTCAACCTCAACCGCGGTAGGGTCAACAATGATATCCTTGCCCTCCTCCTCAGGGATGGCAAGGACAGTGGCTGCACCGATAGCCTTCAGGGAGATGGCGGCGCTTAGGAGTGATAGAATGGCGGAGTGAAGAAGTGCTGGAATGATTGGGAGGTTCTAGTGTGAGGGTTAGCAACTTGATACATTACGGCATGATGTTAGAGCCTGTTTCTTACCAGTTGCGACTGAGATAGCTTGGTGTTGACATATGCGTTCTCTGGTGTCTCGGCCACCTGAAGAGTGATTTGAATCACACAGCGAGGATAGTCTCTCACAGGGATAAGCTGCCTAAGGGCAGCCTGTAAGATTGACTCGAGCTGCCTCTCGCGGGTTCCTATGATTAAGCGCATGAGAAAGGGTTGTTTTGAAGCCGAAACATGTCGGGGATCTTACCTCCTACACCAGCGGCGGGTCGGACAATGACATCCACGAGAGCCTCAAAAGCATTCTCGTCTCGTCGCTGAGCTTCGACTGGGCCATTGACAGCGGCCACTATGGCGTATCCTCCATAAGAAAAGGTCGCAGAGCCATCGGCCTTGGGCAAATGTGACAGCTCTGCTGTCGGTTCAGCAGAGGGGGCCATTGTGGTTGATGTTTATATGGTACAACCAAGTCGGGAAAATTTCCTGAGGCTCTGAAGAACCTTGTCTGAGATGAGCTCCAGGTACCTAACGTTAGTTGCTCCCCGCGCTGCAGTTAGCGGTGCGAAGTGGACGAAGGTGCCATAAAAGGCCGGGCAGTGGGGGCCCGCTAGAAGAAGAGTAGAGCACTAACACAGCTCCTAATCCTCAAGTCACATGTTCTTGTGTCTGGCTTTTTTTCTTCGCCACCTTCTAGTGGGGTGGCTGTTGATGACATACAGCTTCCCGTCTCGCGAGGTCCCTGAAGCTGCGAGCCTCCAACCTTTATCTTTACATCCATCCTATTAATCTGGAAAAAGCCCACGCCATGACTTCGCAAGTTCCTTCTCAGACTACGCCCGCTCAAGGCGCGGCACCCTCGATTCCAAGTCTCAAAGACCGGCTGCCCAAACTCGAACCTCGAAGGCGACGTCAAATGCCAGGGAATCCAACTCCCATCCCCGAGACGCCCGCCCTTCCCGCACCTCCCGACACGTCCAACTGGACCTACAAGACGCCGTCACGGAGGATTTTGTCAAGACAAGATCATGATGTTTTCTTGTCCTCACCGACATGCAAGCTCATCACGGGTTGGGTCTTTGGTCTTGCAGAGTCTGTGGTCGACGTCCCCAACTCGTCTGTCCGCGACAGCGATCTTAGCAGCCCTATCAAGACCATTTTAAGCATCCTCGATGAGGCAGAGCAGCTGGTGGCCAAGTCACCACCAAATGAGCAAGGCGGCTCACGTTTCGGAAACAAGGCGTTCCGTGGATTCCTCGACCTTGCGGAGAAGAACAGCCCGGCATGGCACCGACAGCTTGGCCTGGAGAAGGATGATGCCATCACCGAGCTCTCAACTTACTTCTGCCAGTCTTTTGGCAACGGCAACCGTATCGACTATGGCTCTGGACACGAGCTCAACTTTATGATATGGCTCCTTTGTCTTTACCAGCTCGGGGTGATACAGAAATCCGACTTCAAGCCTCTGGTCCTGCGGGTCTTTGTACGCTATCTCTCTGTGATGCGTATTGTTCAAATGACCTACTACTTGGAGCCGGCGGGATCTCATGGAGTCTGGGGACTTGATGATTATCAGTTCCTCCCGTTCCTGTTTGGTGCGTCACAGCTGCTGCACCATCCGTATATCACCCCACGTGCCATCCACCAGGATCTCACCTTGGAGGAGTTTGGCGAGGAATACATGTACCTCGGCCAGGTCAGCTTTGTGAACAGTACAAAGACCGTCAAGGGCCTGCGGTGGCATAGCCCCATGCTTGACGACATCTCGTCGGCAAAGTCGTGGACAAAGATCGACGGAGGAATGCGTCGCATGTTTGTCGCCGAGGTACTGGGCAAGCTGCCTGTGATGCAGCATTTCCTCTTTGGATCATTGGTGCCAGCGGCCGACGGCATGAGCGAGGAAGACGCGGCTGGCTTTGAAGAGGAGGAGGCCGAGCATGATCATTCTGGTCACAGTCACACTGGCCAGGCACACGATGGGACGGGTTGGGGCGACTGCTGTGGTATCAAGGTTCCAAGCAGTCTCGCGGCCGCTCAGGAGATGAAGAAGAGAGGCGCAGGCCAAGCCTTGCGGAGAATTCCCTTCGATTAAAGGCATCTCCATGTATATTGGGACCACACTGCCAAGGTCTCGAACTTCTAGAAGCCCATATGACGCGACCCTTTAGGTATGTTATTTTACGTGCCACTCGTGTTCCTCTTGGTGGCGCCCTGTCTTGCGTGGACGGGCCTCAGGTCTGCCACCGGCAATTTGAGCTTGCATGACTGAGGATGATCAATATGGATGCTAACCTACATAGATACATCTCGACACGAGGCGGCCGCTCGCATATGAGACGACGTGAATGGAGGGTCGGCATTCGGCACTGTCTGGGCGTCTGAGTGGGCCGAAATAGAGTCGGCCGCTCAAGCTAAAAGGAGCGTTGGTCGTATTGGCATCCTTGTCGACTAGAAGGCTGAGCAACTTTGAAACGCGATTTGGGCTGAATAAACTCGCCTGTTTAGCTTGATCTTCCCCGCTGACAAGATGGCTGAGTTTGTTGGACACGAGGGATTGACACCTACGACTGGGCCCAACCGCATCCATGGCGTTGAATAGATGATGATAATGACGATCCAAGTTTGTTTCGACCATTGGGGACGTTTCAGACAACATGCCTATGGTGTTGGTGTTGCGCGTACTCTCGCTACAACACATGCTCCTACTCTTTGACCGGTTACAGGGATCTGTTGTTCGTGTTTGCTTCAACGATAATTACTCGCCGAAGACACTGGCATATATCTTCTGGTGCATGTCTTGGCCTTTCTTCTATCCATCGGAACATATTCAGCAACTTCACTCGTTACATAACTGCTTTGCCAAGAGACATACCTCTTCTGTCTCTTGCAACTCATCATGGTCTTCTTTGACTTGCGAGCCTTTGCTCGTCAACTTCGTGCCCTCATTTACAAGAACCTTCTCGTTTCAGTCGTTAGACACCCCATCGGGTTCCTCCTCTCCATCTATGGAATTCCTCTCGCTATTCTCGCCGTCCTCTGTTCCATCCCTTCGTTTCTCTCGTCCTCGAATGTCTTTGGCGTCGCCTCTCCTGCCCCCGTTAAGACCCTCCCTGACACTATCAACGGCAAACTCGTCGTCGTAAAACCGCCACGGCTTGGTCCAGACGTGGAACATGTTGTCAACACCTTTACGAAGGGCATCGACAAGGATAAACTGCTGTTCCTCGACGACGAGTCCTACCTGACGACCGTGTGCCTTGCCAACCTACGCGGAGTGAGCGACTGCCACGCTGCCGTTACCTTTATTGACTCGCCCCTGACAAACATCACCGTCAAGGATAGTCAGAGCGACCACCATACCTGGCAGTATGTAATTCGCGCGGATCCGGCTCGAGATGATACACATTTCAACGCCAAGGGGCACAAGAGCGATCAGGAGAACCTCTACCTCCCACTACAACTCGCCATCAACAATGCCATTACCAACTCGACTGCAGTCCCAGAGGTGTTCATGTTCACGGCCGAGACACAGGAAGAGCAGGACCTTTTGCACCGGAAGGATTCAGTCCAGCTCATCGGCCAGGTCTACGTCTTTGCCCTCTTTGCTTGTTACTTCTTCATCATATACCGCTTCACTGGTCTCATCACTGCGGAGCGCGAGTCTGGCATGTCGCAGTTGGTTGATGCCATGGGTGGAGGCAGCGCCGTTGCTGCTCGCGTACTCAGCTGGCTGATCGTCTTTGACGTGCTATGTCTTCCCTGCTTCATTGCCTTTGGTGCTCTATACGGACACCTTATGTTTCCGACCTCAAGTCTTGGCATGATCATTGGCTGGCAGGTTCTTCTTGGTTTGGCTGTGAACAGTTCTACCGTCTTTGCTGCAGCCTTCTTCACCAAGTCCCGAGTCTCGGCCATCTATGTCATGGGTGCCTTTCTACTCCTCTCAGTCGCAGCTCAGATATACAGCTTTCAGCTCCATCCCAAGCCGCAGTTCATTGGAGCTCTCCTCCTGTCATTGTTCTTCCCCAGCTCCAATCATGTCTTCTTTACGCAACAGATGTGCCTTTGGGAGTTAAACAGTACAAGTGCCGTACTTGACCAGATACCCCCTGAAGACGCTGGTATCAACTCCCAGTCCTACAACGTCACACAACAGATGATGCTGGGCTTTCTCGCTATACATATAGTCGTGTACCCCATCGGAGCTATACTAGCCGAGCATCTCATGCACGGTATTGACTTCCGCAAGAGGACATTTGCTAGGAATGCCGCAGCTGTGGAAGGGGTTGTTGCTGCAACCTTTGACCTGAAGAAGCGGTTCGTCCCTAATTTGATGGAGCGAATGTTTTGCTGCGGAAAGCGACGTCCTGTTACTGCTGTCGATGGAGTCAGTATTCAGGGGCATCGAGGTCAGATACTCTGTCTTGTGGGACCGAACGGATCTGGAAAGACGACTACTTTGCATATGATGTCTGGGTTCATAACACCGACAGAAGGATCTGTTCGACTTGATGCCCTCCCTTCACAGATTGGTCTCTGTCCCCAGCGGAACACTCTCTGGGAGGAACTCACTGTCGCGGAGCATGTTCGACTATGGAACCAGATCAAGGCAGGACGAGAGTCATCAACGGAACTCGACGAGCTCATCAAAGCCTGCGATCTGGATCTCAAGCGCAACAGCTTGGCTGGAACCCTCAGCGGAGGCCAGAAGCGCAAGCTCCAACTTGCCTGTATGTTTGTTGGAGACTCTTCTGTATGCCTTATCGACGAGTGTACCTCTGGCTTGGATCCTCTATCACGTCGAGTTATCTGGGAGATTCTCCTTCAACAACGGTCAAAGCGGAGTATCATCTTTACAACACATTTCCTCGACGAGGTCGATGTTCTTGCTGACCACATTGTCATCCTATCCAAGGGCAAAGTCAGGTGTCAGGGAGCTGCTGCAGAGCTGAAGAACCTTCATGGTGGTGGATATAGGGTTCTTGCTCCATCTTCTGCCCCTAGACTCGACCTTCAGTATCCTACGACGATGCATCAAGACCGCCTCATCTACACAACCCCTGATTCCCGTTCGGCTGCTGAGCTCTGCTCCTTTCTGGACTCTAGGGGGGTCACGGACGTCTCCATCTCCGGCCCCCAAGTCGAGGATGTCTTCCTTCGTGCGGCAGACGAGCCAGAGCTTGAACTCGCCAAGAACCGCACCGCAGCATCCGAACCCGCAGTATCCGGATCCGGATTCGAGATGACCCCCGGAGAAGTCACCAGCTTCTGGGCTCAGGTCAGGATCTTGTTCCGGAAACGATTCACTGTCCTCAGGAGATTTTGGTGGCCGTACCTCTACGTCTTGGCTCTTCCTCTCATCATCACGCCTCAGTTCAAGAATCTTCTCATAGAGTACAAGCAGCCCTCCTGCGCCACGATCAAGCCGGAGCTCAACCCCCCTCAAGCGCCTACTCTCTCTTGGACACAGAACTGTGTCGACTATGGTTGTGATACTCTCGCCTTGGCTCCTCCTTCTGCGAACAAGACATTGTACAATATTGTCAAGGAGGGGTTCTACGAGGTTGAGCAGGTGAACCCTGATCTCTACGAAGGATTCCCTGTTCTCCTCAAGGATCGAAAGGCGATCGTCGACTACATCTCTGAACATAGAGGTGCCGGGCCAGGTGGCTTGTATATGGGATCTGGCGATGATTCTCCTGTGCTTGCTTATCGGCTGAATACCTTTGGAAACCCCAGCGCTCCGATGTTGATGAACCTCTGGAGTCAGATGACATCCAACGTAGAGATTATTGCTTCTCAGCAAGGCTTTGCTGAGACTCGTCGTGTAGGTTTGCCATTATTATTCCTGAATCAGCATGTTCTAACTGAAGAATAGTCTGCCAACAATATTGGTGTTGTTTATGTCGTTTTCTTCACCTTGCTACAGACCATCTATCCCGCCGCCTTTGTCTTATACCCAGCTATCGAAAAGGCTCGCAAGGTTCGAGCTCTTGAGTATGCTAACGGAGTCCGACGAGGTCCCCTCTGGGTGGCATACGGCATGTTTGACTTTATCTTCGTCCTGGCCATATCTGCTGGTGTCACAGCTACTATAAGCACACAGTTGACCTGGAACGGGCCAATCTGGATAATGCTGCCCATCCTGGCGCTGTATGGTCTGGCGGCGATTCTCCTGGGCTATGTTATTTCTCACTTTGTTTCTGGGCCGCTCAAATCTTTTCTGGCCATGGCTGGAGTGAGTGTGTTGATGTATGGCGTTGCTGCTATTTCCTTTGCTGTAAGTCTCCTGAATACTAAGTGCTCACACAAGTACTGATGGTAGCAGGTTGGTTCTGGATACTCTGATGCGGCTCAGATGGATAAACTGACGCTTGGTATTGCATTTGGCGTGTATCTCATCTTGCCCATTGGCAACGTCTTCAGGGCGCTGCTCATTGGTCTCAACATTCTCGAGGTAGGCTGCAAAGACGGTGAACCTACGCCTCCAGCATCGATCTACGGCTACGGAGGCCCAATTCTCTATCTTGTTCTTCAGGTCATCGTCTTGCTTCTCGTCATTATCTGGATTGAAGGCGATATTGCTCTGTTTCGTCGAAAAGGGGGTCAATCCACCTCACCCTTTGACTCAGAGAAGGACGCTCGGTCTGCGGTCAGTGATGAGGTCAAGGCTGAGGCGCTCAGAGTGGAAGATTCTGATTCAGATCTTCTTCGAGCTCTTCACTTGAGCAAGGCCTTTGGTTCCAACAAGGCCGTTGACGATGTTAGCTTCGGCCTGCCTCAGAGCGATGTCATGGCATTGATTGGACCAAATGGCGCTGGCAAGTCGACACTCGTCAATCTGATCCAATCTGAGTTGCCAGCGGATGCTGGAAAGGTCTTACTTCGTGGCGAAGACGCAAGGACTCGTTCTGCGCAGAAGTATCTTGGAGGTATGAGCAAACACAGAAACCGCTCTTGATCAAGCCAAAGCTAACCAGTACCACAGTGTGCCCACAATACGATGCCCTCGATCTCATGAGCACTCAAGACCATCTCTCCTTTTACGCCCGTATCAAGGGCATCAGAGATGTCAGGGGCAACGTCAACCACGCCATGAAGCGGCTCAACCTGACTCCTCACGCCCACACACTTGGCTCGAAGCTCTCGGGAGGAAACAAGAGAAAGCTCAGCCTTGCTATTGCGTTGATGGGCAAGCCTCCCGTTCTGGTCCTTGATGAGCCCACGTCTGCAATGGATGCTGTTGCCAAGCGAGCATTTTGGAAGATTATCCAAGAGATTACTCCTAACCGATCCTTGCTCCTCACTGTATGATCACTCTTGTATTTCACAGTTGTCCACCTTGCTAACATCCCCACAGACGCACAGCATGGAAGAGGCCGATACCCTGGCCACCCGCACCGCCATCATCTCTCGACGCCTTCTCGCCGTTGGCACCACCCAAGCTCTGAGGAAGCGCTACAGTAACGTCTACTACGTCAGTCTCCTCCTAAAGACGGCACCGACCTCGACCATAGAAGAGATGGAGCAAGTACGAAGCTGGGTCCTAGCCGCACTGCCCGGCGCCCAACTCGAACGAGACATGCTCGGCGGTCAAGTTCGCTTCACCATTCCCGGCGCAAGTCCCGTTGCCCGGGTTATCGAGTTACTAGAGCGTTCCAAGGACGAAGTCGGTGTTGAGTATTATTCCATCGGCGGAGCCACGCTCGAGCGAGTGTTTCTGAGCGTTGTGAGGGAGAATAACGTTCAGGAAGAGGATGGGGTTGAAAAGGGCCGTTTCTGGAGATTGCTCGGACTCAAATAGGGCTTCTAAACTTGGATCATCTGTTTTATTTCATATGTCATTTATCCACAATCATCCATCCGTACCTTAAACTCGCATCTGAGTCAAGACACGCCGATCTTGGTGAGAACTTCGGATATTGTTGTGTTTAAGACATGATTCGCATGTTGATCTGGTAACCAATACCTCCTTACTTACGCGAGAACTGCCAGAGCTAGCTGAGGGACAAAATACACGAGACTCAATTAGCTGTGCCCTCAGCTTCGTGAGTCTCGTGTTTTATTTCCCCTGTTGGCGTCCCTATCCGTATTATTAGAGCATCATCTAAGCCTCTACAAAAATCATATGAGAATATATTCATCCCTTACCTTGAGTTTAGTGGGCCTATGAAGACTCATCATAATTAGTCTTGATCCCAGCTCATGACCTACATAATAGCAGTCCCCACGCAAGCAAAAACATAATTAGATTAATCACAAAAGAGACTGGACAGCGTAATATTGTCTTGAAAGACATCATGAATTCAGTTGGGCACAGAGGGTTATTCCCCGGCCATGATGCATTGAGCACCCTCATTTGTTCATCCATACATTGCCACTTGATGGCTCATAAATCACACAATGCCGGTGATCCCCCTTGAACTAGGTACATAAACATATCCGTCGTAGTGCCCTATTGCACTTTTCTCATATCCGTTCCTCCCATCCGGCATCCGTAAATAGCCGGTCAAAAACAATCCGTGACGCCCCTCCATGGCTGTTGTGAATCATTAGATTGGAAACTGACTGTAGGCCGCCCTTGAGGTATCTTGCGTATAAACGATGAAGAGAAACAACCGTTGATGGGTGATGTTGAGATCGGTCAACACCCGCCTGAATAAGAAACAAAAGAAATATAGTCGTGTAAACATGGCTCTAAATGGTTGAACCTGTCGTGATTTGTGTTTGGTCTTAGATAGAACCTAGCCTCTGCTTCGGCATTGGCCCCGTCTCTTCCGAATGGTAAGACTTGTGTTGAGGCTGGCGAAGTCGGTTCGCGACGTGGGTATCGATAAGCATTTCCACGAGTGCTTCGGCATCCTTGTGGATGCTCGCAAGCTCAGCAGGGCTGGAACTGAGGCCGGCCATGCTTCCGTCAACCCGAGGTGTGCGATATGCGGCGAAGACGATGCCACGGTCTGTCTTCATAGACTGTGCCGAAGAGGCTGAGTATCGAGAAATTTCGGATCCCGCTCGTGAGTACTCGCCCGTGTAAAAGGCGCAGGTATACCCGCGGGCGAATTCATCGTCCCGGATCTCTGTAGGTCGATACTCTGTCCAGCCCGGAGTGCGCAGGATCTTGCCATGTGCGGAAGGGCAAATTTGGAACGGGGACTTGACGTTCTCCAGACCATAAGCGGCGAGAAGGCGGCCAGCCATGGTCTTCGGTTGCTTGCCCGATGACAAAGGGTTAAAGGGAGTCGCATCACGACCCGAGTCAGAGGTTTGAGATCGAGCGTGGCCAGGCCAGAGGTTGACAACATAGACGAAATCAAAGTTGTAGCGGTTGGCAATCCTTGCGGCTTCAAATGCGGCAGCTGTCGCAGGCTTGCTGGCGTAAGGAGGTGTCAGGGTGAGAAGAGATTGGCGAGGAGAATCGATAGCAGAAGGTGCCGTCGAGGAAGTTGGACTATCGAGATCCTCAAAGCCCTCAGGGCCCGACTCGGCAATATCATCGTCGCTCAAGTTCAAAAACTCATGAAAGTCAGGCTCTCGCAATGTGGAGCTGCTAAGGGAGAGTCTGCTGGTTGAAGGTGCCAGGCTCGACTGGCTGGCACTTCTTCGAAGCGATTGCTGATCCAGAGATTCGGCTAGCTGGCGACGAATGTCCTTGTAGACAGCTTTGTTGAGGAAATCAATCGACTTGGAGCCTCTCAGTTGTGAGTCTGGGACTGGGCGGAGCTCTGGAGAAGCGTCCGGGGTGGGGGGCTTCCTTTGAGGGAGCGCTGGAAGCTCCTTGTTGAGGAAATTTCGAGGGCCACGGATGTCATCATCATCGAGGTCTGATGAGGGAGGTGTGTCGAGTCTAGAGGCACCATCATGGCGTTTGCTCGAAGATCGGGGTCGAAAGCTGCGCTCACTGGGTGCCTCAAGAGATGACTTGGGTTCACAGGAAGAGAGAGTAGATGTCTCCCCACTATGAGTGGGAGGACGGGGGAACTGGTAGACATCGAAGCCATCCAGAAAGGAATCCGTTTCCGTGGGCATGAATGTGGTTTTGAGAGGGGAGTATTGAGCCTGAGATGAGTTTGAGGATCGCGTCGGACTCTGCCCGTTGCTGAAATCCATCCGCTGAGGGGAGATGGGAGCCGGGATAGAAGGAACTCTGCTAGATGGCTGCTTTCTCACCTCCTCACGAGCAGCCATTCTACCCGTCTTGGGGCGAATGAAGGAAGGTGAAGGGAACTGAGGTATAGTGGAAGAGGCACCAGCTTGAGTCATAGGCTGAACTTGATCAGCTGAAGCAGCTGGCTTCTTCTTGGCGAAGAACCGCTCAAGGCGGTCGAAACCGTTGGCCATATTGCGCTGTGTTCAATGAACGAGAAAGACGAGGTTGCGCAGAGTGCCTAAGTGAGATAGTGTTAGCGAGGTGAATGAGAGCCGAGGACTAGCCTCGTGCTTGTAAGTGCACGAAGAAAAGGCTTTGCATTGCAACGTACCAGTGAGAGGCGATAGAGTGTTGTGAGCAGTAGGAGAAAGAGGTTCAAGGTGAGATGTAAGTGAATGCCACGTTTGAAGTGAATCAGAGGCACTCGAGGTGGAAATTTGGTGTTTGGGCGAAATCAGGGAAGAATGGTCGAGACTGGAACTCAAACGAAATCGCACCAGATATCTCAAAGTCCGGGAGTGGCTGTATCAAACAGCAGTCAAAGAAGAGTAACAGATAGAGCAGTTCATCACCACAATGGCGTCGAGGAGAGATGCGCCTGATTCCTGACGAGCTGTTGAAGAGCTGTTCGTTGCACGATGCGACAACGGGTGGCCTCGAGGGGCGCCCTTCGAAAAATGTCTAGGTCTGCTCCTTTGAGTAGTATCTCGCGGGTTTGTCGTGGTTGTGTTGCTCTGCGCTTGCCTCTTCCGCTTTGTAGCTGCCGTGTGGTGTAAATGCCCTGAGCCCTATGTCATCTGCTGTGTGCGAAGTCGTGCTTGCAATCCGCTTTGCAACCGATATCGAGGTTCGGATGCCAAGTTGGAAGTGAGAAAGGGAGTGAATTGTATGTGTGCGAGGTGTGCAAGCACAGGAATGGAGGAGGAGAAGTGAGAGTTGGTTGCACGGCAGGCACAATGAAGGCGAGTAATGGAAGGGAAGGAAGGTTGGTGTTTGGTTGCACGAGGCAGGAGCTGCTCAGATCGGAAGGCGTTCTGTCACTGCCAGGCAAGTGCCCACTAATGGATCACTGCAACTGCCGTTGTCAAGCAAGTGAGAAGCTGAAATTTCGGAAGGAGCGAAAAGGAACAATGTATGCTCTGCAGGCCAAAATCCTTCTCTCTCTTTTCATCATTCATTACATCCAAACATGCTGGGGCTCAAGGGAGACTTTAAGCATCGCCCACCAAGGAATGCCCACCTCCCAGCGCCGAGACGTTGGAGGATCAGAGGCTTGCTGCGGGAGCAGGGATAACGGCGCCCTAGTGAGTCCCACTTGGCACGGGTTTAGCACGCCCAGAGCTAACGCCCTCACTCCCCCTCCTCTCTCTCTGAATGGATGGAGCTGGAGGGTTCACTCCCTTGATCACCTCCTCCCTGGACACGCTAACACCCCCAGCACCCTCCACGGCACCCTTGCGAGTCTAGCCAACCCTGGCTCCCCACGATGCGTCACAGCTGGGATTGATTTGGATGTCTTTCTTTCTTTTGCTTCTGGGGAGAGAAAGAGAGACAACAACGGCGAGACATGCGCAAGAGACATGCAAGCGTCCCAGTCCCATGCCGGATACCCTCACGCCAGCTACCTACCTAAATAGCTCCCGGGCTTTACATGCATCTCTGTGTCAGTGGCCAGGTGAGGAAACTGATGGAACCTTGCTTGCACTTGAGTAAACAAGACAACAGCCGACATGTATTCTGTCTCCTCTTTGGGGGAGGAGATGAGAGGGGGTTTTTGCGGCGCGTCAGAAAATCAGCTCTTGTCAGGTCAAGACACGGTTTGCCCGCTGATGCTCGCTCTCGTCTTTGTTTCCCTCTAACCCTGGTTCCTTGACCCTTGTTCCCCCTCTATTCCTCCCTCTACAAAGTTAATCATGTGCGCAGTCAACAAGGCGACCACCCATCGAGCCATCCATCTCGTTGATCGGGGTTTTGCCATGCTAATTCATCACTTATCGGATCTTACTACTCCGGATGGGGATCTGATATTACAGACGGCGCCCAGCTAGCTACCCAACTATCGTCCCCTTAGATGCAGGGAGTACGGCTCGCTGGCCCCTCTCCGAACCGGCCAGCCCGTGGCTTGTTTTCTCCCCACGATTCCTCCCCTAGCTACCGGCGGATGGCTTGCTTTTGCATCCGTTACACCATCTCGGCTCGTGGCTGTGGTCGCTGGAGTGGGCGTTCGGGATGGGCTGGCTAGCTGGCCTTCGGAACACCCGTTAGCAGGTTATCCTCTTAGCCCCGGGTGTGCCATGATTCGATCCATTCGCGACCAGCTGTCATTCGCATGCCTCTGGTTCAGGTTGCAACCTTCCAAGCATTCCGATTCAAGAGAGCGGGCGTCTCAACTTGGCCATCAGAATCTAACTTTCATTGACAACCTATTCGGCAGCCATTATTACTCGCAACCTCTCAATGAGCTATCCTTCAAAGAGATGGCGATCCTTTGGCCCCAATCATCAACTGGGCCGCAACTCAAACATGTCTTCGATTGCTCTCGAACCCTCCGAGATTGTTAGAAAGACCATGTATGTCGTGTTCAGGGAAAAAGCAATCCCGACGCGTGCTACGACGAACTCTCCAGGGCACTGTACCCATGGGTTGGTTCCTTTCCTTTCTTGATCCCCTAGTGTCTGCTTTTGGCGGCGCCGGGTGCGGCTCTGGGGCCTTGCCTAGGCCATGGCGACCCTGGACGACTGACTTCTCGGTCCTTGTTTGCTGTCGCTCACCTTTCTCAAACATGAGGCGCTGCTGGCGAGACATTGCAGTTAATGACGGCGGAGGCCCTTGGCTCAGCAGCTCCGCCACAGCGAGGCAGTGACAAGTCACCAATGTTCAAAATTCGACCTCGCTGGAAAACTCATAATGCAGGGCCTCGAGAGAGATATCTGGCCTTGGTTGTGCCAAAGGCCAAGTGGGTTGAGCCAGGATGCGAAATTCAGCGGCGCGTCTTGCAACAGGCGCCGGCTCTTAAGGCCCCCCACCACTGCGAGAGAGCTGTCATTTTCAGCACTCACCTAGAGTTTGAAAACTTTGATCAGATGGATCTGGTTATACCGGCCGGAATACGGTGGTCTTGTTCCTCGGTTTTTGATGGAGCTTCTAGCTTTGACCTCGTATCGGAAGATACTAGTCATAACGTCGAGTCCATGAAATCAGGGACTTTGCACCTCGTGCTAGACAAGCAGCCGCGTTCATGCAGCCAAGAGGATGACGGGATGGCCATCATTTGCTGGTTCGTCATGTCAAACTCGCCGCCTTTGCCTCATTCAACCCGGCCGTCCCAGCGTCCCGGACGCACAGGCACTACCTGAAGCTTTAGCTACGGTCCCTAAGCTACTGTATCCATACACACGGGCAGATGACGGCTTGCTTGCCACTATCTCCTGCGAACCGTCACGTATCGATGCGCCATGATCGCGCACACACCTTCGGCCCGTGTCTCAAGGATGACTTCTAACTTAGTATCCGATGGCGACTTGAGGGAGCGTCCCGTGAGATATCTTGTCTGGGGAGGGCGACCTGTCAATTTGGGTTCGGCGAACTTGGTATCGAGACTGATGAAAGTGAGAACTCAACACATCCAGTCCCCAGACTCTCCAATCGCTGCAGCTGCAGCCGCAGTCAAGCCGAATATTGCCCGGTATCAATCTCGGTGATGACGGCACAGGCCTTGTTTTGGATGTTATACGAGCACAACTCCCGGAAAACAAGACAAACTGGCTATTGTCTGATTACCTGTTGCTCTTCCCGACTCTCCTGTTGTACATTTCATTGTACGGATATCCGATGCTGAACTGGATTGAAACACGGGTCCGAGTCAGTGGAACAGACGGGCCAATGAGCCCGAGACGATTCCCGACTCACTGAGGTCATGAATAGTTGCTGTACCGCAACGAGACGGTTCACGGCGCATGGCCCGTCGGCTGGTGCTTGGTGCTTACGCGCAAAAGCACCTTACCTCCTCCAGCACGACTCGCGGTGTTGGCCAACATGGGGATGACGTGGATGTGGGCTTTCCGCAACAAGTCCCTTTGGCCCCGGTCTGTTCCCTCCACCAGACCCTTGGAGGGTGGGGAGCATATTGCTTCTTTTGTCCCTCTCATCTCTGTTCATTGGCTCCCCTCGGTGGCAGAGTGCATGGGACTCCCCCGCTCGCCCGCTGCTCACCTTGACCTGGGACCAGGCATTTTCCCTCTCAAGCTGTGCGGGCATCACTATCCATCCATGCCCTCTTCCCGTCAACTGGCCTTCAATGTATATTGCAGCTGCCGACATAACGAGATTTTTGCAGGTATTCTCAGCTCATGATGCAGGAAGGAATGCAGATGTCGTGAGTTTTTCTCTTGGCGGCATGCTCCGAGTCTCTCCTAAAGTCATCCATCGCCACGCAGGAGATGAAGAGTCATTAGCCGACGACTCGACCAGGGCATTTTTTATGTCGGGCTGAAGAGGGCACATTTCTCGAGCCAAGGTGCTGTTGGTCTCTGGCGTCAAGGTTCACACGTTTCTCTGTTCTGTCAGATCCGCAGTCAGATCTCACATAACATCTACCTTGCCTTCTGTCTCTTCCAGCTTTCCGAAAGTTGGTTCTGATCAATCAGGGATCTCAGATGATGGGCAAGAAGTTGGCGGCCCCACCGATGACATCTCGTCTCGGATCGTTTACTGACAGAATTCCCCCTTGCTTTTTTGGTGGTACGACTGAGTCGCTCACACGCACAAGAAGAAAAAAAAAAGACGCCCTCCAGCTGTGAAAGGAAATGCTCGTTGTCTCACTTCAGGGCTTGTTGCTTACGCATCGCTCGTCCACGAGTGGCGACAGGGGAGGGGAGACGCGATATGCACAGCATCCATCCGAGTGGCCAACTCGTTCCCTTTCTGGTCTTCCCTGCCTTTGAACTTGACTAGTTTCGCCCACCAGGGAAAGGCCATTGCCGAGTGGTATCGGACTCGTTGATGCAACGACATCTCGAGCAGTCAGATCGAATTTTCACGTCACATCCGGACTGGGGAACCGGCTGTATTTGGACATTGTTGAGCAGCCACCGGTCAAGGCACTTCCTATTACCCTTGACCAACCGATATTGCAATATCTTTCTCGTCAGTCTCGAGGCTGCCAGGTGGCTTCGGTTACCTTTCCCTGGCTGAATGAGAATGCTTCATCCTCGCCGACCTAGCGAGGATGCGCCCCTTAGAACTTGACATCTCCTCCCGGTTGTCAAACTCACCCAGAGGCTCGCCGCTGCCTGCCGTGGAACTTGAACACAAGACATAGCAAACGCCATTTCCATATACCTTCTGCGAGAATATTCAGCTACGGGTGGTAGGAATATGGGCGCACGTAATGTGCTCATGACCAGTACAACAGGCCGAGCCGAGATACTGGCTTCAATGGGTCATAGGGGAGCTGCCATCTGCGAACAGACGCATCTACTGCCCCAGCTGTCGGTACCAGCTTTGCTCGACATGTCAAAGAGGGGCGATGGATGCGAAAAGAACTTGACGCTGCATACGGAGGACTTGTTGGGTCGGTCACTGCGGAATGAGATTTTCGACAAGGACTCATCCTGCGACTGAGGAAAGACTCACCGAGAAGAGACAGGACCAATCTCGATATCTCTCACCTTGACGATGCGTCACATCGAGCCTGCCATTTTGTGTTCACCTTCAAACAAACCACTTTTGGCGGCCCTTGTGGCAACCCGCAGGAGTGACACTATCCTGGCAGCTACTTTCAGCTCTGTCTTGCTGAATACTGCTACCTCGTTCGCTCGCTGGCGTGCCTCATTGGTGGTCTTGTGTGTCTGACGAGCACGACGGGGGCTGTCTGCATCTCAAAGACATTGTGCTGGATCTTGCGACAGGCTTCCCCATCAGCATGAGGGCGATCAACATCCGGACGGGCACTGAATCGATCATAGGTCAGAGGATAAGATCGGATCGAGGGCCCAAGATCTGGCCTCGGGAGCGAAGTAACCCTTGTCGGCACAGCTGCATGCGAAGCGGAGAGTGCCAGACAGGGTCAAGATATATCAGATTTGAGAACGTCACGGACTGCATTGGGCGGGGCGAGGTGCAGGAGGAGGTTGTCTCTGTCGAGGTGAGCGTCCATGTGCTCAGATTCGCCTCGTGGAAAAATTTTGTCGTCTGCAGATGATTCAGCTTGTCTCGTCAACGGCAGCAGGGAGCAAGCAGGACGAAAGTCAATATCTGCATGAAGCTCAACAAGTCTCGCCCTTGTTCAGAGACAGATGGTTTTCCGGTGCTCCCCTTGCTTCATGCACATGCTTCCAGAATTGTCGACGGCCGTCGGACGTATAGTATCTTGTTCAGTCTTGATCCCTCGCATGGGCAGGGCAAGGCAGTCATCGTCTGGACCGACCCAACAATCTCCACCGTCGACGGCCACAACCAGCCCCCGTTGATTATTGCTTGCACTGCACGCCACGCGCCAAGCCAGCCGCCGTTGGCCACGCGATATTGACCTACCACGCGAGGCGGAGGCGGCAACGCAACGGCAACGGCCACGCCCTTGCAACGCCCATGCCCATGCTTGCTACTGTATGCCCTGCGCATGCCCACGCGGAGTGTATGTATGGGATTGGATGGGTAGTGTGGTCTCTTCTTGTTCTCTCTCTCTCTCCGCCACAAGTTGATTGGGATACGCAATGCCTCGCATACAAGGTGCATATCCTTGTCTCTTGTTGTCGCGCAGCGCAGCAGTAGTCGAGACGACTAGTCTGCAGCATCATCGCCGCAGGAACCCGAAGCGCCACTGATGGTATCTGCAGAAGAGACTGCACTGCAGAGGCATACTCTACTCCGTACGCATCATGTCATGTTTGACGGCTCGTCTGCCATCTTGACTGGCCTCCCCTTCTGCAAGAGTTGCGGTTTTTTCTCTCGAGGTTTTTTCATCTTACACGGGGGCCCCGTGGGTCTCGTCTCGCTCACTCGCATTGAGGCCAAGCCAAGGAAGAGCTGGCTGGTTGGCTTACAGTACTGTATCTGCATGTCGACCAACGGCTTCTTCAAGCCCTACGATGGGCCTTTGAGCACAGAATCACATCGAGTGTAAATGCCGATTACGTTTTCGTCGATGGATGGAGCTTTTAGAAAGCCTCTTTGTTCCCCTTTGGCACACCCAGACTGGCCAGCCAAGTCGTGCATGTCATAGGGCTTTGCTGATCTTCAAGGGTGCCCTCGTTTGGCTCGTTTCTGATTTCCCTCAGGTACCGCCCTTTCCGAGCGAGGAATATTTTACAACACGGCATAGGTTGTAAATGTGAAGAAAGCCAAGCGTACCAGATCATCTGCCGAGCCTTGTCGCGTGGAAGAGGCGCGTAATGGGCCGAGTTTGACCAGATGGCGTCGTCTAGGCCATGTGCCAACAGAGAGGGTTGACTACTTGCTCTCTCTTTGTTGTTGGTCGACTGCCACCCTTCGTCACTTCACATCAAAGAGCAAGCCGTTGGGCCTTGGACAAATCGAGGATAGCTTGTGGCATGTTTGCTTATGGTGTCTTCGTAGCTCCTTTATGTGTGTCTATAGTCTCGACGAGTCTGCACCCTCGTCTTCTTCTCCGAAGATATTGAGGAATGCAACGTGCACCTCTTCAGTCAAGTCACTGGCCTGGAGACTACGGCCTTTCTTGGCAAAGGCTAGACGAGAGCACTCCTATTGATGGTGAGCATGTGGTTCTTCAATGCGGTGCTGACAGATGCATCCAGTTCAGGAGCCAAGTCACTCTCGAAACAAAGAAAAGGAGATCAACCTACTCTTGTGATAGCGGCACCACCGAAAGCTGCCAGCCCAACCAGTTCATGCTCGCCGAGAGCATTCTGGCCTACATCCCAAAGACGGTCGAGGTAGGCTTTCCTCCACCCCAAGAAGGTTGCAATGGATCCCGTCAGGGTATCTCCCTGTCCACCACTTCTCTTCCTACCACCCTGGAGATCGACCGTAAGGGTTGTCTCGCCGTTGGAGATGTAGTCCTTGGCACCCTTCTGAATAACTGTTACGCCCTTGAGCGTCTTGGCTAGAGCCTCGACACGTGCCGTCTCGCTCGCATCTTCGCCGACGTCGACCTTGAGCGCCTCGCACAGCTTGGCAAACTCGACGACGTTGGGAGTCAACACCGCGCCATCGTAACCTCTCACCAGGCCCGGATCCTTCTGCACCAGTATCAGAGCATCGGCATCCAGCACCACGGGTGTGCCTCGATTGCGCGCGGCGCGGATGACGCGTGCTACGGTAGCATGCATCAATGGATCGCGGCCGAGACCGGGCCCGACGACGAGGACGTGCAGCCGCGGGAGCAGGTCGATGATCTGCGCCGATATGTGCTCTGGGTCAGAGTCTGGGTCCTTGGATGTGTCCCGGGTCGCCGGGTCTTGGTTCGGGTTCGGGGCCGGGCTCTGACGCATCAGAGGATGGACCATGAGGTTCGGCGAGTATGACTTGATGACGGTCGCGGCTGCGGGTGTGCAGATGACGTGGGACTGCGAGGAACATTGGTTAGCCAAGTTTTATATCCCAGTGTTAAGGAGTTGCTACTCGCCATATCGCATCCTAATCTTGCGCTCGCCATTGCTGAAAAGTACGGCGCACCCGTGTAGTTCTCGCTACCTCCTATGACGGCCACTCGGCCCAACTGGCCTACTCAGATCAGTCAGTCAGTCCACGCCGGCTGAGCCGCGAGAGTACGAACCCTTGTGGAATGATTCTAGCATCGGCGGGATGATGCGCCGCACCTTGGCCAAGACATTTTTCGTAGCGGCAGACATGTTGAGGTCCTCGGTAGACATTGCAGGATCTAGAAGTTGGTGATTTGTGTTGGAGAGAGGTCAAGTTGGAGTCGTTCGTTCCGAAGGTGGGGGATGATCTAATTGGGATGGTTGCAGTCGGATCAGAGGGAGAGCACAATTGAGACTTTCGAGACAATTAATTGACTCTTTCTTTGAAAAATGGGCAAGGTGGTCATGTCTGAGGATCAATTGATGTTAAGCCTGTTTTTAACGTCTTGACAATTCATGATGTCACTGTTGCGAGAACTTCAATAAGCTTCCACTCTCACGTGGATCAAGAGCTCTAACGTTACACGGGAACGGCAAAACACATCTAACTCGTCTAAGGTTAAGATTTCACGATGAACAGACTTGTACAAGAATTCCAAAATGATAGGCCATGTTTTTAGAACTTTATTTACATTATTTACAAGTTTTATTCTCATTATAATCATAATAATCATCATCCTGACGGTGCCTAGGGTAGGCATACTCGCACTTGGCCCGCAGGGGGGGGGGTTGTGGACGATTTCAGGATATGGAGTAAACCGAGGGCAAAGGTCAACGGCGATTGGGATAAGATCTCGTGAAATTCCTCTTCTTCCCCCAGGATAACCTTGAAGATAGGGCATACATACCACTCCGGTGCCTCGACGGTGATAGTACTCCAAGTGTAACCATCCACCAGATCACGGAGCTCCTGAGTGGTCTCCATGTTTCGCTCGTGGTATCTCAGAGATAAATGAGAAGAGCGGAATGCTCACATGCCGATAAAGGCCCTTGTGTGCGGCTGTCCGGGTCCAGTTGGAGTGACCTGCCGGTTCATTGGTCGTACTCTCGGAATTCGTCTTGCTTGGACTCCGTAGTCACTGTTGGTACCAGAGCCGATATATAGCTTTGGTGGGCATCCTGGTTTCTCGAACAGAAGGGCGTAAACTGCCCACACTTTGTCGATAGGTGATGGGAGTCAGGTTGACTTCAGGACATTGAGGAGGCCGGGAGTAAAGGTGAGCGGCGACTAAGAGGAGATCTGATGGAATGCCTCTCCTTCTCGGGTGACGTTGTAGATGGGGCATCTAAACCACCCAGGCGCTTCGGCGGTGTTTGAGTGGTCTCCATGTTTCGCTCATGGTATCTCAGAGATCAATGGGAGGAGCGGAATGCTCACGAGCACAGCCCTTTGATGAATTCGGTGGTGCCCATCTTGAGCTTGCGGTGCCTCAAGAGATGATGAAGGAGAGAAGATGATTCACGATGGAGAGCTTCAAGCTCTCATTCAGGTCAAGAGCGATGGGAACTGAGCTAACACCAGAGGGACAGGACGCATGCACTGACTCCTCTAAGGCTATGACTTAATAATCAATGAATTTATATAAAAACACCAAAATAATGGGTAAATTTTTCAGTCTCAGGCTTTGTAGATTATCTATCAATTTTACTACGTCTTCATCATTCTTCATCATCATCCTTAGACGAGGATTTCTCCGACATCGCTCCCCCACACAGAACACCGCTACTGCAACAGCTCAACATACAGAGTCAACTCCAGTCTCGCTTGGGAATAGGTGGTAGGAACAATCTTTAGGAAAGTTGGAACAAAAGGAATCGAGGGCGTTCATTGAGTTTTGTGCTCTATTTTACAAGTGGCAATACGACGGGTGAATCTCCCTCAACTCATCCCGTCGTTCCTATCAGGCGCGACCCCTCGACTATTCCCTCCGCCTCAAGAGAGAAAACACGACTACAGTTATTCGGTATAGATAGCGACATCCCCAAAAGCCCCCGTTATTCTCCGCGCAAGATGCTTTTGATTATACTTAACCCAGGAAGCTCTTGACGAATGTCTGGACGACGTCACGGAGCTTGGCCTCGGTCTCCTTGGAGAGGGCACCCTCCTTGTCAATGGTGGCAATGAGGTCGGCCTCGTTGGTCTTGAGGTGGGCAAGGAAGTCAGACTCCCACTGGAGGATCTTTGCGACGGGAACGTTGTCAAGGTAACCGTTGACACCGGCGAAGATGAGGGGAACCATCTCGTTGACGGCCATGGGGGAGTACTGCTTCTGCTTGAGGAGCTCGGTCAGCTGTAGAGTGATTAGCATCTGTTTTCTTCTGGATCAATGGGTTCAACTTACACGCTCACCACGGCTCAGAGTCTGCTTGGTGGCGGCATCCAGATCGGAACCGAACTGGGCGAAAGCAGCGACCTCACGGTACTGGGCCAAGAAAAGCTTCAGGGAACCAGCAACCTGCTTCATGGCCTTGAGCTGGGCAGAGGAGCCGACACGCGAGACGGAAAGACCGACGTTGATGGCAGGTCGGATACCCTTGTAGAAAAGCTCAGACTCCAGGAAGATCTGACCATCAGTGATGGAAATGACGTTGGTGGGAATGTAGGCAGACACATCACCACCCTGGGTCTCAATGACGGGAAGGGCAGTCATGGAACCACCACCGAGCTTGTCGTTCATCTTGGCAGCACGCTCGAGGAGACGAGAGTGCAGGTAGAAAACGTCACCGGGGTAAGCCTCACGTCCAGGGGGACGTCGGAGAAGCAGAGACATCTGTCGGTAGGCGACGGCCTGCTTGGAAAGATCGTCGTAGATGACGAGAGAGTGTCGGCCGTTGTCACGGAACCACTCACCAATGGAAGCACCTAGTCGAACAGTTAACAAGTTGTTCCAGTGTTGTTCTGAAGCGTAACAACAGTTGTTGCGATGTGTTGTGATGTGTGGTTCTGAAGTTTAGGATATCCCATTTGTGGATGATCCATGTGGCAGGAGCGTCCAGTCCAGGAAATAATATCCACTGAACGACTACACAAAGAAAAACAAAGGGCAGGAGCAATTTTGAAGTAGCAGGTTACATACCGGTGAAGGGAGCGAGGTACTGAAGAGGAGCGGCCTCGGAGGCGGTGGCAGCAACGACGATGGAGTACTTCATGGCGTCGTTCTCCTCAAGGGTCTGGACAAGCTGGGCGACGGTGGACCGCTTCTGGCCGACGGCAACATAGACACAGTAGAGCTTCTTCTTCTCGTCGCTGCTGTTGTTCCAGCGCTTCTGGTTGAGGATGGTGTCGAGACCAACGGCAGTCTTGCCGGTCTGACGGTCACCAATGATCAGCTCACGCTGGCCACGGCCGATGGGGACCATGGCGTCGATGGACTTGAGACCAGTCTGGACGGGCTCGTTGACAGACTTTCGGGGCAGAATGCCGGGAGCCTTGAGCTGAGCACGGCGTCGCTCCTTGGTGGGGATGGGACCCTTGCCGTCAATGGGGTTGCCGAGAGCGTCGACGACACGGCCGAGCATCTCAGGGCCGACGGGGATATCCACCTAGAGGGTTTGTGTAAGTCTATATGATCGCATACCAACGGTTGAGGTGGGGTTGTGCTTACAATCTCGCCGGTACGCTTGACAGTCTCACCCTCCTTGACGAGACGATCGGAACCGAAAAGCACAACACCGACCTGGCCGGCCTCGAGGTTCATGCACATGCCCTTGACGCCAGAGGCGAACCTGTTGTTGGTTGTTAGATGCAGCTCCATGATCGGAGTCCGATCGGCACTTACTCGACAAGCTCCTCAGCCTGGACGTTGGCCATGCCGTGCACACGGGCGATACCATCACTGTAGATGCATAGTCAGTATCGATTGAGTCCCAATTGCATCTTCCCAGGGCATCCGGAGGGGCGGAGGCGTGGTATGGTGTCGTGGTGTGTTGCGATGTGATGCTACAAAGAGCTCACAGGATCCATCCCACAGCCTCGTTCCGGATGCTTCCTAATGATCCACATACCCGACGGAAAGGACACGGCCAGTCTCAGCGAGACCGGACTCCTCCTGGACACCACGGATTCGCTGCTCGAGGATGGAAGAAACCTCGGTGGGAGTAGCCTTGGCGTCGGAGGCGTAGTATCGGGCAGCGTTGATGGCGGCGGGTGCGGCATTTCGGACCTGAGTGGTGAAAAACAAGTTAGCCGAAGCCCGAAAATGGGACGGCGGTATGAGCAGCGACAGCGGGCCAAAACAGCTAGAAAAAGCTCTTGCGGTCGATGGAAGCTTGGTCCGACGACCCAATTGAGCTCGCACGATGGATTGGCGATGGTGCAGGCTGTTTGGAGTCGCTGGTCGATGGCTCTGAGGCCGATTCGGGGCTCGGGGGAGCACGACTTACCGCGGCGACCCTGCCAGCAGCAGAGACAGCGCCGACGGCGCGCGTCGACTGTCGGAGGGCGTTCCGGAACATATTAAGAGAGGTACAGGAGGTTTGGAGATGAAAGGAGAGCAATTGCAGCCAGGTGCAATTGGAGGGAGGGGAGATTGGGGAGTGCGGTGCTGCCTTTGCAGGAGAGCAAATGGAGTTTTTTGAGGAAGGACGGTGATGGAGAGCAGAGTCTGTCTGAGGGATAAGGTGGGGCTCAGCTGGTCCGACCGCCCAATCAGGGCCCACTGCGCGGTTTTGCCTGGAAATCCCGAGGCAGCCTTAACAATTTCTTAGCTCGCTTTCTTCTAGCCGCTCCATTTCGGAGCTTCATTTCGTCCGCCGAGCTGACGTCCGACATCAATTGCAGGTGTCGAGAGCTGCTCTGGGGGGTCTAGGGGGTCAATTGATTAGATAGAGGCCTCGTCTACATGTCAATTGACTCGATCTGAGATCCCCAGATCTCCCTCACGTCCCTCCGGGCGGGCTGCTGGCGCCGCGCCGAAACTCGCATCTCAAGCAACTCCCGTACCGCCGACCGACCGGCATTACCCGGGTAGGCCTAGACAGTTAGTGCCTGAGAAATGCGGTACTGAGATGGGCCAGGGGATGTCGGAGGAGCTGTTTGACCCAACGAGCTTCCATTTTTGCGGTGGAACCCTGGTGCTGGCCTGGCGACCGGCTACGGAGCAGGACAGAACAGTGGGAGAATAGCAGCGACGCAAGCTTACAAGTAGCCAAGACAAAGCAACAAGGCCAACTGACCCCATCCATCCATTGATCAATCAATCGCAAGCTGGGGTGGATGAGGTTGTCGTGGCCCGCGAATCCCGCCTTTGGTCCGTGATTTTTCCGGCTCAACCGTTTCATCTCTTTGTCATCAAGAGTGTGCATCGTCCACGAGGGTCAAGGAAGAACGAGACATTAGAAAGAAACTGTATGGAAGAGATCTAAAGCCTTGCCTTTTGTTAGTATATATCTGTATAATTTGAGTATATGTTGTAACAATTTTTCTATAACATTTGAGAGGCTTTAGACTGTCCTTCACCGTCGTTGTCGGTGTCGGTGTCTCGTTTATTTCCGTGCTGTCTTACAACAAATGTGCCCCATGTCCCCAAGTAAAGTTATCAGATGTTGAATCTGGGGTGCACCTCCGCATTGTGGAATTGGTCTACAAATTTTCGGGGTTGTTGTTTTCACGACGTCGATGCTCTCTTGTTGAAATCCTACCATGACAGCGCATCATCTTTGCAAAGTATAACATTACGACATAACAGTCGGTGAGTTGTGGATAATGATCAGAGCAGGATCACATCCTCGTCTGACACTCTCGAGTACATCTGGCTTCATCGTCGAAGTCCCGACGCAATCTACGATATTCATACTTCTAATGGCCTGATGACGCCTCTCAACAAAGACATCATGTGCCAGAAGCAGAGCTTCAAGTCCCATAGGGACATTGTTCAACACGTCTCACGTAGACGCAAAAACGATAGGCCAAGTAGACAAAATACCAATAATCTGGCAAGAATGATGGCATATGTCACATTCAGAGTGAATATCGGAAAGCCGGCAGAATGCCGGTCGGTCTCTCAGGCCGTGGCTCGACTGAATTCGGTCGAGCTGATGCAGCAGCAAAAGGCAACAAAATACATGCCCCATGTGATTTTTCCCCTCAATATTCGCCGTGACCATTCCGTTTAAAGACAAATAAACCATTCAATCCATTTATCGGACAATACCGTCGAAGCGAGACTTGAACCACTTGACGGTCTCGTCACGCTTGATGCGGTGGCCGGCACCGATGCGGCTCTTGGTGCGTCGTCGGCGGGTGACGCGCTCACCAGGTCGGGTCATGCAGCAGTAGAAGTCCATGCCGTAGATACCGATCGAGGGATCGTACTTGATACCAAGATCGATGTGCTCGCTGATACCGAAGCCGAAGTTGCCGGTCTCGGAGAAGTTGCGCTTGCGGAGCTCGTACTCCTTGACCTTGAGGCCACGCTCGAGAATCTCCTCAGCCTTGGGACATGTTAGCACCTGGTCTCGCCTCGTCGTCTTGTTGATTTGTTCGCAATTACCTTGGGGCCTCGGACGGTGACGTGGACAGCAATCTTTTCGTTACGTCGGATACCGAAGGTACGGACGGTGTAGCGGGCCTTGCCTGTGGAAAAATTCGGTCAACAAAAATCGCATCGCCTCGGTTCGTGATGCGCAAAAACTTACTGTAGACGGGGGTCTGACCAGAAAGCTGCTCGAGCACCTTGGCGGCACGGGTAAGTCTGTCACCAGACTCTCCGACGGAGATGTTCAGAACGAGCTTCTGAATCTTGAGCTCCCGCATGGGGTTGCTGGTCTTCTCGGACGCCATTGCTGCGGTTGATTAGTCGGACCTGGTGATGAAGTTGTCTGTCGAAGATCGCGAGGTTGCGGAGAGTGGGATTTGAGATTTTGTGAACCTATAAAAAATTTGAGGGTTTCTCTGCCCTCAAGCGAGCCGTGTGCCAAAGTGGGTACGAGACTATGGCAAATACGGCCTAGCGTAAGTTCGGTACATTGTCGGTGTACCTCTCAGCCTTCTCCATCAGGCTCCGCAGATTTTGGACATCATCCTCACCTTCAGAGCTCCAGGCATTGAAGGCTGCGATCGCGCGCGCAAGAGCTCCGCGATCAACCCCCAATTTTTGAAATCAAGAGGCACTGCGCTAGCTAGTCCTCAAAACCACCGCCAAGATGTCAAACAAGCAAGGAAAGATGGTATGTTCTTGTACTCCCTCGTCACGCGTCGAGTCCTCTTTGTTGTTAAGATGCTAACCTCTTTGCTCTCCAGGCCGGTTACGTACGTATACCCTGACGAGCTCATGATGCTCTACTGCTTCATGCTCCGCGATTGCTTGTTCCAAGCTAACGCTCTCGATACAGATTAACTGGCGGATGCGGGTTACCCTCAATGATGGCAGGGCAATGACCGGTCAGATGCTTGCCTTTGACAAGGTTCGATATATCACTTGACCACGGCTTTAAACCAGAACTAACCATATCATAGCACATGAACCTCGTCCTCGCCGACACCGAAGAGTTCCGACGCGTCAAGCGCAAGCAGAACAAGCCTGCTGCCCCTGGCGCGAGTGGTTCCGCGACGCAAACCATCGAGTCGGAGGAGAAGCGAACTCTGGGTCTCACCATCGTCCGAGGCGCTCACATCATCTCCCTCTCCGTCGAGTCGCCTCCTCCTGCCGACCCTAGCGCTCGACTTGGAAAGAGTGCCCCTGGTGGAATTTCTTCTGCTCTGGCGGCTGGTCCCGGTGTCGCTCGTCCTGCTGGCAGAGGAGCTGCCCCCCCTTCTTTGGCTGTACGCATCCCTTGTTACGTCAAAGTTATCTAGCAAGTTACTGACTCTTCTTAGGGCCCTGCTGCTGGCGTTGGTGGCGCTCCCCCTCCTGGTTTCCCTGGCTTCCCCGGTGGCCCTGGATTCCCAGGTGGTCGAGGTGGTAAGTTTGCCAACTCTCGCTATCGAAGAAGATATTCTAATTATTACCAAGCACCCCCTCCTGGATTCCCTGGGAACTTCCCTCCCCCTCCAGCTGGATTCCCCGGAAACCCTCAGTTCCCGCCTCCCGGCTTCAACCCTGGCGGTCCCCCTCCTCCTGGGTTCCAGCCCTCTTCGAGAAGATAGGTTATGTAGGCGCTGGATACTTAGGGTAAACTTAATGGTCTGAGAGGACGGACGGACACGGACATTGCGATACCGTCACCAAGAACGTCTGGCTTGCCCTCCGAATCAGAGAACCGTGGGCGCAGGAAGAGATGTCGAGTTATGAGTTTGGGTCATACAAAAATGTATGTGAAATTTCCTCACGGAGTTCTACCGTCCTGGCATCAATGTTAACAAGACTTGCCAAGACCTTTTTACGGAGCACATGAGGCGCATTCATGGTGTAAGGGACTCGGGAGGTTTCGTTTCGTTTCATGGTGATGAGATGATAAAGTATATGAGTGACGGGCTACACGCCTAGATGATTATTTGAATACAGGAGATACCTCCTATATGACATCCTGTGAAGACATTGAGAAATCAATCAAGTCAAGCTTGCTAGTGCTGACTAATGCTTGACTATGTATGAACGCCTCCATTCATCACTCTTACAGCATGAACGTGAATTTTCATGACACAATCCTCGATGCACCTTTCAGATCTTAGGACACAATCATGACCGATTTCACATTCGTAGTTTCAGATGGCATCTCAAAACGACCTTCAGCGTCCACCAGAAGCCACGCAGTCAAGACCGGTTTACAACGCAAGAGTCGAGCAGTAGATCCTGGAGGGTCCAAACATTCTCAACTCACCATCAGACAAAGAGATACGCTTAAGGGTCGATTCAGGGTCTCTAACGGGCCGAGCAAGTCTCAGCCGGTCTCGAACAAGGAGAAACAGCCCGCTAAAGCCTCGAAACTAGGGACTGTCCAGTCACGGCTCACCAAAGACTCTGTCAACTCACTAGGGCATGCCACCGCTGACCACCTTGACGCCGGTAGTCATCCCAACACGCCATGGGATATTATCAAAGCTCCCAGCCAAGGCCGAGGAGATCCTTTCAGCGCGTTTCCTATTCCTCTAACTGACAATGATGACAAGTTAATCAGATTCTGTACGTCGACTCAGGGGTAAACCGTTCCTCCTCATTAACAGGGGTAGTCATTTCTCGATTCGACCTTCACGCTACCATTGCTTACATCCGAAAGCAATGGTGGGAAGGCTACGCTTTTTCAGATCCCCTACTCATGCATACAACATTGGGCCTAGCAGCAGCTCTCTGGTCACAGTTGTTGCCGGATCCCAGAAAGGTGGCGAACGAGGGATGTAAGCAAAAGGCACTGGTAATTCAGGGCGTTCGAGAGAGACTTGCTCGGGGCGTCAACGACATGGTACTGATCGGGACAATCGCCAATCTTGCCAACATTGAGGTTGGGGCATTTTGCTACAGTCTTTACATGGTGCTGACTATTTGGTAGGGCACTGAAGGAAATTATGAAGTTGCTCGTGTGCACTTGAGAGCTGTTGATCTATTGATCCGAGCGAGACGAGGCTATGATGAACTCAAGGAGAATGTCAACGTAGCTCGTGTGATAAACTGGTGGGTTCGTCGAAGGAGATCAACCCCATCTCTAACATTAATAGGTCCGACATCCAAGCCGCGATTGGGCTGGGCACGAAACCCATACTTCCCATGATCCTTACCATGGACATGATATCACTTCCACTCCGTATACTTGAAGCCGCCGAAACCCCGAGCTTAGCGCATTTAGGAGTTTTCGAGTCTAGTATCGACAACACAGCCGTTCAAGACAACTTCTCGCTTGTGCGGCAGGCGCAATATTCGTTACAATCGGAAAACGTGCCCATGCAGGACTTTCGTGTACTCATCAATGTTGTTGACCACCATCTTCAGACAACACTAGGGGGTGATGATCTCACGTCTCAAGGGCGCATCCTCGTGACAGCAGCACACGCCTTTTTTTACTTGATCATTCGGGAACTAGTCCCAAGCCATCACTTACCTCGAGCGATTCTTGAACGCCTTCGAGAACAATTGCAGGAGGGTTTTCTGCTCCTTGCCAGTCAGCCAGTGTTCCAACCAGGGTTACTCTGGTGTTTGATGATAGGGGCATCTGCAGCTTCTGAGTCTGGAAAAGACTGGGATTTCTTTTCTGTTCACTTGTCCAGGGCACTCAGCGTACTAGGTGTTTTGAATTCTTTGGAGCTTGAAGTTATATTAGCTGACTTTTTATGGCATGAGAAGTTTCCTGGGAAGTTTCTCGCTCAGTATGGTCAAAGGCTGTTTCCGCTCATGTTGGGGGCTTCATAAGGGGATACTTCATGAGGGTAAATCATGGGCCAAGAGTTGGAAGCCTAATTGGAGAGATGAGTCTCATGGTAGAACCCTTGAAAGAGTCCACTTGATATGTCATATCTTGAGAGGGAGTTTCCTTGCGCATTCTCTCAGTGGGGGGATAAGGCGAGATCTACCTCAGGGGTGTATTGGGAACAACCAACACTGGCAAAAAAAAGTCCATCTACTGTAGTAACACTTATGACCTAAGATTTAGAGCTGCTGTTGTCTTTGCAATTCATGTCCAAACAAAGTTGAATTCTAGGTTCCTAACTAAGGCTCGTTTATCGAATCAATGCGCCTGATCAACAACCCCCATTACTTGACCCCCATAACCCAGAGAAAAGAGAATGCCCATCCTTCAATAACCAATACTTACAAACTCCCAGCGCCCAACCATACCACTAACTATTCAAGAGTCTCTAACTCAAATACCAACAGCATGGCTGAAAACTCTTATGGCCAACTGACTCAACAGCTTGGCCCTGTCATCTTGAGGGAGTTCCTGCGAAGAAAAGTCAGCTTGAACTTATACAACAGTGTATAAACAAACATACCTGGAACACGGCATATACGCTCTTGCCCCTGGCATCCCGAATAGCCCCTAGCCTGTTTCCCGCCACAGCTCCAGCGACCATTCCCGGCACGTTGGCAACGATGAAGCCCAGGGCGCCGCCGCTCACGCCGCCCAGCATTCCCCAGAACTTGCTCGTGGGGTGGTTATCCCCTCCCTCGGCCATGCCCTCCTCCCGCATCATCTCCTCAAACACGTCACTGAACTGGGCATTCTCCGTCTGTTCTCGGTCCTGCGCGTTGGCAGCTCCACCGCCGGCCTGGTTGGTGAAGAAGTTCCATGCCCATGAGTATGCGTTCTGGGGTGGTGCTCCCTCCTCACCCTCGGGGATGTCTTCCTCGAAGGGGTCGGCGGGTGTGCTCGTGTTGAAAAGCTTGCGCTGGGCATCGTACTCGCGGCGGCGGGTGTCATCAGAGAGAGTGTAGTAGGCATCGTTGACGAGCTGGAACTTGCGGGTTCGTTCGGCTCGGTCTGGGGAGGTGCTGGCGACGCGATCGGGGTGCGTCTTCAAGGCAGCACTGGTGAGAGACGTCAGTAAAGTTTCAGGTGCGATATCTCAGACATACCGCTTGTAGGCATCTCGGATCTGCTGAGTGGTAGCAGTGTCAGAGACCTCAAGGATGGCATCTAAAGTATTCGCCGTGTTAGCTGTCGGCGCATTCCATGGTGGGGTTGCTGTAGAACTCACAGTAGTCTGGGGGAGCTCCGGTAGCCATTCTTACACTGTAGACGAGTATAGGGAACGAAGAAGTGATTTAGCGAGTAGTTTTTCTAGGCAAAGATTCAAGGTAGAGGCCAGGTTGTTACTGAAGTAGGTAAATTTGTATTGGTGGTAGGTAAGTACCAAGTTGAGAGGCCGTTATCCTCGAAGCCAAAAAGTGTCAACGTCATTGTGGCGGTGCACACGTGGCTGCAGCCAAGGTTCATTTTCAACCCCAGGTCCATGAACCACCAGACCCTTCCCCCATGAACCAAATTTTGATCCCCCAAGATGAACTAGGTAGGTAGTTGCTTAATAAGTGGTAGCTGTTGTGTTGTTGTTGGTTTGTTTGAGAATTTGACTCAAATCATTAAAAAATCGTACGCCGACTCGTATGGTATGTGTGTATGCAGCCCCCCAACCCATTCTAGAACCGCCAACTCCAAAGGACACCGTATCACGATCCAAACTTCAGCCAGTTCCTTGCTCCAAGTACAGCTGCGCCCTCGAGAGGGCATCCGAGGTGATAGCATCCGCATCCCCCTGCCGTCCGGCCTTTTGGTAGTGTGCGGCGAGCACCCACATGTCGCGGATCACGCGCAGGTTGTTGAGCGTGCCATGGGCCGCCTCGCGCTTGTAGATGGCGTACTGAAGGTTCTGTTCAGCCGTGTCCCACTCTTGTCTGTCCTGCTGAACCCGGGCGAGCATCTTGCGCGCGTACGCGTGGAATCGATCGCTTGATCTAGACCCCATCCCCGTGTCGGAGCTCGTGTGGTTGAGGAGGTTGAGTGCCAGCTCCTCGGCCTTCTTTTTGTCGCCCACGTCCATCTGCGTAAACTCCAGTCGCAGCGCCTCTATTCGTAGCCGGTCAGAGTCGTCCACCGTGGGGCCGTGGTCTTGTGCCTCGGCCATTGTTTCGAGGGCGTGGTACATGGCGTCCTGCCTCTTGGCGAGCTCGCTCCCTTTGCGCAGCCGCGTCCGTCCATCCCAGATAAGTTGTTCGTAAAGCCAGAGCCGTTGTGGATCTGAAGATTCAATGTGCTCGGCCAGCATGTCGACGTTTCGCATCCAGGCCTGACGTAGAATATGGCATAAGTAACTCCTCCCTTGATCTGACTGATAATCACATGCCCGTAGTTGTTGCAGAATCCGGAGGAGTGGGTGTTGAGCTGGTAGTTGTCGTTGTGCCAGAATAGTAGCATGATCCAAGAATAAACCCAAAAGTTGAAGATGCCCACGATCCACCATGTCAAAGATGGTGTCTAGAACGTGCCATACAAGGTCCGGGTGGTCCTCACTGAGGACAAACTCAAGCACATAGAAGCCTCTCCGTGCAGCCAAACCTGCAAGGTTCCCCTTCCCGTGGTACCACAGATCGAAAACAAGCTCAAAAGTCCGGTACATTGTCCGGCTGTCCTGGATAGGGGGGTGATTTGGATTCGCCAGATATCTCGACATGGGATCCGACGCAACGGGGTACGTGTCCAGCTTGGACTGACTCCATGAGAAGACACTACCGAGAACCTGCTCGAGATTTGCGTAGGGCCCTACCGTGTTAGGGGGCCGGATGAGGACCATGGAGGTATCATTGACCTCTTCTGGAGATTGCTCCTCAGGCGATGAGGAGGCCACAGTCTGATCGTCGACTGTCTCTGTCTCTGCTGTTACTGCACTCTGACAGTATGCCTCGGCAATCTGCGCAGGAGTGGAAGCTGTGGAACCCGAGGGGCTCTTGCGATATGTGCGCTTCCTGAGATTCCACTTCTTTAAGCGCTTCTTGAACATTTGCTCTCTATTCCCGGAGCAAAAGACAAAGGACGCGAATCAGCTCAGCTCTTTTTGATTTCTACTTATTAGTCATAAAGGCTTCACTCACGTCGCTGCAAAGCCGTGCCTCGCTTGCAGGATGGCCATGGTCTCGTTGAGCTTGCGGTTGTCGCGTATGTACAACCTCTTGATGACCTCGCGCATGGCCTCCCACTCCTCTTCGGTGTGCTCCTTGGTGTAGGTCCTGTCGTCCACCGCCGGCGGGCAGCCCGGGAGGCGGGGGGCCAGGACCGGCAGAGTGGTGGACATGATGGGATCATGAAAGCGGCCAGACAGGGGGAAGAGACTCGGCGGCCGAGATAGACAACGGCGGAGAGTTGATGAGCTGTACGGTGTCTGTTCCTGTCTAGCTGTTGCAAGATCCGGTTGGCAGCGTCGGCATCGGCATCGGCATCGGCATGCCGGACCGTTGTGTGTGCATGGCGAGCGGGATCGATCTCGACTTGTCAAAGGCGCCTCCTCCTCCGCCTCATAGTCTGGTACATCACGTCGTTTAAGAAGGGTTCAGGGCCGGCTTCGTCTGATTGGGCGAGATAGTTCCCTGCATGAGGAGCATCGTCTAGGCCGGTTGTGGTAATGGTCCAGAGTTTATTTGCCAGCCCTAGGGCCTGGAATCAAGCCCATACCTGGTGCCAGCCACTGACCAAGTGCTAAAGAAGGTGAAGTTTGGTGAATGTCGTGCCAAATTCTCCCGCATCTTTAACCTCTCCAAGAGTAGAACATTCGTGAGCGTCAGGGCGTGGCCCACAACTTTAATTCAACTGGATGAGCCCAGAACCCCCACCTTCCGGAAGCAACCCACATGGTGTCTTTAGAACCGCAGCCCCCGGATAGTGCTGCCGTTTTGGGTTATGGTGATGACCTCACAAGCAACTCCGATGGTTTTCGGATTGTGCATTGAACATTTGTTCTTGAAACCTGATTAAAGGTTGCCACTAGTTCTGACATGATTGTTTACCATTTCTTGTATCTACAAGCGATTAGGCAACTCACATAGTCGAATACGACCTTTTGCTACAGCCCAAAACTAACCTGGCACCCAGCTATCAAAGTCGAGACCCAACACCCTCGTAACTCCGCGAATCACAACCCACGCGATTCAGGAACATGCTCGTCGATCAAACTACACGATCATGTGTTTCAATTTCAATTCATGGTATCATCCAGTTTCGCTCTGATACTCCATTTCCCCATACCATCAGAAAAAAAAAACACCATACCCAACTCTCCCATCAGCCACGCCAAGAAACCTCCCGAAACGCCAAATAAGCACCTTCCCATCCAACGCCATCGATACCAAGCTTTCGACTAGAACATGTTCCAGATGTTTCGACGTTCCTTGGCCCCAGTCCGTAGCCAAGCTTGTTGGCTACGGAATCCATTGCTGCAGGGGTCAAGTGCTTGCGTCAACTGGTGCGTGTGTTTCCAGGATCCCGGATTTCGCTGAATTCCAAATTGCCATCGCTCATTCGTCGTGTTTCGAGTTCCTCCATAAACTCCCCTTGCCAAGTCATCCCAAGGTCAATAATGTCTGAGTCGTGTTCGATATTGATCCCAGCCTTCCATGTCATCCACCCCTAAAAAGATCGGTACTTCCATAGTAAACTTGCGCCTTCGACTTGCAGCTGCAGAGTCTCGACTATTGGTGGCTTGTCTCGTAATCGTTTCGTCAGCGTCGAGTGCGCAGCCTTTAGGAACCGCCTCTTGAACCGTCTCCAATCCTCGTTGGTAGGTTTTCGGTTCAACTCTGCCGCCTCCTCCTCGCTATCGGTCCCGCTCTCGCTCAGATCGTCATCGTCCTCGTCAGCCTCCTCCGTCTGGAGGGGGTAGTACTGAAACTCATTCTGGTGAAAGTGCCACGGGTTGTGGATGTTGATCCCCAGCTCATTGTCAAATTTGAACGAGTAGTTGTGGTGAAAGAGCTGCAGTCCGTAGGGCCATTCAGCCACGGGAGGATTTGGATGCGTACACTGAAACTCCTCATGGACGACAAATAGGATCTTTTTCAGTCGTGGGAATCGGCGAAGCTTCTTGATAAACATGGTCATATTGTTCCTCGATACCTTTCCACTGAGCATAGGGTGAAAGATTCCTGTCGCAAAGCCATACGACGTCCCGAGTGCCACTTGGCGCATGTTGTCTCTCATAAAGTCCACTTGTGAAAGAAAGTGCAGGGCCCTTAGAAGTCGCCTGATGAGTAGGTAGGGTTCAAGCAGGACGACATCTCGTACAGAGTCGATGTACTTTGTTGTTCCAGATAACGCCAGCCGCTTGTAGCGATGCAGCACATATGCCCGCGACTCTCTGCATACGGCGGCCAGCATAGGCGGGGGCTCATTGGAACTATTCGCAAACGTGAGCCCTGCCGATGCTGGAGTTTTGAAGTTGGAGTGCGGAGTATCGAGGACTTCAAAAACCCGCGGCTCTGGTAGGGCATATGCCCATACCATGGACCGCAGCTCTCCTGGTAGTTTGACAAAGGACGGGAAGCTCGTCGACATTTCTTCCTCGCACGATGGAGGATCAAGGTCGAAATTGACTCACCTTAACTCCTCACGATGATACAAATACCCGCCAGGCCAGCCAAGGAGAGGGGGACCATCCTACTATCCCAGCAGAATGGCGTGGCTGCTCACCTCCGCAATCACCCCACGATTTGTCCCCGTATCCTCTAGGCGAGCTCTCCCCGCTAGACAAGTTAAGTCATTCACCTCGGCTTAGTAGAAGTTTGTGTGAATGGATGCCTATCTACCTACGCCATGGAGGATAATGTTGCGTAAACGCCCACGTTTTTGCACGAATGGCGGGGGAGTCTTTTACATCCGCGCTGCTAGGTTGGTGGTGCTCGGGAAGCTTGTTTCGGGTAGAGGCCGATGAGTCCATAGATACTGGACGGAGCAGATATCTTCCGCTGGATAGAGGTTGTCACTGCGACACCGGTTCTTGGCAGGATGCTAGAGAGAGTTGCATTCTTGGCCTCAATGATCTGCGATGTAACTGGTGGCGGCTTGCAGCGGGACGGGCCATGTGCCATTGTAAATGGGATTTGAGGGTGCAAGATAAGTGATGGTGGGCTGATTGAACAACCCACGATGTGTTGGTTGGTGCTCGTCTCGCGAATCACGACTCGGAAATTCCGACACCGGAGTCTTTAGAGACGGAAATAGAGTGACTTGAAAAGCAACATGGATTCGAGGATCTTGAAACGACAAGGAACATCTCGATTGTTGCGTCGACCAACAGCAACTTACATCGGAGTTCGAAAGTCTCACTCCTACCCTGGAGCGGATACCTGGACAACTTGGTCCGACCGGTGTTACATTTAATCCGAAGAGCCCACCTGACTAAGCAGGCTCCAACCACGCGAAGCGGAACCGCATAAAAATCTCGATCGCGAGCTGAAGCTACGCTTCTCTTTTCTCTTTTTCTTCTTCGTGCGGCTGGCATAACCTGAAATTCTTATTCTCCGTGTTGCTCGAATCCCTTATCAATGGATCAAATCGCAGCGTCAGTTGTGCCCCAGATTAATCATAATTGCAGGCCCGCCCTACCATCGCTTGGTTCTGGTGCTTTTGATGCACCTCAGTCGTGGTTGGGAGGCAGGACATATCCAAAACCTATGCTCTCGTGTGAAGTCAAGCTGTGATTGCCTTGCGCAGAAATGCGCACTGAAGTTGAAATGACTTAGAGAATCGCAATGTTGTCTTGGCCAGGAACAAGAGTATGTGAATGCTTGACGAACCGACGTCTTGATCTCTATTCTCTACCTAGACAACGACATTTTGCGCTGCCTCTTTGTTATTGAAACCCCAATTACATTCTCCTTAAGCGCATGGCCATTTCACTCTGAATTGCATTCAGGTGTGTCCTGGTATCATCACAGGAAAAAAAAATATGTGCCAAGCTGAACCCAGATTCTTCATGCATAACATTACTCGTCTTCTCCAACCTTCTGCAGCTTACCCATCTCTCGCTTGGCTCCAGCCTCGCCAATGAGCTTCACCCGATCAAGCCGGACGGTCTCGCCATCACCCTCGCCCTGCTGGACGTAGATGATTAGGGTTGACGTCTTTGTGAACTTGACAAAGCGTAGTCCAACATTGACCGTTCCGTCGTCGTTCCATTCCTCGGCATCAATGTCGATGATCTGTGTGGGCTCGGTGTCGTCGGCCTCGCTGAAGTCGAGGTTGTGGGGACGGTTGATGTACAGGTGGATGATTCCTGGTCGCATTGGCGCATCCTCGTCGTCTTTGGGGGGAAGCGAAGTAAGCTGCGCATTGGTCAGAGTGGTAGTCCAGTAAAAAAACACGGCGCAACTTGCCTGGAGGGTGTGAAGCTTGACGGTCGACTGGAAGGGAATGAACAGGAGCAGCTGGTCGTCGGCACCGCTCTGGACAAAATCCTTGGCCGTTCCCTTGCCATTGCTCAGTCCGCTGGGCTTGGACTTTTCAAACAGAACCCTGACAGAGCCGCTCTCCTCATCTGCGTTGAGGACCTCGAGATCTCGAACTTCTATTTGATCTGTGATGTCGCTGTAGCCTCGCGGGATCTCGGCGCCCTTCCAATTGCCTCCACTGCCAGAGGCGGCGCTCTCGCCGCCGAGCGAGTCCACTTCGGCGGCCAGCTTCTGAACCATGGCTTGGAGTTTGGGAGGATTGGCGCCCTGGACCTTGTCGATCTGCTTTCCGTCCAGGAAGAGGAGGAAGGTTGGTAGAGCCGACACCTGGTATCTCTCAGACAGCTCTCCCTGTTCTTCGCTGTTGATCTTGACAAAGGTCAAGATGTTTTCGCGGGATAGTTCGTTCGAGAGTGATGCGTAAAGGGGGGCGATCTGTTTGCAAGGACCACACCAGTCGGCGTAGACTAGAGGAGGAGCATTAGTTAGCTTCTTTCCAGGCAGAAGGCGAGACGCGTTGCGGTGTTGGACAAGTTGCCGCAAGGACATGGCGGGGCATCTCTGGCGCAGAGGCAGAGGCAGAGGCAGAGGTAGTTACTCACAATCAGCGACGACGATGCGCGACGACTTGAGGAGCGCATCGAACTGCTGCGTAGAGCCTATCACAACGGGACCCTTTGACATGATGAGAGCTTGATTTGCGACGGTTGCGACTGGGAATATGACGGTGTGGCAGAGACAGTCAGGAACGGGGTGAATGCTGATGAGATCCCTCCAATCGCCAGAGCCGGTTGGAGGGGTCATCGCTGTATCGGGGCTGGCGTCATTTGACCAATCACTCGGGTCAAAACTCCCTGCAAACTATCATCGAGTACCTAGTACTTGATCAATTCGTACCTAGAGGTAGGATATGCGACATTTTGTCTTTTTTTGGTTCAGTAAAAAGTCCTTTAATACCTGCTTTGCCTTAGATAGTGTGTCCCATCTTGGATTGCTAGCTTGTGATAGACATGAAGAGATGTCGATCAAGATCTGCTAATAATACACTCTTTCGAGCCCTCAGTTGCCGCCATTGCGGATTGGGACAACCTCAACTACCTCGAAGCAGGGCGGCTGTGCGCCCTGAGGAATCTTCATGTCTTCGTCGGCATACATGGACGCGTAATCTTCTTCGAAAAGTTCCTTGACGACCTCCCAAAGCACAAGTTCCTCCTCGCCCATGAATCTGATCTGGGAGTTATCCGTAACCTTCAAGAAGCGAACGTTGTCGCCCAACGTGTCACTGTGTTGGAGAACCAGCTGGAGTGTCTCGCAGAGTGGGAAGATGCAGCACATGTCATGGACCATATCGAAGCACCATTCGGGGTGCTCATCTAGATCGAGAGCGACATTCTTAATCCAGTGGATGACATGCCCGTTGTCTCTGATCTGGTCCCATTTGATGGCTTGCCTGTCCCACCAGAAAATATCCTTGGATATGTTGAACCAGAGGCTCTTGTAGGGACTTCCGTACGCTCCAAATAGAAACATGCCAATCTTCTTAGAAAGCCTCCGTGCTTCTTTGCAGGCTTGGATTGAGGGTGGTGGTTTGTGATCGACCACGAAGGGAATGACGCCAGGCACAATCGAAGTGGACTTTGTCTTGAAAATCCTTGCTTCTCCGAATGAGTACTCCCAAATGATGGCTCTGATCTCTGGAGGGAGCTTCTTGAAGAGGGGGAAGGTCAAAGGTGTCGGCTCCGTTGTCAAGGTTGTGTCAGCGACATCTTGATGTGCGCTGATGGTTCCGATCTCGGTTCTAGAATGAAGCAGTCTAGAGCCTGGCGTATGTGTCAGAGAGGAAGACATTCATTGATATCGAGGGGAAAGTGATGCGTACCGTTGCCAGTCGTGATGCTCACTTCCTAAGCGAAGACGATTCTAGGCAGAAGACATTGGACTGTTGTAAATGGGAAGGTAACGATATTCCACACGCGGGAGGCCAGAGGAGGGCGGGGTGATTGCGGCGACATGGAAACAGAAGAAAAAGGCGAATGGGTCGAGTGGTGAGTGCAGCAAGAACGAAGTGAGAGGTAGACAGATGTCAGGTTGGGTCTGACCCAACACGGATGATGAGAAGGTAAGTAGAAGACCCGGAATTAGATGGATACCTAGATGCTTAGAAATTTAGGTACCCTAGGTGCCCGGAAGGAACTCGAGGCTGAAGGAGGCCTGAGTGCCTTCCCGGCTGGTCTGGCATTGCAAGGCAGGCGGAAACACCTGGCGTGCCCGATTTATGGACAGTGATTCACTGTGAACCGAGCCTGATATTAATCAAGTTCCTACCTACCTGCTCAGTTCTATTAATCCATCCATAAGTTTATCACTGGAAATGACTTAGTACCTACCTATTGACTTGGTAGGTAGGTATCTTCGTGGAGAGGGATCTCTATTCATGGTGAGGTGTTAGGGAAAAAAAGGGATCAATTTTCAGTACCAGATGGAATGTATAATACCACTACTGTAATCACCTTTGCAACAAGATCCCCCCCCCATATGTACCTAGCTACGCTCCCTGCCTGGGCGGCTCAAGCAGATTTTGATACAGTGCGCCGTGGCACCACCTCGACTGCTTCAAGGGGAGGAAGCGAACGTTCTTCCTTGCGGTATTCCTTCTCCAAGGCCTGCTTCAAACCAGCCCAAGAAAGCATTTCTTGTTGGTAATAGCAGACCTTCCGTTGGTCATCGTCCCCAATATGAAGGAATTCAACATCGCCTTCGTCTGGTGGTCGTCCATGTGACATGACCAGTATCATCCGTTTGCAGCTACGAAACTCGTTCAACGCGTCCGCAAGCCTATTCAAATTATCATCGTCAGAACTGCCACGCCAATTAATGGCTACATTCTCGATCGTGGTGAAGTTGCGGTCCTCGTAATAGCTTTCGTATTCAAGATCCTCAACCATCATGTGGTCCCAGTACAGAATATCCTCGGAGGCCCTGAACCAGAGGGACTTGATTGCGAGGCCTTCTGCACCAAAGAGAAGCTCTCCGCACTGGTGGAATAGCTGGCGAGCCTCCTGGCACGCGGCGCCAGAGGACGGCGGCTTGTGGTTGACCATCATCGTAATCCAGGTGGTGAGCTGATCTGTACTAGGAACCGGACGAAAGATCCTGGCACTCCCAAAAGAGTACTTCCAGATCATTTTTCGTACTTCCGGAGGGAATTTAATGAACTGGGGGAACGACGAGGTTGGAGTTTGACTCGTGCTCGAAGGTGTCGAAGTGACGATCGGTGGTTGTCCAGCGGGCTCTCTGACTTCAATCCGTACCAGGCAGAGTGGTTGAGACGCTCACGACTTGTTAGTTAACAGACAAGAGAGAACCGGCGGGATAAACATACTGTTGCCAGATGTCAATGTGAACTCGGAAGTGATAACGAAGCTCGCTTGTGAAATGCTATGCGATGCCCAAGAGACACGTCTGTCGGGAGACGCCATGTCATCTTCCGCGGCGGCCATATTGACCGTGATGATGATGGCATCGAGGTGCCGGAATGGTCAATGTGTTAATGCTTATGATAAGATGACGAAGAGGATGTGAAAAAGGTGAAGCCTAAAGGGGGGAGGAAGTGGCAGTGATTCACTCACGGCGAGCACTGCTTTGCAGCTGTCAACAGCTGCCCGAACATGCGGGGGCATCCGTAACTTGCGCGTGTTTGACTTTATTTTACTGAGAAAAAGGCCATTTAGATAGCAAAACGCATGCTGCTTCTGTTGTATTGATATCTTGAAGTTGTTTGGTGACCAACAAAACCCCCCTTGACCAGTTTGTAACTCTGCCACCCTCACTCTACCCATTCATATCGACAAACCAGAATAATTAGAAAACGGTACCTTTGTATCTAAGTTATTGCTAGACTCATTACAACATTGCATTTAAATGGCCCGCAAACAGTGGCTGGTGCAGGTATCCGTTCGAGTGTTCAGAAAGGGTGATTCACAAGGTGGCCGGCCGACGGCTGGCAGCTGTTCACGACCTTAATAACAAGAGAGAGAGGAGAAAATACCCACAGTTTAATGAATCACAATCATGCGCACTTTTTGACCTATAAAATCCGTGCAACGCAGACACGGCACAAGAGCACCGTTGTGCATACTCGTGGCTTCGTCACTCCGAGGTTGGTACGCCCTTTGCATGCCCTCACTTTCTTGTCAGCCTTGAAGCTCTTTAAACTAGAGATTTTCCTGGACCAAGAACTTCTGAACATTCTTTTCTTTGTATTTTCTTCTTTGTTTGGTTCGCAGACAGTCGTCGTCATGGATCGCACCTCGATCGATGGGAGACGAAGAACCAAGTCTGCGACTCCATCTGCAAAACGTCCACGCAAAGGAGAAACTCCAGTCAAGCTCCGGCCGGCCTCGCCTCCAAGGAGCAACCCATGGAGCGTAGCGAACAAGAGAGCGGCCAAGCCTGCCACTGACAATTTCCCACCTCTCCCGAAGCCGCAGATGGCCTTGTCTTCTGTCGCGACATCTACGACTGGGAGATCCCGGAAATCCTCAATATCGTCATTCGAACCACAGTCTAGAGACGAAGTAGCGGTGGTCGCTGTACCTGGATCTCCCTCGTCCAACACGTCCAGCACATCTCGACTCATCCTGGAAGCAGCAGCATCGAAAGCAACAGCCAAGTCAGCGAACGCAACCACTTGGTTGGGCCAATCACTGACATGTCAACAGTCTCTGGAAATCCCCCTTTGGAGCCGATGTGGTTGTACGTGCTGGGGCAATGGAGTTCCGAGTCCATCGCAACATTGTCACACCCGAGTCTGGCTGGTTCCATGACCACTTGCCACCACCCAACACAGTATGACTTGATCTTCTCTGGTGGTTGATAATGACTAAATGATTGCTCCTAGGATGGTACACCAGTTGAGATTTACATGGATCTTGCTCCCGAAGCAGTTGGACATTGCCTGCGATTCATCTACACAAGAGGTGAGTACTCCTAGTCTGACATCCTCCATAGTGAGCCCGCGACTGACGAAGTAATAGAGATCGAAATCTGCGAATTCGAGCATGATGACCCTTGGAAGACGATCCACCTCCCTCGCTGTGTACTGGGATACTGCGCGGCAGTCAATCTGCGAGTGCCCAAAATGATCAGCTACCTTCTTCGAATCGTCGAGGACACATCAGTCCAGCTTGGAAGAGTGGTCAGGGCTGAGTATCTGCACCGACCCTTTGGATGCTCCGAATGGAACCAGTTCTCATGGTACTACCAAGCCGCACTGGACATCCTCGCCTGGGAGCGGTCCAAGAAGCTTATGAGGCCCATGCGACTGGCCCTAGCGAGTGTACTCGATTCCATCCTCTTTTGGTTGATGCGGCAGCCCTTGTTTGTCAGTGTCCTTCAGACGACGTGGCATAAGGTTTTGAGAGCCAGCGTGATGGATATTGCCGAGTACCGGCAACTCACGAGAGATGCCAACCCCTTCACCAACAGTGCCCTCCCTGACGAGGCGGCAATCATAAAGATGCTCGACGAGGTGGAAGAGGAAAGAAAGCAGTTTAAAAACCAGGCTAAGAAGAGACGAGTCTTTACAGAGAACGGTCTGATGTTGCAAGACGGGAAGATGGAAGCCTTCGGGGCTGAATTTGGGGGCAGCCGAGGCAGACGCGGCTCTATGTGAAACGGATGGATGGGTGCTTCCTTGAGCATGATGCGTTCTTACGGAGAGGAGGCAACGACCAGCGAAGGCGACAAGGAAACAAATGTCGTAGGCGAGGAAGTGTGTGTTTGAGATATGTCCACATATTGAGGCTTTGTATAAATCCCACACATAGATAGGTACATAGACATAGATTTAGAAGAACTCTCGGTTTAGAGATTAACGGATTGTTAAAGTGGCACTTGGATCTAGGAGAAAACAAGACATGAAAATGGATATTGAAGTACTTTAACCTCATAGCATACCCGATGGGCAGATCAAGGCAACCCAGCCAGAGAAATGCTGTTTTGCATAGGAGCAAGCATTTGACTTGGATGTTGTAGAAGCCCAAGAGATGGGGCATGCGACAGATTATGATTTACGCCAATAGAATTTCTAGATTTGATTGAATCATCTTCCTTGAAGTATCTTAACCGCTCAGGAGACGAAAGTTCTAAAGTCTCTGTTAAAGGGAGCTGTTAAATGAAGGGGGTCACATGATCTCGCGCAGTGAGATTTCCCACTTTACGCGTCTCTGGCGTAGACTCCACTCGGAAACCCCTTGCAACCCTGCGTCATTCACTCGAGTCCCCTTCTGTTGTTGAACTAACTGAATCACTTCAATCCATCAGAGACCATAATAACAACTTCTTTTTCGGCTCAAACTTCGCCACGACTATCTCGCTGCAATGGTTGCTGGATGGCAGCGGCTGAACGAGAAGAAGTCACAGCCTAATCCCAACATCGTCTTCATCAAGCCCTTGGAAGGCCCCGACAAGAAGATAGCCCTGGATTTCCTCGAAAGAATAGCAGCGCAATGCCGTAAGACACTAATTACCCCATATTCAACTTATCGCTAACACTTGTCACAAGGCCCTATCATGAAAGAACACCACCTATACGTAACCTCCTTGGAGGAGTATGAGCCCAACCGTGAATTCGTCGGGCGGAACTTTAACGCCGGCGAGGTTGTTCAGCTCGTTCTCAAATCTCCCAGTACTGGGCGGTGGTTGCCGTTCAACTACGTTCAAATGGTTATGATGCATGAGCTGGCCCATTGCAAGCAGATGAACCACTCGCGAGCGTTCTGGGCTGTCCGCAACTCGTACGCTGCCCAGATGCACGACCTGTGGTCCAAGGCCTACACCGGAGATGGCCTCTGGGGAAGAGGTGCCAACTTGGCTACTGGTGCCTGGGAGAAGAACACGGTGCTCGCTGATGACGTTCTGCCAGAGCACCTATGTGGAGGTACATACAGATCGCGGAAGAAGAGAAAAGCGAAACCACAACTATCTTATCAGGAGAGGAAAGAGAGGAGAATTCTCAAAAAATTTGGCAAGAACGGAGTCGCACTAGGAGCGGATGAGGAGACCAAGGTCAAGCTCGAGAGCGGAAAAAAGATTCAGGCCAAACCTCGAGTGGCCGGCAGCATGAGAGGACGAGAGCTCCGAGCAGCGGCTGCACTGGCTCGCTTTGAGAAGCAGAAGACAGAACCGGAACCTACCAAGGACGAAGACGAAACGGAATCCGGCTCTGACAGCGAGTATGAAGACGAACCGGGGGCCGATTCTAAGGATGCGGTTGATGTTGACGGTAAGAGACTCGTTGATGGACAAGGAAGAGGAATGGTCAGAGTCTGCGAAGATGAAGATGCAAATGACCCCGAAGCAAGGGACGAGTCCAAGGAGCTTCAGAACATGATCAGAGGGATCAAGCAAGAACATCACGAGCCTCCAGCTCTAAGGACGATAAAGGCACAAACCTCTAACGTCCGAAAAGGCAGTCCTTCGACCAAGACACCGGCCATCGCGGTCAAGAAGGAGCCCGATCACGAGCCTGGAGGAATCAAAGAACTAGCGAGGTCTACCGCAGCTCGTCACGATGCTTCTAGCAACAGCTCAACGGCGGTCAACAGCCAACGCGACCTACCTACAACACCAACAACCCAGGCGAACAGTAATTCTCTGGAGCGTAACAGCCCAGCCGAGACAACATGCTCCATGTGTTCGTACGCCAACCTCGGTCTAGCACTCACATGCGCCATGTGTGCCAACGTACTTGATCCTTCGTCTTCACCGGGTTCGTGGGCATGTTTGAGCGACTCGTGTAAGGACACGCAGTATCATAACGCTAGTGACTGCGGAGTGTGCGGACTATGTGGGAAAAGAAGGGTCCAAGCTGCATAGGTCGGTGTACAGCTACGGAGGGGCTGCATCAACTCCCTCCTCTTGTTTATGAGCCTGGTGGTTGTTACGATGGGTTGTTTGTTGACGACCATGTCTACACATTCCGGGATATCCACAAATGATCAATGATATGATATGCGAGAGTGCGGATGTTTACAAGGGGTTCAATACGAAGAGGATCGCAGAAATGGATAATTTATCAATTCAGCAGTTAGCTGAAGATATTCCGGACAATCATGCCCTTTCAACATCTCGCCTCCTTCATCCCAGTATGAACAGCACGCATATCCTTCCATTTCCGATACCGTGACTTTAGTCTTCCGCCTCACACAAAAGACCCCCTTGAGATGCCAACTCATCCGTCAATCCTCTGCTCCTCCTCGTCCATCCTCTGGGACTTCGTTGGATACGTCCTATTGGTTGTGAGCGCTGTCACTACAGCCGCTTCTCCCAAATGTCATACCATCCTGACCAATGTCTCACATAATCCTAGCGCAGCCAAGCGTAACAAGATCCTGCAAGATCGAGCTGTGATGGGAAGTCGATCACAGCGCTTTGGTGGAGTGAAGTGTCTCGACCGATCGGCGCTTCATAAATCCAGGGATACTTCACATGCGAGAGGGGGATCCGGGGTATCTAACCACATAAGTGGGATGGCAGAGCTACTTACATGATATGCTTATGGAACTCGTTTCTTCACGGCAAGTCGATTACATAGCTGAACGTAAGCAGCGACGTGGTCCGCTCCTCGGAGGGGTGGAGGGAGCCCCAACAAAGACGGTCGGTGAGCTCGAATTTTGGATATTCACGTCACGGAGGTGGAAGAGGGCAGGAGATTCACAACTCCCGGGGAGGAGTGAAAACGATGTCTTCAGGCGGCGCGGGCCGAGTCCCCGACGGAAAGCCTAGAGGCTACGCGCGGCGCATCGACAGGCGACATGAGGTTCATGCTGGAGTAGCGATGCAGCGTGGATCTGCGAGGGCGAATAATAGGAGAGAATGGAAGCATGCAAGAATGGCGGTGAGTAAGACGTGTCTCTTGTTGGATGGAAGCAAATCGACGATAGGTATGAAGGGGAGGAATGATGATCAAGACTGGAAGAGTCTGAGTTATGATGGGGATGTAAGAACAAGGAGAGCAATGGGGAGGTGAGAGAAGGGGAGAAAGGAAAAGGTTGAGAAAGAGGAGGAGAGACCAGGCAAGCAAGTCAACGTTGGGGGAAGTCAGATATTCCCAACCTTCAACTCCCGAGAGGGCAGTGTAGCACTGGGAATGCCACAACTTCGAGGATGCAGACACTCGCAGCTAGTTTCCACGGCAATCTGCACAAACCTCCCTATCCATTGGGCAGTTCTTGTCAGATCGACAGAGCTCACCGAGGTCCAGACCGTCTTGGCCCCAAGAGAGGGCGGGCGGGCTTGTCGCAAAGGAAGCAAGCCAAGTCGTGGTGTTGCAGCTTCGACACCTTGTTGCACCCCCACACAACCACCAGGAACGCCCCGCCCCATTCAGCTACAGCACAGTATCCGTTCTGTCCGTCTCGTCTCGCCCGCCCATCTCCCTCGTTCTCTCTCGGCTGTGAGCTGCACGCTGCACGCTGCGGCACGGTGGAGAGTCTCCAGCCCGAGTGTGTCACCCTAACTGGCACCATCAGAATCTTGCAACAGCTGATAGGCGGGCCACGCCGCCCACCGAGTTCGCGAATCGCTTGGTGGGGGGTTGGCCAAGACTGGGGAGAAAGGAGAGAGCTGCGAGGGCAAGGGTGGAACAAGGAATCGGCGATGGAGAACCACTGGCTGTAATGGGTAGTTAAACAGCAGAAGCATTCATTCTGATGATCGGGACTTCAAGGCTTCAAATAACATGTGTAGTTTCCTGCATAGGCCTTTGGAGATCTCGAGTTCCGTTGATTGATAACGATGCAGGCAGGGCCAAAGACCACAGTGTCTGCACATTCCATTGTCAAGGAGGCATGCTCACCACTGAATGGAAGCGGAGATAAGCCATCTATGCGCAGGCACTTTTGGAGCGCGCCTTGGAACGGTCTTGAGTGATGAGCACTCTTCAACACCGAAAGCGTCGTAGAATGGAGTGAACCAGTAGCTAAATCTAGCACTCCGAATGCAAAGAAAAGGGTGTTAAAGTGTGTGGGTGCGAGGAATCTTGCCCAAGGTCAAGGTCAAGGCCAAGGCCAAGTAGGAAGCGAGCAGAGGCGCCAACGCATCGGCCGGGGTGCCGTGAGCCGGTCTCGGGAGCTGGTGCATGGACGCGGGGTAATAGTACGATTGATGATTGGCCCCAGGGGCTGAGAAACGAGAGAGAGACTAGTAACAGGCCTGCCCTGTCGTACGGGGAGCAGCCTTCCTGCCTTAGCGGAGAACTGAAGCGTTGCGTTAGGGATGAGCGTGGCTTCTGGAGGATCGTGAAGCCATCGAGCGTGCTATGGCCGTGCGTTCCACATGAGGTGAAGAAGAACGTGGCCATCGACACGCAGTCTAACAGTTCGTTGCAGGGGATTGACAAGGTAGCTAGATGTAGAGTTGGCACTAGCACTGCGACAGGTCAAAGCGAAAAGGGTAAATCAGAAAGAGAAGGGCAATGGAACAAAGACGAGGAATTGAACATGCAGAAAGGGCAAAAGAGCACCAAGAGCCATTGGTGAATCCAGGAATGTGGTGTCTCTCGGTTCGTAAACCGTGGCTGAGGTCCTAATCAGTCAACATTGTGATGGTGACAAACCCCATGGCGGACCGCGATGCTGATGAATGCCGAAGGATCCATGCTCCCACCCCAGCCACGGACGGATGCTGATCGCATCTTCGCAGGAGGTTACCATCGTAGCATCACTTGATCTCAGATGCCGCACGCTAGCACGCCAACGAGACTGTGTGGCAGATGTTTGACAAGAGTCATGTCCAAAGAAATGGCGTGGTGGTGCGGATAGTTTGGCCAGAGTTGGTTGGGCAACTTGAGGAGGTGCCGGAGCGTCTTGACGACTGCCCAAGAATAGCAGGGGAGCACGCACCTCCGTCGCTTGATGATGAAGTTGAGATGGTTGAGTTGTGTGCTTGCTCCATCGCCTCTGAGTTACGTCCGGCCATCATCATCATCACCCACCAACTCCCCTCCCACCACTGATGGTGATGGCGTCCTGCACATGGCCTCATCTGACGCGAAAGGCGCTGACCGAACGAGAGCTTGTGGAGGCGTCACCCATCCCCATCATTGCCGTCCAAGGTCTTCATCCTTCGATAACTGTGGGCTGCGCTGCTGGTACTGTACAGCGATCAACACTGGGTGACTGCCTGCGTGTCGACGTACAGTAGGTGCTGTAGTAGCGTACCGTTGTGCGTACGCGAGCAAAAGCAAAAGCGTCCAACTCTTGGGATGAAGGCCTCCAACGAGCCCCCCTTTCCCTTTCATTTCCTTGTTGCTTCGTTGTCGACATCTCTCTGTACCTGGAAGGCGAAGCAACCCAACCAGCAGGTCAGAAGCCAGATGACCCTTGGCCTGGGGGCAAAACTGCATGCAATGCGAGGTTGTCTCAGCGCTTCATCTGCTTGCTTGATTACTACCCCGCAAAAAAAGCAAACCGTCATCTCCAGCGCGCGTGGGTGACGTCGGTGCCCTGGAGGCGTTGCCCGCTGTGGGCACTGTGAGGCGCTGCGAGGACCCTACGAGGCGCCTTGTCTGGTCTGCGATTGGCTTCTCTCGGGACGGACCCTCTGGCACCCCCGTCCTCCGCAGTCGGGCTTCATTACGCTAGCGATAGCGTGTGTGCGTGCGTGCTTGCGTGGAGCCGTGGGCTCCGGGGAGCAACAGGGGGTCCCACACTGCCCTGAGCCGCCATGAGCGAGGTATCTGTTTGTTTCGTGGTCGGGTAGGTAGGCGATGGATGCAGAAGTGCAGAGTGTGTAGGGACCAAGAATGCAGGCGAAGATGCAAGATGCTAAGACGGGCGGCAATTCGAATCGTCAGATGCGCTTTACACAAGAAGCCTTGTCGCTGGATCCAGGGCGCCACAATACGCACTCTGCAGCAGCTGAGCTTGGAGGTTATCTCAAGGTTATCATGAGGACAGCTTAGGCTTGAAGATGGAAATTGGCAGAAAGGGATGACGACGCGTTCCACGTGATTATGACAGGTACCATGCAGAAACTCAGAGGGGAGGCAGCAGGCAGGTGCCATGCAGAAAGGGAAGGAGACTTGGGAGGCGGGAGACAACTGTAACCAGGAAGGTGGTACCAGACAACTTAACTCGGAGTCTTTGGTAAGGCGCCCGGGGAATGCTGTTGATTGCCGTGCGTCCCCTCATTTGGGTTTTCTTTGTCTAGGGATACCGACTGCCAGATGATTTAACTAGAAGTGGTTACAATCGTCTCCCGTCAATCGCGGACAGGAACAAAACATTTGACTGTGGATATAGAGACGTGGTGATGTATTGGCGGATGAGAATGGAGGTTAGGCGTCAGCCGCATACCTCATGGTCCCTTGGCCGCTCCTTCCACTTCCCCTTCGTTGCCTTTTTGGATGATACGAGGAGTGTCTGCATTGGAGGGAGTGCGTGCCTCCCGGGACCATCGGTCCTTCCTCGTGGAAGTTGAAGTACAGCACATGTACACATTTGTCATTGTTTCAACGGCTGCGGGCAACTCCAGAAATCATTCGATACCCATGGTACCTGCTTCTCTGTCTCGCTTCCTCGTCGGTCTTTTTGCTTCATTTCTCATTCACTCACGTCACCTTACTCAACAGATTTCACTCTCCCTTGACAAAGAGGAGAGAACAGTCAGGCCATTTCTCTGCTGTTCGAAACGCCTCTTGCGCCTGCATCTTCAGATACCAAACAAACACACATCTTGAGCCACCACCCCAAAACACCATCGACGTCAGATTTGCCGCCCTGGCCAGGACCAGGGTCAGGGATTCGCACCAAGTACCAGTAAAACGGGACCAGTAAAAGCACATGGAAAGGCTACCACAGTCTATCACATCCACGGAGACTCGGAGCCGGAAACTCGAGTCGAATTGACAAACCCCGAGATACAGCCTCCAGCTGAGCAGCACTCCACCAACTTGCACCCCAGACAGGCCAAGAGTCAGCCTCAAAAAGACAAGCGAGACAAGACAGAGCCAACACCCAAAAAGCGATTGCCATTTCCATGCTACTGGACTGGAGGGCCTCGTCCCACAAGAGCCCTGAACCCTGAAGGCAACCCTCCTCGCAGAAGCAGACGCAGATGCAGTAGACGCCTACAGGGGATTGACTGCCAGACCGACCAATCCTTGCCCGATCGCGGCGCGAGGTTCCACACAGCACGAACGACGTCACTCTTCCCCCCAGGCCATTTGCCATTCTCCCCATCTTCCCCCGTCTTGTCCACAATCTTGCCCCATCTCTCCCGCAGGTCTCGCCCACGTCGCCCACCGTCTCAGGCCCATCTCAGAGGCTAGTCGATACGTACCTCCGCCGTGTAATGCAAGCGCATCTCAGCGCCAGCCGACACGTCCACTGACGACCAAGTTGCAGCGACCAAGTTGAAGCGTTCGCCGGGGCTAACCAAACACCCCTGGTCGGATGGGTCTTGTCTTTCCCCTCTGGCTCTCGACTTTCATCGACCCCTCGATTTCGGGGAGCTTGGACTGACTCTTACTCTGACGCTGACTCTGATCCGTCGTCTCTGCAGCGCCCGCCGGTGTCGCTGCTACTGTATTCGAAATCGCCGCCCACTTGGCTTTGATTCCCCCTCTTCAGAGTTGGGCTTGACCAGAATTGGTAACGGCGATCTCTGATCATTGAACAGGCTGTCTGCTCCCCTGTTTAGAGTTGATCAGCGTCGTTCACATTTTGTGTCCTCGTCCCATTCCCATCCCATCCTCTTTGTCTTTATCAACCCCTCGGTGCCCCCCATCACCACTTTGCACTCCTAAACTCTCCCCTTCTTCCCTCTTCTCTTCTATTCTAGCCCATCTACTCGCTTCTCATCCTCATACATTATCATTTTCACCAGTGTTTCTGTTGCACAAGCAGCGTCCATCAGCCCACATATTTCCCATCACCATCACACAATTGACATTCACGTGTTACGCTGTTGATACCAAACTCGAACCACTCTCGCGCCACTGCCGTAGGCGTCTCCCCATACTACACCGTATCCACGACTATAACTACCGGCGACGGTAGTCTCGAATTTTTGCCCATCATGTCTACCGACACAGCTCAAACCACCACCAACAACGGCGAAATGTACACACGCAACAGACGAGGATCAATCACTCAGGCCGCCCTGACCAATCTGTTCCAGCGAGGGAACTCGGTTCCCAATGGCAGCGGCTTTCCAGGCCAAGGCTCTGGCCCAGTCGATACTGGCCGTCGACGCCTCTCAGTCACTACCCTTGGCCTCTCGGGCACTTCGCCCACCAACAACTCGTCCTTCATCCGACGGGGCAGCATGTCGACCAACTCGAACAATTCCGACTCGATTGACGAAAACGCTATTGAAGACGACGATGCGTTCTTTGGGTCCGCTAAGACCGCGCCCACTACGCCTTTCGTCAGACGAATGAGCTTCGGCACTTCCAACATGCGCAACAATATTCGCCCCAACGGCAGTCCCGGAAATGGTAATAGCCCATCCTCTCCTCCCTCCTCTCAGAATGGGCGAACGGCCCATGGTGGAAGAAGGGCGTCGCTTGCGGCATCACCTGCGCAGGGGTCGAGCATCTCGGCCGCTTTGTCGTCGGCACGCCGTCCAAGCATCGCCTCTTCTCTCCCACAGGCAAGCAACACCAAGTATCCAAGAGCCCCATCTGACAGTTATTCGCGCCCAGACCAGCAAGGTTTCAACTGGTCCGAGCAGCTTAGGTCTCGTGCAGAGAGCTCCGTCACTGGTGCTCGTCCTTCCTTCTCGCTCGCGTCCACCTCTCCACCCCGCGGCAACTCGATCCACGATCGGGCAAAGTCCGTCTCCGAGATGCCCCAGCCCCCGGTCCAAGCTGCATCCGTCAAGCATCAGCCAAAGCAGCCTGAGCGGCCCAAGCCGGATGCCTTCCAGGAGAGAATCCTGAAGGGAGACTTTTACATGGACTGAGTGGTGACACACAGGTTCCAGAGTCTCGCGACCAAAATGATGATGATGATACAATGACGACGACCCGCCCACTTGGCCACCACTGTCCGACGCCTATAATAGCCGTCTTGGACTTGTTTTTTTTTTTTGTTTTTCACCATGGACCGCACTGGGCAATATCGTTCTTGATTCAGTCTGCACATTCAGCCAATTTTCCCTCCAAGGAGATCCCTCTCGCTCAACACATGGCTACTTTCTCTGTGCTTTTGATGTGTTCTGCAAGCAAGGAAAGCTTCTTGGGAGATGGCGTCCCTCGGAAAACACTGGAAAACTCGAGCTCAAAATATGCAACCTACACGGAATCTACGGATGGCGTACAGGAAATGAAGAAGACGGAATGATTTGGCAGAGCATACTCTGATGGAACTGGTGGAGGGTCACACTGACGACAAATACACTACGACAACTAGCGAGCATGGGGAGTTTTGGACTTGGTGATTGGTTGCTGGCGTTTATGATTTCGTGTTTGAGTACCGGTACGTCAAGCACGTGTAGGACTATCAATTATCAACCGGCAATGGGAGGAAACCGTGAAGAAGGGCATTTGTCACTTCAAAACGTCGAGCCAAGGAAGCGGCGGAGTTTGGGCGGCGGCTGTCCATGATAATGGGCTGGTAACTATTTGGAAGGGGGCATCAAGGAGGGATGGAGGATAGCCGAGGCGTTGATCGCGGAGGGCAAGGTCTAGACCAACTAGAATGAATGGGAAATGGTCTTTGATGCCATTTGAATTGTCCAAGAATGTGATGCAGTGGTAAAGAGTGGTTACTTGGCCAGCCAAGTAATGATAACGATTACAGTATCTGTTCAGAACCCTACTTGATAACTATCATGTACATGGTTGATGGGAGATAGAAGAACAAAGCTAATACAGCCCTAGACCTGTCAAAAGGGGGGTAACTATAACACCATTGATAACCTCAACCAACTCCATTCCAGACTCCATCACCCAAAAAAGCATGTGAAAGCCTTGTCAAAAGATATGCTCGCTTGCGTGTCCTGAGCCCTTGGCTCCCCTTGGGCCAACTCATCCATCCATCAACCCAACCGAGAAAACAACAACAACAACCACACACCGCTCTCCCCACGTGCAAGCCCACATGCCGCAGCGAGCGCTAAGACGGAAACTCCGGAGCGTGCAGCTGGCTGCATCGTGCATGGAGACGACTCGGGAGCGTTCCAGAGAATGGAGGGGAGGGGCGTTTTGAAGGATTAGAAAGTTACAGAAAAAAGTCTACATCGTTTGATCCAAGCGGCAAAGGCGTCAAACGTTTTTCGCTGCGACGACGATGGGTATCAGAAAAAATGACCGGGCTAGAAGCTAAAGATGTTGCCAGACCCAGGAAGACCCTGGAACACGTCGTTGAACCAAGGCTCGTCGAGGAAGATGCGCATGCCGTCCTCCCACATGCCCTGTGAACCCATACCCATACCCATGCCCTCAAGGTCCCAGCCGGGCGCGAGGCTAAAGTCCTGCATGTCGGCGGCGTTGAAGCCGTTGCCGACGCCCGACGTGGGAGGTAGGAGGGTGGGCATGACGGGAGCCATAGCCGCGGCCAGATCTGCCGAGAGAGGCGGTTCGAGCTGGGACATGGTGGCTGGGCCCGGGGGCGGGAGGGAGGAACCTGAAGAGCCGGCCGTGTCGGCAGACTGGGTGCTGTCGTGGAAGAATGGCTGTGGGGGCTGCTGCATGGCCGTGCCCCAGCCGAGTACCGAGGGCCTGCCGCCGGAGGGATCACGGTTCCGGGGAGCCGCGCCGGCGCCGGCACCTGTGGCGACTTCGGAGAGGAGCTGTAGAGGGGTGTTTGCGGTCGAAGGGCGTTCTGAAGGTTGTGATGACGAGTTATTAATCGGAGTAGGCGTCTGCTGCTGCTGTTGCGCAGGAGGAACTGAGCCAGACTCCTTAGCCTCGGCCTTGGACTGCTTGTAGAACCAGCTGCGCAGCATGACAAGGACGACGAGGAACTTTGCAGCGGGGCGACAACGGTCATCAGCCGCCGTGGCGCGGAACTTGTCGAGCAGGGCGTCCAGGTGCCGACCGACCTGCATGTCGTTCTTATTGAAGATACGACCAAGGTCCGATCCCGGCGCCGACGCCGAGAAGTAGAGCTTGATGAGCATTACGACGGCGTAGGCGACGCGGACAAAGTTGAAGACGGGGAGGCAGCGAACGCTGAATACGTCCATAGAGAGAAAGGCGCTGAGAAGGCTGTCGATAGAGCTGAGGCATGTTGATATTGCGCTTATATGGGCAGCCGTCAGCTTCTCGTTGTTCACAAGGCCATCACGGAGGGAGTCGGCTGAGAAGGGGGGCCTTAGAGGTTCCACGGCAGTTGAATGCAGAGCCATTTCGTGCATGTAGAGGCTCAAGACGCTAAAACTCATCTGAAGGGTTGCTATAGTCTATTAATGCATGTTCCAGGTGGCTGAAGTAGGACATAACTTACACTGTTGAAGATCTACAGGAATCGATTCACGGTAGTCTTTTAGGTCCTGCTCGAGCCCCTTTAGAGTATACTGTGTCTTTGGGTCGGTGATACTAATGTTGGCCGTAGGATCGTCAAGACCAAACTGAACGCCAACCTCCTCTGACAGACGATGGGTCCAGACGAGATGGCAGAAGTATGCATCGGTTGGCGCAGCATCTGGTGAGGACTGGAGTATCTTGACACTCTCAGCCATAAAGGGGTTCCAACGGATGAGATTCGGCCGGTGCAGAGCCATGGACGTGTTGGCCGCCAAGAAGTAGCACGTCAACCATGTCCGACGACTCTCCATAGTCGTTGGATCTGGAGGAGCCCATCTCCGAGTTGGACCAATAAGGGGACCAGTGCGCCAGCTATCAGGTATCACCTTGCCCCGGCGCTGCATGACCTTCTGGCCTAGACCGATGTCAATGGCCATGACGGCAGCCATGTGCACCAGCTGGTAGAACTTGAGTTCTTCGAAATGCTCCGGAGGCCAGTACCATATGACAGCCACATTGAGCGCCTGCACCATTTCGAGGCTCTTCTCGCCCGCGAGCATCACCTTTTCAGCAAAGACAAGCATCAGCTCCTTCTGCAATGTCTTCTGAAGAACGGGCGACTCAGCCGTCGCCGCAGCCATGACAGCCAAAAACAACGTTGGCTTAGTCCTGCGGAGCTCGGCCACCGTGAAGCCCGGCGGAAAGATGACGGCGGGGAGATGAAAGATCATATGGTCGTTGTACCGCGCAAACATCTCGGCAGCTTTCTCCATGCTAATGATGCCGCGCTCGACAATATCGCCTCCCTTTGCCCTCGTCAGGTACGACGCCAATGCCTCTGCTGGCGTCTCCTCTGTACGTTGTTGCTGCTGTTGCTCATCTGGACCTTGGCGACCCTCAAACTTTCTCTTCTGCCCAGCTGTCGCCGTATTGGATGACCCCATCGGCTGGTTGGGGGATGGTCGGTCCGGCCTCCCACCCTGCTCCGTTGTTGGCGCTACAGACATGATACTATGTGATGGTGTAGGTAAACCCCAGGCGGGGGACTGGTTGGGGTTCCTCCAGGACATATTGTAGGCGGATGCCGGGGTCGCAGCGGTAGCAGGATCGGGCTTGTGTGGTATGGTCGGCGAGCCCCCAACGCCGTGTCCGTGGCCCCCGGGCGGCGCAGCCCTCGCCTGCAGACTCGCCGTCAGGGCATCAATCTTCTTCTCCAGCTCGGCGACCCTACTATCCGTCTTCTTCTGGCGCTTGCGCGTAGGCATGGTGACCACACAGCTCCTCCCAGCCTTGCGACATCGCTTGCAGGGCCCCTCGTCGTTGGGGTCTGGCTCGCAGCGCACCTTGAGCCCACGACACGCCTCGCATGCCCTTGGCCTCTTGGCGTCCGCTCCATCGGGATCGGTGTCGTGATGCTGCTGCTGTTGTGGTGTCAGACCGGTCGGCGCGTCGGGTGTATCGGCGCCGTCGCCGTTGTTGTCGACGGCGTCATGGCGCGCATCGTGAGCTGGCGACATCAGGGCGGCCCCAATAGGAGGCTCATGGCGGGACGGCGGCGCCTTAACGATTCGGTCGGCGGCGCTGTTATTGTTGGTCAATGAAGAGGCTCGTTCGCCGCTGCTTACTCCGAGTCGAGGATCCAATTCCATCGGGGGTTCGTCGATAATGTCGGCCGGTAAAGTCTCGAATTTGGCCGTTCATGACGCTTGCGATGGAGAGCACGGCAATCTTTGGCCCCGTCCTCCGACGTTTCCGGGAGGGACTACCTTGAAAAGGGTGCATGACTAAGCTGCCGTCGGAGCATCGCCTCCCATCCTCCGCTCCCCTTGTTCTACCCAGACAACATCAATATGATGCATCACCAATCAGTAAAAGATGGTGTATATGGAGACATTTCTCATTACTATAGTCTGCCGAGAGTATCCAAAACAAACATATTTGCTCGCATAAAGAGTCGTCAATCGTCCCCAAAGTGAATGAATGAATGGATCAACAACTCCCATCCACGACGAGGCCAACTTGACGTGGCTTGCAAACTATCCAAAACGCCATGCTAAGTCGAAATACTTCAACTGTCCTTGTCGATGACGGACAGACAGACAGACCACCCAGCCCCCTCGGCATCCTGAAACTCTTGAAACTCCGCTGCAGGGTCTCGCATGCTGATTATACACGTGCTATCTCCCCGATCTCTCCTCTTTCAAGGCAGCCTCTTCGTGAACTAGCAAAAGCAACCAAGAGCCCCCCTGCAAACCCAAGACAAACAAGGCAAATAGCACTCCGAATTGTAACAATAACGCCTCTTCAAGGCACCGTTGATTCCGCTCCAGGATGCAAAAAGAATGAGAAAAATATTAATAGTATAGAATCGTCGTAAATTGGTATCATCGCGTGTCAAAACGAGTGGGTATGGTATGTTGCAAATAGCAAAACACAGAAAACACCAGTCACATGTACAGTTTAGAACCGCGTTTCCTCTCGGAGGCGGCTCTTTGATCCCTGGTGGTGCGGTCCCACGATGCCGCCCATGAAGATGGCGCTCTCACGGCGTCGGTTAGGAACAAAGCTCTGGTCGTACGCTGCCGAGGCACTGCCGAGATCCTCGTGTGAAGCCTGGTAGATACGCCGGTCATATCCACCGCGGGTATCATGTCCAGAAGGTGGTCGATATCCGCCATCGTAGAGTGGTCGTGAGTCGTGGTGGCCTGAAGGATCAAAGCCTGGTCTGGAGGCGCTAGATGGAGGAGACGCCCGCACTGCAGGATTGTTCATCAACAGAGGAGGCGTGGGGGTGGATCGCTTCGAGTTCTGGATCGGATCCCTGCGCATTTGTCCGTGAGGAGAGGCGCCTCCTGATGTAGACGGTCGAGTAGGGAGCTCGAATCGTGGCGGTGCATCAGGGAAGCCAGCATGCAGGTCAGGCTCGGAGATGGGTGATGGAAGCTCGTAGACCTCGGGATCAATACCAAAGATGCCCTCATAATTCTGCAGGAACATTGCAAAGACGGGTGCCGGAATGTTGAGCGTGGGTGAAAAGACGATACCGACATTGCGCACAGTCATCTTATTCATGTCCGCATTATTAATGATCTTGATTAGGAAGCCAATCAGATACTTGAGCAGGGTGTTGTTGGCTTGGGGAAGCCGTTGAACAAGCTCATTCATCGCGGCAATCTTTTTGGTGTGATCCGGAATCTCAATGGTTGACAAGAATTCCATGTGAAGTTCTCTTGTCAATATTGTCGTCGGCAATTCTCGCAGGTACAGTTTGAGCAGAGAAGCAACAGCGTGGATGTCGTAGTACTGTGGATCAGTCACCAAGTTGACATCTCCCTCAGTGTTGAACCTCTCCCGGAGCCCCTTAATAACCACGTTGGATCCACTGAGTCGGAAAATTCCTTCTTCAAGCACAGCGTCCTTCGCGTCCAGGTACTGTATACATCGGTAGACGACAGCCGGGACAGGCACGTTGACATCTGTGGGTGAGTTGAATCTAACAGCCTCTGCCAGGGGAACCCCAAAGGCTTGTCGAACGGGGCCTTGGTATGCGTTCTGCGGCGGCGTCGCGTTGGAGCCGCCCTCACTGCCGCCGAACAGCGAGTCCTGTCCTTCAGAGGAAGAGCGTGTCTTTGGGCCGAACCCAAAGAAGCTTCGCTTCCTTGCCTTCTTCTCATCATTGGTCGGAAGCGACAGACCTGTCTTGTTGCCCCAAGCACCAGCATCAGAGATAGGCTGTGGGTCCTTCGGACCCGAGATGAGCTTGCCAGACTGTGAGGATAGGCTATCAAAACCGTGGTGGTGATGGTGGTCAGGCAAACCGCCAGAAGTTTTGGGTCGCGCAGGAGTCGCAGGGGCTGCAAGCTGAGGAGCATCCCCAGCCTGAGTGTCACCGTAGCGAACACCAATCAGGGTATCCGAGTCGGAAGGATGGTGATGAGACTTGTTTGGCCCCTTTCGGACCTTGTTGCCGCCAGCACGTTCACCCAACGATGTCTGCCGGTCGTGAACTGGGCCACTTCTTGAAGGAGGCGGTTCAGAGTCATCTGGATCGCGGTAATCGATCCACTGCAGCAGCGACTCTACCCAGCGATCTCGCTCCCTGTCACTCTCCGCGCATAGCACATGTTTGACATGGCTACTCGAGTCTTTCTTCTTAGGCTCCAAAATGAGGAACGCGTGACGGAATTGGTTATCGAGATCATCGCCAGTAGCTCCACGAGCCGGGGATTGATTGTCGTTGCTCTGAGATTGCTTGCCAATCTGCGCACCTTGAAGTTTGATAGTTCCCAGGTGAGCACCACCAGGTACTTCGTAGTACTTCAGATGCGGCCCATCGAGAACAAAGAATCTTGCCTTCCACCCGCCAAAATTCTTGCCCTTCTTGGTCAAGTAACCGCTGCGCCGAGGCCGTCCATCAGCTCCATTCTTGGAGCCACTGACCTCAGATCCTGAGTCGCCGATAGATCCTGCATCATCAGAATTGGGCGGGAGCACATTCGTCGACAGGTACTTGCAGACTTCAACGGCTGTGTTCGTGTCGAATGGAGTGTTGAGCAGGTCATCCATGAATTGCTCCAGGATCGCCCTCCGAGCATCAAGTTTGGCCGGTGCATGTCCACTGAACAATGAACGTTCCGGCATCCTTGCCTTGTATGAAGAGAATTGCTTCAATCGCTGGTCCAGTTTCATCAGTGACGCCGAGTCCTTCTCGACCCGCCAGAGCTCGCCATTATCGGCGCGTGAAAGGACGGCGAGAGTGAACACGGGGTCCTCCTCAAGCTGCGTGAGCGATAGCATGCTCGCTCTGGATGGCTTCATTCGCGATGAGGCCACCTTGACCTCAACAGAGGGGAGAGCGTTGGGTGGAAGGAGAAGATCAGGATATTCCTCCGTTACCAAGCCCTTGTAGACTTCTGTTCGATCGGTCGGAGTTGACATTCTCGTCGATGGCTTATCCGCGTAGCCAACACTCTCTTCATGTGTGGGCTGCTTTTTCGGTGATGTAGGATCCTCGGTAACGGGTGCGGTCGCTGGTGTTCTGGCTGGGGTCGCTCCCGGTGTTGCCAAGGGAGTGTTTGGAGGCAATGGGATAGGCGCCCGAGGGGGTCGCGGTGACAAAGGCGCAGCTTGGAAGGGTGCGGTCCTTGGGGACAAAGGTGGCGAGCTCATGTTGAAAGGGCGAGGGCTGGCGGGCAAGCCAGGGCTCAGTAAAGGCGCAGGGATCTCCCTTGCCTTGGGCGCGTTAAGCATCTGTGCCAATGAGGCTGTTTCAGACTCTGACTGAGATGCTTGAGGCACGTCCCTGGGTGATCCAGGTTGGCTAGACTTGCTCTTCTTGGATGCACTGCGTGCAGCCGCTTCCTTAAGAGCTATGATTTCTCGCTCCCGGTCATCCTCCTCCCGCGTTCTTCGTCGGCCGCGTCGATCATCGACAATCTCGTCAACTTCCAGGATGTCATCGTAGTCAGAATCTGTCTCTTCCTCCTCGGGCGAAGGGCTCAAATTTGGTCTCTTATCCTGAATCAACTGAAGGGGCGCAGGCGGGGGTTTTCTCGGCGGGGGCGCGGGGAACTGCGAGAATCCTTCATCAGTCCTGGGCGTCGCCTCGAGAATAGCAACAGTCGGGAGGTGTCCGGTCGGAGGCTTTGGCGGTGGCATCTTCGGCGGGTCGCTGGGCAGGCTTCTCGATGGAGGGATGGAAATGTTAAAGGCAATGTCCTTAAGAGGCTCCTCGCTCTTTTCCTTGCGGGCCTGGTCGGCGGCCCTCTCCTCTGCCTCGTGGTCGAACTTGTCTAGAGCGTGATCCTGAGGCTTTGGCATCGAGTGTGCAGGATTCAACAGTTCACCCACTGCTGAATGAGGAGCACTGGGTTGGTCAGCTGGTGGTGTAATCGGATATGGTGCCATGCTGATATCAATCGGAGAATTCTTCGGGCTGTCAGATTCGAGAGTTGGTGAATCTGGATTGACTGCTTGCACCTTCGTTCGCTCGATATCGACTCGGGGGGCGGAGGGCCTAGGAGGTTGAGCAGGAGCCTTTCCAGTCCCACTAGGGGTCTGGGAAACAGCTGGAATAGCCATGACCTCCTTCAGCTTCTTCCTGTACTTTTCCTTGTCCTTCAAGGCTCTTTCGAGATCCTTGTTGAGACCGAGGATCATGGCTCGTTGCTTATCGACCAGGCGCCACAGCTGACCATTTTGTTGCGACTGAGAATGTTTCTCCTTGAGCAGGTATTGGATAACTGCCTCGGGGCTTCCCGCCGTCTTAATGAGGTTCGCAATGTCAGAGGCGCCTTGCTGAGCATCCTGGTTGCCATTGGGGCCCGACTTTATTGAAATTGCAGAAATCGCTGAGTCGATAGACGAGTTTCGAGGCATGGACTTCGAGGACTCGGCCTGAGTCGCAGCTACCGGACCAGCCATGGCCGGCCGGGGATTCGAGATTGAGCCTTGGGAAGGCTTCAAAGTCACGGGGTCAGAGACGGTTCGTAACTCATTCGGACTACCTGGATAGCCCAGTCTGTAGAATGGTGTTAGTCTGCGGCGCCCGAGGCCGGATGGTCGTGGTACACTGCACCACTGCCTTTGAGACGAACCTAGGGCTCCGGGGTTCTGGTGATCCTTCGTCGGATGAGTCGCTATAGAACGAGGTCTGTCGCACAATAGCCGTCTTCTTGATGGCCTGCTCGGCTAGAGAAGTCGGCGTTGGAGTCTGTCGAAGAGGGAAACTGATGGATCTCGGACTGGGACTCGTGGGCCCGAATGGAAAGTTGAGCGAGGTTGCAAGCGGACTGGAGATGGCCGGTCGAGGGGATCTAGATATCCAGGCGTGTCAGAAAGGCGACAGATGATCTAGCACAGTGAAATGTTGCACGACAGAGCGCAAGATGGACCCGGGCCTGGTGTGGAAAGGCAGGTTGAGTGCGCACGAAGTACAGTGTTCGCCTCGCACAACATTCAACCCGGGGTAAAGAAGGACGAGGTAGGGGAGGTAATTGATGGTGAAAGATGACGGGAAGTAAAGATGTGTGGCAGAGAGGAGAGATTGTGAGAGGCAACGGCGAAGGGGGCCAGGAGGAGGTCCGGGGTCAGCGACGGCCGGGGGGGCGTGTGGAGAGGGGACCGAGAGCGGACTTGGGACGAACATGCACTCACCTAGGACCCGACGAGGATAACGAGCCGAGGGACGGGACGGCCGGGTTAGAGTGTATGATGCGACTGACGGTTGGACTATCATCAACGGGGACGTCGGAGGGGGAGGCGGCGCGGTTGAGGTTGTGGTTGTGGTGGTGATCGAAACTGAAAGCTGGGGTGGTGGTCTCGACTGGTGTTGTAGCAGCATCGACAGAGTCGGAAGCAGAAGCAGAGGCAGAAGCAGAGGCTTGAGCACTCTGGAGCGCAAGCCGCGACATGGTGCGCTACGTCTTTGTCATGCACCGGGAGGCATGCATCAGCCAATGGGTTACAGGCCGGGACGGTGAGGTTTCGAAGATGCCGGCTGGCGCGCGGTGGGAATAGTCCCGAGCAAGGTTACATGCAACTGTAACCGCGATACAACGGAGCACAACGCAAGCGCAGCGCAGGCGCAGTCTGCACTGGCACTGTAGTGTAGGTAGTAGTAATAGCAGAGACGGGAGTATCAATAGCAGACAGAGGGCCGCTGCTGCGTGGTTGACGGGCGGGTTTCGGTGGGTGTGGAGTTTGGTATCGTCTGCTGACTGGGGGTTGAAGCAGGCGAAGAGGACTCGACTGGGATGGAAGCCTTGTCGCAAGGAAGGTCGCGAAGGAAGAGAAAAAAGGTGGATTTGGATTTGCCCGGCGACTGGAGACGGAGACGGGGACGGGGGGAAGTGACCTCAGGCGTAACGGGCGGCAACGGGCACTGTAGCGAACGGCGGCAGCGGACCCAGGGCGGACAAGGGCATGGAAGGGACAATACAATACAATACAATGCTCTATCGTCGAGAGCAGCTAGCAGTAGAAGAGAGAGGGAGAGAAAGCCCGCACTGAAGGGATGTTGGAGGTAAAAGGGAGGTAGGATTGTCGTCTCTGGAGAGACGACCTAGGGGAGATTTGCTGATCTGGTGGTTTTGCCTATTGCACCTGCCTCTATGACTGACTACTGCTGCACGCACCAAAAGTGCGGCCACCCAATTTGGAAAGGGGGCAAAAAACGGGCAACAGAAACGGCCGCCAAAACGGTAATAGCTGAATGCTTGCTTGAATCATTGACTTTCAACGCTTCCTTTTTTTAGCCTTGATAGCCTCAGGGCAAGTTTTATCTCTACGTATCATCATCATCCCCCGGGGACATGGAACAGGTCCGTCGTCTCACCGTTTTCTACAGCAGATTTTGTGGTGATTCAGGGCAAGCAAACATTCGACCCCAGCAGAGATCGGCTGAGCACGTAGGATGGTTGAGACGATGGAGTCGTTCGTCCACTTGGTTCAACAGCTCTGAACAACGGGTCAGGTAGGACAAGGGTCAAGGGGGGGGGGGCACAGAAGACCCCTTCTCTTCTTTTCGCGAGCGAGAGCTGGCGCCAGAGACTGACCCCCCTTCATCGCACAGACAGAAGAGGAGTCTCCCCCCGGGCGCCTAGTCGGAATAGGTAGAGCATCATGTCCTGATGCAGGAAGGATACTTTTTGACGGCATTGACAGGAACAATGAAATAAGGGGTAACCCGGCGGCGCGGTGGTCCGCAAGAAAGGGCACGAGGAAGCATTACCACCCCCGGCGCCGAGGTCAGGTTTCCACTAAACTGCCACTAACAAGATGAGGCGCCTTTCTTCTAGGAACGAAGGAAAATCGTCGACTGGATGGATTTCGAGGTGAGCGCCACCCTAGCTGCGGAACTGTGGATCACGAGCTGTGTGAACCTGTGCCTGGCCTGGCGCTGGGCTTGGGCTTGGCTGACTCGGGTTCCTGGGCTTGGAAGTTGACGCAAGGCGGGCGGCTGCTGCGGGGAACAAATTTGATAAGTTGACTGATTTCCGCCATCCATTGATTTATCCCGATGGCTTTTTTTTTTTGTTACTCTTCTTCCGCAAAGCCCAAGATTACCAAGATTAGATAGTTCTTCCAAGATTAGGCGAACGGCTCCCGTCGTTTCAGACAGAAACCGTGGGCTTACCTTACCACACTCCAAGGAGGCTGGGAAGGGAAAAAGCCACAGAGATCTAGAACCCGGGGCGGGAACTGGAACGGAAACTGCAACATGACTGGAACGCAGAATGCGGCGGGATGACGGGACGTTGCGAAAGTGTCTCTCGTTACAAAAGGGCAACGCTCGTTCTAGTGCCAAAGGCTGAATCCACGCTCGGCCTTGAGTTCTTGGTCAGGGGTTTGGTGCTGCTGCTGTCCAGAAGGGCAAAAAATGTCAAAACGTGTTTCGTTCCGTGGTTTGAAGGGGGTCAGCGAGCAATGCCTCGAAGATAGTGTGAGGTAGTGTCAAGATGCATCTCGAGGATCCTCACGTCAGCCACGCGAGTTGCTCCGAGGCTCATTACCATGGACTGCGGAATAATACCTAGCTCAACGACGGGAGATTTCGATGACCCTCTGTTAGCGCTGGCACGTTTTCCCAGCCCTTTTCAACGATTTGTCTCGAGCAGCAGAAGTACAAGTCATTTAGCCCAAATATCAAACTGCGGGTGGCCTTAATTTAAAGTGGACTCCCCTAGGCAGGCATGGTCCCCTTGACAGTCCCGTCTCGACGACCTTCCAAATGTTCCCCCCAATCAGAGGCACCAGGTCCGCTATGACGCCGGACCCCAGTGAAGCCCCCAACCCAGCTCCTTGCCGGATGCAGCGCAGTCAAACGCGCCGGGTACTCTTGTGATGGGGCAAGGGTCGTCGAGCGGAGGATTTGTGAGGCGTCTTCTCGGTAGAGAAACAGAAGAAGACGCCGCAGGGGAGGGGAACAGGATGATGCTGCTATTCTGGGCGGGAGGGGGATATGGAGACGCAGTGAATGGATTGGACAAGATGGGATGGATGGATCCGTCCATGGATGGAATGGAATGGCCTGAGAATGCACGGCAGACGAGGCCCACTGGACTACGGAGTACATACATTAGCACTGCTACTGTAGAGGTCAACGGTCCATGGATATTGAAGAACAGAGCTCCACGTCTCACAGACTCATGAATCAAACAATCCAGGCCAGTCAGTCAATCAATCGATCAATCACGGACAGCAGCATCCATGTCTCTAGTCAAAACCCTCACGCGAGTACAGGATGCAGATGCCAGAAGGCCGCACGTGTCCTACCATCAGTCGGTCACTTGAAGGACAATGGATCAATGTCCACTTGCTGCAGGTACCATCTGTGGTCCATCTCGAGGTGGCCCGGTTCCCGGAGATGCACCCATCCATCCCGTCCCATCAAGAGGCTCCGTCCGGGCTCTTTCTTCCCGTGAGGCCACTCAGGTTAGCCGCCAGGTTGATCACTGACGTGACATGCAATAATAACAAGCTCGGCTTTACTCATGAGAAACACAGGGCGCGCTTCAATAGAGTCGGATTATAGAAGTTATTATTAGCAATTTTCTGCACATGTAGGTACTGTAGACGTGCAGTCTGGATCGACCATGTGCAATGAGGCGTCCATTGGGCGCGTATCCAGGGCAAGAAACACGACGGCGCATCTGAATCAACCTGCAAGCCACGTCCAAATCGTCACACTCGGGTAATCGGTTCAAGCCTCATTTGCAGAGACAAAAAGGAACACCAACCGGAAGTCGCGTGCATGTTGCTTTCTCGTAGTGGCGCCCTGGGCATTCATTCATCTTTCCCACCTTATTCCTTGCAGCGAGGAGCAAAGAGACAGAGCTAACTTCTCGTCACGAGAAATGTCTCACGCGACTCAGGTTGAAATCTTGTCCCTGTGTCGTCCAATTATCGCGTACCATGCACGGCAGAATGTGCCAAGTGATGCTTGACAAAGAGACTAGGGCATTGTCATTGGTGCCTTTGTGATATCCTTGACCGAGATGTGAGACACCATCTTAAAACTTCTCAAACACGGGTCATGTTGAAATGTTTGAGGGGCTTATTCGTTCTATTAGCTCCGGAGATAAAAAATAGAAGTAGAGCAAAATCTTGGGAGAGCCATGTTCTCAGCCTCTTGACTCGCGTGCCCGGAGACGGCTAGAATTCCTCCAGCTGGTCTCGGATGATGCTGGGCTTCAGCTGTCAACAGAGCATCTCCTGAGAAACACGTGAAAATATAGTAAGTAGCACGCATTATTGACAATTGACGAGGTCACGGTCGCCTGGTTCACCCAGTGGAATGGTCGCCCAAATGATACAGTAACTTGTAGAGTCGCCGCAAAAGCGGTGTGATGGCCAAGTGTGATGAGGACGAATCGAGCAGGTAGCTCCTCATTTGCCATTGACCAAGCCAGGCTCTCCATGTTTGCCATGGATGAGCCTCCCCTTTTTCCTGCTCTACTTGTCATCCAGTGCCGAGCCATGAAATCGGCCGCCTCAACAACGCATCAGCCGGGCCGGGTCCAAGGCATGAGTGTGTCCCATCGCCCGTGGTGACTGCTACGTCGCGATATGTAGTTGTGATTTGGATCATCGCCAACGTGCATCAAAGAGTCGAATTGGTCTTGTTAGATTCCCCACGGTCGCCCTCTAGCGTCCACGTTTTGCTCTTTGGCCCCTGCATTGAAGTGACCTTTTGGGTCCATGAGGTGCAGTCGATCCCGACCCTTTATTTTCTTTCTTGGTGCGGGTCCGCCGCCCGCAGACACGGTCTAGCGGGCCGTAACGTTGTGGGAATTGATGCATATCAACTCCGAGGTTGAGATGCCGGCAATTGAATTTAGTTCGAATGGGAGTGCCGGTATAACCATTTCTATGGTATCCATCTGCAGGCACATTCCTTACTATTGATCATATTTCGGCATTGCAATTGTGATCATTCGAGGTCTAGGTTATCAGTCTCTGGTTACGGAGGTATCACGAACACTTACAGAAGTACCACATTGTTCTCAGAGTTGAAGGTTACTTACCATGACCTGCCGAGCTCCTTTTGATAATGGTACCAATAGTCGCACGGTAATTAAAATCATTTGCTGGATAACTAGACATTGTGATGACCTAGCTCACTCAGACTTGATCCTACTGCCTGGTTTCCTCGCCAAGTTGCCATCCATATCAACCCACCACATGCTTAACTGCAATGTGCCGTTATTATATACATCTAAGCTGTGTTGTCTCGTAAATTTACATACAAGACTTGAACCAGAGCAAAATCATATTTCATCTAGATTCTTGACAAGGAAGCATCTCTTTTGGCTCGCAACGAAAGAGTCACTCAGCCCGCCTTTCCACACAACGCTCTCATTCAGTGGACGTCCAGCCTCGGAGTGTCCCCCATCCCGGACGTCCGTCGGATCCTCTTGGCTCGGTTTCCCACAGATGCCCGTTGCGGTGCATGCACTCCCTTGGGATTAATGGATGTCGGCCTGGTACGGGCAGCTCTGCAACGCCGAGTGTCAACAGGCGAAAGTGTGAACATGCATCTCAATTTTTGCAACCAACTTTCAACGGCAGAGATGGAAAGAGTCTGTCTGTGAAGAGGGTTCTTAGTCACTATAATTTGGAGCGAATGGCATGTTGCCTCGGAGCGAGTTGCCTTGAGAGGCTCTCCTGTCTACTGACTGTTAGGCTTCCTACTCTCAGTCACTACGACAGAACTCATCAACAATATCATCATGCCAATACAAAATGACTATATGATCCAGTATTTTGAGACATAATGGAACACAGCCAGACGAGCAATAGTGAGTTGCTATTCCAACTATCCAGTACCTGTATCCCCACATAGCTGTGAATTGAGAAAGTCCCGCTCGCTGTTGGTGAGAGTATCCCTTCAACATCAGCCAAAAGCTGTTTCGAAACATGTTCATCGTTAATGGGAGCTGAAACTGAGAAGCCAGCCTCATCTTTCACTGACCAGTCAAGTCGTCTCTGAATCATGGAGGCTTGCATCTAAACTTGAGCCGCTCAAGCCTTGCATCGCCTCTCCGCTTGGTGGCTGAGAACGGGTGGAGAGTCAGGTCCTCGAGTACCTGATAGATTCCCAATCACGAGTGTAATTTCCAAAACACCGTGTACAACTACATTCACAATAAAGTTTGAACTCCCATGGCGAACGGGCTTCCTCAAGATTGCAGTGTGCTTGACTTGGGATCAAGACACATCGCCAAGAATCAAGGGTCCTCGTCAACAACCGCATCTAGCGCCCGCCTCAGGAGAGATCAGCTCCCCCAAACTCGTCAGCCAAAGACCTTTAACCATGAATATCATTGGTTCTGTTAGTTTGAGTTTCTTTTTCGCGGAGCTGCTTTCTTTTTTCGAGGTGCGGCCGACTTCTATCTCTGCAAGATTTTACGACAGCTTGATCCTGCTCATTACGGAATATTTTTTTTTTACTTTGTCCTGGTTCTCCGGCCGCACCGCCGTCGCCGGATAACCGAGCAAGGGTTCTCTCTGTGGCAAGCAATCTATTGCTTCGTACCGTCTTGGTCAGCTTCTTGGTGGTTTCACTATCTAGACTCGATGGATGATCTAGCCAGCCACAGCTGCAGATGAGCTCGTATTTGCTTTGCTTGTTTGTTTGCTTGTCTGTTGGGAGAGATAGCCGTTCAAATTTAACCCCCCGCGCGACCCCCAAATGAAAATCGACCAGGTTTGTGGTTTAGGGCCCCTGTTGGTCGCTTCGATCGGAGCGGTTTCAGGAGGCGGTGGGATACAGCGATCGTCAGGGTGAACAGGCCTTCCGTGGTGTGAGCCCAGGAGACGGAACACTCGGGCTCCGAGCTGATAGAATCTCGGATGAGGCGCCGGAATACTGGAGAATGTAGGACGGGAGGCGTCGCCGTGTGATACCCCACACCTCCGAAGCCGGCTCCGGCCGTGATTCGGTACGTCCGGCATTTTCATCCTATCAAGGTTTTGGGCGTCAAGAAAGAAAAATCCTCGGTAACAAGAAAAAGATGTTGTGTTTTATTGGCTGAGGTAACTTCAATCTCATGCCACATCATTAAGAGCCCACTGGCATCAGCAACTCTGATTCACCCATGCTTCAATGCCCAAGCAAAACACAACATGAGAATTTTTTCTTTTGCGTCCCACGGTTGGAATTCCGCATCTCGGAAATTCCCAAAGAGGAGTAAGCTCATGGCGCCATGGGCTTCCTTCGGCCAAGATTCTACCACTTGTTCCATAGGCCGCTACCCAACGAAGCCAGCTCAGCCCTGCCAGCGCCATTTTCCCCTCATCCTTTTCGACTTCAGGGTCCAGGGTCCAGCTGTTCTTCCTCCAGGCGTGACCACGAAGGAAGCCAGTCACAAGGCCCTTTTCAGATCCACAAGTGTTGAAAAAGGTGTGCCAGAGCCAAATGCACCCCTGGTCGCTGTCGGTATGGAAATCTGGTTTGTTAGAGAGCGGGGGGGCTGACGTGCATGCGCATGTGCGACGTCATTTGCCCTGTAACGGCTTGTGACTGGGCAGGACAGGCACCGATAGAGCTTCAAGTGACAACCTCCAAGTTCGGGATGGCTTGGACCAAGGCATTGGGCCGTGGCCGCCGTCCTCGGTCGGGCCTTGGATGGCACCAACTCACTTTACATGGGATGGCGCGTGCTTCTTTGTCTATGTTGTTTGTCCCTCTCCCCCAAACCTCTTACATATAAGATCGTCATCCTTCGTCTTTTCTCCCCGTCCACCATCCACCATCTTTATCACCAGCAGACCCCACCACGACCCGTGTCCATCACTTCAAGGCAAGCAAACCGCTTCCTTTGGCTTTTGCCGCTGCGTATCAAATCTTTTTTATACTACGACTCGTCCCTGTCTTTCAAAATGGGTATGTCTCTCCTTCGCTGCACGTAGCCGTGCCGTCTGGTCCCAACCCAACCGTCACTGACGTCATCTCGCACTTCTAGTTACCAGGCATTATGAGAAGAAGCGCCTCTATCTCCAGCACCCTGAGCCCGACTATGGCATCGTCCGTCGAAGGGTAACCACCATCATCCCCGGGCCTCCACCTCCACCACCTCCGCCTCCGCCCGTCGTCGCACGGCCGCCGCTGCCGCCTCCACCCAAGCAGGAGCCCAAGCCAGAGCCCAAACCCGAACCCAAGCCGGAAGTGAAGCCGTGCCCCAAGCCCGAACCAAAGCCTGAGCCCAAGCCTGAGGTCAAGCCCGCTCCCCCTCCTCCCCCTCCTCCTGCGCCCGTCCAGAAGCCCAAGCCCCCGCCGCCCCCTCCAGAGGAGCCCATCGAGGTCATTGCCGTCGACGTTGAGCCTCACAAGAAGAAGAAGAAGCCCAAGTCCCGATCCCGCAGCCGACACAGCCACCGATCTCACGATCTTGACCGTGAGCGTATCATTGAGCGCGAGAGGATCGTCCCTATCCCTGTTCCGGTCCCTGTCGAACCTCGCTATGACACGTACCGCTATGTCGATGGACCTCGGAGGGCTCTGCCCGCTCCTTCACCACCTCGAAGGGTATCACCCCCAAGGAGGATGATCGAGGACGATCGCACTCGCATCTTCATTTCGGACCGAGAGCGTGAATACTACCGATGATAACGAGACAATCTGTGTTATGAGTATAGAATCGGACCTTGATGTTCTTTACGGCCTTGTATGATGATTAACGACTTTGGGATTATGGCGAGATGGTTAAATCTTAAGATGGAGCATGTATTGTAAAAGGAGTCGAGGTAAATTGAAATTTGAGTTACCAAGCAACGAGTGTTTTGTCAAGACGACCCTTGTGAGCCGACCCCTGTGACCAGTTGACAGGTTAAGCTTCGGGTCATGGCAGGTGGGAGTTATTAGTAGTACATGACTTTATACTTGAGCAACAATGTCAAATTGTTTTCTTACTAGTATCCTCCCACTCTTCGAACTGGACGAACCCTTGTCGACGGAGCATGATAGTATACCTGGGTTTGTGTCCTTTGCATTCCAGGGCCGCCTTCATATGGCGACGCATACTCCTCTCTCGGAGGTGGTGGAGGAGGAGGAGGCCAGAGTGCCGCTGACTCGGCTGTTTGCGACATCATCGAAGGCCCTCCGTACAGACCCTGCCCCCCTTGTCCTGACCGTCTCAAGAACCACCGGGCCAGGTTGCCCAGCTCGCCCATAAACAGCAGCCCAGCCATGATGACCACCACCGTCAGAGGAATCGCAACGACCCAGTACAGCCATTGTGAATATTCCATGTCACGAATGTCGGTCGTATTCATGCCAAAGATGCTGGAGACGGCACTGATGGGCAGGAAGATGATGGTGACGAGTGTAAAGGCATAGATGGCGCGTTCCTGTCGGTCACGCGTAAAGTCCATCTTGTATGCGAATCCACGTTCGAGATCTTTCGTAAACTCGGTGAACCGTCGGAATTCGAATTCGCGCTGTTCAATGAGTCTTGAGCATTCAAGAAACAATAAAGCACGTAAACCACCTGCATCCGTAGGCGAGAGCTTCGACGATGTCGTAATGTCGTAGAGGAAGTCATCGTCCAGGCCCATGTAGTCGTTTGCCGGCTGTGGTGGTGTGACTTCTTGCGTATATGCATACTCAACCCGCGGCGCATAGTCTTCCTCCGGTCCATACGACTGTGGTGGTGGGTGCGGGGGAGAGACCTCTGCATAATGGCGTTTGTTGTACTGCCTCTCCTTGCCCTTCATAAACATCGTCTGCTCAAGTTGGCGTATAACGATTTCCTCCGTGCCGATTGCAGTCAAAGAGCTTCGAACGCGGCAGATGATGTTCTTTTGCTTCCACAACGTCCGCTTCACTGCCACTAGCTCCTGCTGGACTAGGTCAATGTAGCGTTGGAGTGATCTATCTGACGGTTGTGAGGTGATAGAATTGTCCTACAGAATAGATATTAGTAACAGAATGTACCAAAGTTATCGATTGCGCGCATACAAGAGAGTTGAGGTACTGTGAATATGTGTCGCAAATATCATCCGACTTTCCGACTTGATCTTGCAACAGGCCCATCGTGACAAGCGATAACACTTCAAGAGGCAACACGGAGGCTCGGTCTAGGAGGCTTTTGTTAGAGAGGCCTTGAAGCAGCTTCTTAGACCCCTTTTCAACCAAGTCTTTGGCTCGGCTGATCCGGCTATTCCAGGTGAAGTCGTCCTTGGAGCCATAAATCATGCCCATGACAACGTAGAGCCAGGCTGTGGAGAACTCAGGTGGAAGGTCAACTCCAACGCGCTCCTCTTCAGTCGAGTATGCCATGATTGTCTGAAATGCGAAAAGGTCCTGAGTGAAGCTTCGAAGAGATGTTCGAATATCGTTGAGGGTGTCTTCAAAGCTTGATTGTATGAAGCCAGGTTCCAATATCGAGAGCTTCCAAAGTTAGCCTGCCAATGTCGTCAAATTCTTGACCTAACTCACCTCGATGATAGTTCGAACAGCACCCCAAAACTTGCCTGCCATCGGACCCTCAAAGTCTGCAGGGAGGAAGAAGTTGTAGATGACGTCGGCAGCGTTGAAAATGTCAATCTTCTCCTCGTACGCCCGTCGCACCTGGTCACTCCCCTGGGCTTCCACACGATCCGCTAGACCAGTCAGGTACAGGTAGCACTCCATCTTGGTCGACTCTTTGCAAGATGCGTATATTTTCCGGTTCGAATAAGTGGTCTCGGCTGTGATGAACTTCTCAGCTGCCTCAAGCTGAGCCTCGAGGATCGCTGAACCAGTCATTGTAGCGAGGCCTCTTGAAGCTAGTGTGAGAACATGGAAGAACTTGTTCATATTGGGCCTTCCTTTCTTGCCAGAGGAGCTTGACTGAATCTGGGGCTCCGGACGAAGGATTGAGCGTGGAGGTGGATCAGGTTGGGAGCTGTCAAACGTCAGTCCGGCTTTCATTCATTAGATGCTTCAGCCGCATACCCCAGCTTCATGATAATCTTGATCGATAATGACCGAGCCGTAGAAGCCATTTTGAGAATTTTCGGCCATGTCTCAGGTGTAATCACTTGGTCCTTATGCCAGAACTCGGGAATCTTGGGCCAAAATGCTTGAAAGTTTGACAAGAACGTCTGTTGCTGTCAGTAATATCCCAGTCAGGGAACAAAAACACACTCACAAACCATGTTTGACACTCTTCTGCCTCGAGCAACCATACTACTGACTCGCCATAGGCAACAAGAATCCGCCCCTTGGCCTCAGTTGCCAGCGCACGGGAGGGCTGTTCTTTGATTTCCAAGGCTTGGCCGAGCAGATCATCTCGCGCCATTGTTCCACAAGTGACTAGCAAACCTGTTTGTTTCCATCATTGTCAGCAGTCGTTCCACAGCATAATAGATTTCAAGCTTACTGTTATCGATGACGAGACACCAAAGTTGAGAGATGTGAAAACACTCTCCACGGTCTGCGTTGCCCAGCCGACATACAGCCTGCTCCATATCCCTGGGCTCGGCGATTTGAGAGTATTGCACCTGGAGCAACGTTTGAGGAGGGAAAAGAGACGTATTCGAAGCTGCCAGCAAGCCAGAATACTTCTCTAGAGAGAAGTAAGGGATACAAATCCATCGAGCAGAGCCGGTGACAATGTCGGTTGTCGTGGTCCCTTGCCTCAATGTCTTGAGAGGCACCTCGATAGATTTTGGATCAAGGTACCCGACCCTTGCGCCTTTGGGATTTATTCTTGACTTTGCACATGTCTTCTTGACATCGGCACGGAGTTTCGTGATGGCCTTCTTTTCTAGCGCTGTGAGGCCAGAAATGCGAGAGATCTCAACCTGTAGTTAAAGGATTAGAGGCAAACCCTTGCATGAAGGACTTGGGTACTCACCCAAAATTTGTCAAAGTTCATCACATCTTGAGGAATATGACTGCTCAAAGGTTAGCTCATAGCAATTAAAATGGCAGTGAGCCGTGGCGTCCAGGACACACAGCTAAATAGCCAAGATGAGGACAGTAAAACCCACAGCCATCTAAAGAGAGGGTGTTTCTGGACTGGCGCGTCATGCACCACCTTGAGAGTTGCGGTATGGGATCCGCTCATCTCAGCATTGCCGGTATACAACGAGGAGTGAACAAGTGTCAGCTGGGAACTGGAAGCCGAGGCGACTTCGACTTTTGTAGGAGGCTGCTCTTCAGGTTCGGGAGTTTCAGCATCAGAGTCCCCGTCTCTTGACGATTCCGTCATGGATGTGGACTGTGATGCGAAACTGAACTTGTCGTATGGATCCCATTCATCACTCGAGAAGCTGCCCGCTCTGTATGAACGAAAGTTATCGCCATCGTATCCAGGGGTTCGCGAGGTCTCTCGAGACCTGTACCTGTCGCGTCTAGGAGGACTCCCATAGGTGCGGCGGCTTGGTGATCTTGACCGGCTTCTAGAGCGGCTGTATGAGCTTCTTCGCCTAGCATCTCTTCGCGTGTCCTCCTCATCCTCAATTGGCCGTGGAGACTCAGTAAACCTTCTGGTGGACTCGTATTGCCTCCGAGGCGAGGCCTCAGGAGGAGGAAATTCGGTGTAATCCTCATACACATCTGCCTCATCTCGAGAGCGTCGTGATGCTCTCACTATCACATCTTCTCGGAATGTGGCTGGGGGCACTGGCCTATCCCCACTGTCATTGCGGAACCGAGGTCTCTCAATGGGTATTTCGACTCTCTCATATGTGCCACGTCTAGACTGAGTTCTAGAGTCCTGCCTGTGAGGTCGTCGAGGTCTCTATATACCATGGGGTGAGCGTGAGAGCGTTGTTGTGTCGGGGTAAACAAACCACATAATACTCTTGATCCGCGAATCGGACATGGGAAGAGCGTCCCTGGCCTTCACCTGGATCAGCCATGGTGATGAGGCCAGATCTAATTGGCAATATTCCCGAGAATAATCAAGGTAGAATGAAGAAATAAATATCGCTCGGCTGAGTCTGCTTACCCGCCTTTATTGATTACTGGGGTGATCATGCATCCATGTCCAAGCATAGTCGCTAGCGCCACGGCTGAAAGATCGTCGGGTTGTGTGTAGGACACGCTGACGTCGAGCAATATCACTCACCTGGGTTAAGGAATAACGAAACATAAGGATACATATTGGTCTATTCTCATCTAACTATAGCTGATAAAATATCATAAAAATGAGGGGAACCCTTCCATGTTATTTGATTATAAATTTAATTATTTTTTTTTTTTTTTAAAAAAAATCTTTCTGTCATGCTTATGATGAGTTAGTTCGCCTGCGTGTCACATTTACCATCCATTAACCTCCAAGCCGAGAGCTCTTCTAAGCTCGATGAATCTATGTCTATGTACCTGTCTATGTGTGGGATTTATACAAAGCCTCACTATGTGGACAAGTCTCAAACACATGCTTCGTCTCCTGAACAGTTGAGATAGTCAAAGGAAGATGATTTTATCAAATCTAGATGTTCTATTGACATAAATCATAATCTATCGCATGCCCCATCTCTCGGGCCTCTGCGACATCTAAGTCAAATGCTCGCTCCTATCCATGCTATAAGATCTGCTTCAACATTTAAAAAAAACACCCGCTCGCTAATGCCGCTATGCTGTACGCCTTCCGTAACCAAAATTCTCTAATCAGATGCTGCGCTTCTAAAGTCCGATCTCGCTTCAACATTTGCAACTGCACTTTGAAGTGCACTCGTCAGATCGACGTGGAATAGGGGCGTGTCTAGACCATGTACCACTGCACCTCGCCGCCTCTGCTTCTCTAATTCTCCTGGAGACATGGCGCCGTATGACTGTCCAGGAGAGAAACCACCAATCAATGCTTCCTCTTCAGTTGGGTCCGTATGCCTGGGAAAGACGTCATGGTAGCTTGTTTCCCGAGCCAGCGCCGCAGCAGAGTCTTGCCCTCCAATCTCTGCCACACTAAAGATCGACTTCCATCCATGTTGGGCTCCTTCGCCATCTGGCTTTACTCCGAAGCCTGCAGACACAAGGGCCCGCTTTGTCCATCTATTGTTGATGCAAGCGAAGTGCCAGTCGACCATTTCAGGGGCAACGTACAAGTCGAGCTGATTTCGGATATCGATGAGTCGCTGGACAGAGGTGATGTCGACGTTGTTGACCGAACTAAAATCCATAATGACGGCCTTCAGGGTTGGCAACCGAGAATCCGAGTCGACATGTGCTGGCCGCTTCGCAGATTTCCTTGGCCCTGGGTTATTCCAGGGTCTGTCCCCTGGACGTTCAAAGGCCTCAGGGCTACAGCGCCGAGTCTTTGCCTGGATAAAGTCGGTAAGATAATCCAGTGACGAGTTTGCGTTTGGATAGTTGAAGCCTTCAGAAAATCGGTAGATGAAGATTCCTGGGTACGGGTGATCGACCTTGACTTCTGGGTTAGAGCCATCGCCATGGTCGAGGGGCAAGAAAACGTTTCTCGCTGAAGTTTCTGGGTTCTCAAAGGTGCCATATTCCCCCACGACTTTTCGATGATCATCCCCAATGACGTGGTCGCCAATGACTGAGTGAACCTTGACTTTGCCGAGGAATCGGCCGTTGGCTTTGAGGATTCGATAGATAAGAACAGCTCCTGAAAGACAGACAGTAGAATACAATCCATCCTCGATCTGAGCAAAGATGCTGACAATAACACCAGTGAAGAAGATGAAGACTTCGACTGGGGAAACCCTCCAAAACTGGTAGATGGTGTTTGGGGGCGTGACAAGATCGCCAACCGCATGAATGATGACAGCCGCCAGGGCAGCGCTCGGGATATAGAAGAATACAGATGTCAAAAGATATGTTGCAAGTAAAACAACAATACCAGTGACGATACCCGCAGCAGGCGTCCGCACGCCGGCCTTGGACTGAATTGCCGTCCTACTAAAAGACCCTGTTGAGGGATAGGCACCAAGGAAAGGTCCGATGAGATTGGCCATGCCGATTGCAACCATTTCCTGTGATGGATCGATCGTGTAGTTGTTGACCCTTCCAAATGACTTGGAGATGGCGATATGCTCCACGAGCAACACAATAACCGTGGCGGGTAGATGTGGTCCAAACTCGGAGATCAGTTCAGATGTTATCTTTGGTGCGCCAACGTTTTGGAATCCTATAGTGTCATTAGCCTCAAGGCCCTTTACCATTGATCGAGAACGAACTTACCCTTTGGAACAGTTCCCAAAATTCTAAAGAGGGGATCATCTCGCCTCTCCATGTTGAGTACCCAACTGATAATCGTGTACACCAAGATGACAAAGACGGTCCGCATTGTATTAGCGAAGAACAAGACTCGTTTGTGCTTTGGGAATCGTTCTGCCGCAGCGCTGAAACTCATGCGAATGAAGTAGAGGATGGTCAAGGCCGACAAGCCGACGACCGCATCAAGTCTTGCTTGAACGAGGTGTTTTATTGTGTTGCTCAGAACTTGGTAAGGAGATTCGCGGTTTGAGAACCCTGTCAGTCCCAAAAGAGCAGGCAACTGGCCAACGCAGATAGTGATGGCTGAGCCCGTCATGAAGGCGGAGAGAGAGGTGATGGAGATGAGATCGACTATCCAGCCACACCGGAGTAGCCCAATAAGAAGAACGACACAGCCCGCGACGATAGACAAAGCCGATGCAATGACATGAGCTGGAATATCGTGCCCTGAGGATTGAATGTCTTGGATTACATTGCCGACCACAGTGGAGAGAACGGCGACGGGGCCAATAGAGATGTCCTTGGATGTGCCGAATATCCAGTAGATTAGAACGCCGATGAATGATGAATAGAGACCGAACTGGGGTTCCAAGTTTGCGAGCATGGCGTAAGCCATTCCCTGGGGGACAACAACGGCACCAATGGTGATGCCAGCAACCAAGTCTCCAGCAAACCACTGCAAGTTATAGTGACCGATCCATGTCAAGAAGGGGAACAGAGAAGTCCCATATTCGGCCAACTCGTCGAGCGACGGGATCTGTTCTCGAAGCCATTCTGCTGATGTAGGCTCGTTTTCGTAGAAAGAAGTATTGCTCTGGACCGACAGAATGGACTCGCCTCGAGTGACCTCGTCCTGTGAGTCCGACTTTTGGTCATCGAGCTTGATGCCTAGGACGTTGGCCAGGCCGAGGCCAAAAGTGGTGGCGCGGCCTGGCATCGGGACGGCTTGAAGATGTTTTTCACGGTTCCAAAGTATAGGATATTGTTCAGGACATGAGATGAATTAGTTGAGAAGCGGTGTGTAAGTCTGTTGACGCGTCTCGGTGAGTGGAGTAAATCAGTTATATGATGTGGGCTACTAGAGTTCTGTAACGTGTCGGCAGCGTTTCGTAAGAGGTCGTTGGACGGGGAGATCAGGTATATGTGAGTAGCCGGGACACGTCGTGTAATATGCCAAGCGGTCGGGGAAAGCAACCAAGACCCCCATTCATAGCCAACTCCCCGAGACACGAGATGCAATCATCAGGGCAGGTTGGCGTAACTGATTCGACACAGGAGCGTGGAGGAAGATAGGCCAACGAGGGTGATGTAGTCCACAAAGGGGTGTAGAGATGATGTTCTGACGAATAGGACGGCAGTATATAGGTTGTTCCTGGTCTTGTGGTCTGGGGTCTCAGGTCAGCCCGATGACGAATATCGTGGGGATAAAGACGACATCGCGAGCCCAAGCATGGAACAATTAAAGAAATGGGGAAGAAGAGACGGGAATACGGCTTTGGGTTTCAAGCATATGGATCCTGCGTCATGAAAGAGTTGTAATCAATATTACAAAGCAAAGGAAAAATTCAGAAGAGTGAAATAGAAAGGCACAGGGTTATTCCACTGAATGGCAAATTCCAAACCCGAGATCAACTCGAGAGCCAACAACTTTCATCGGAGCATCGGTAGTCGGTCCCAAGGCCCTGCGAGGGCCCATCCAGCATGGAGGGGCAGATCGGGTCGTCGCGGCCTCTGCATTGGACAAAACTGGACGACATTATCCATCTCTACCCACACAGATGACGAAGTCGTGCGGCGCTCGGTCGGCTTGTGGGAGCTCTTTACTCTGATGGTTTGCCTGGCATGATCGATGTCGCAATCGCCGCCTTGCCTTTCGCGGTAATAGCGCTGCCGTTTCCCGCGCCTACGGTTTGTGTGACCGACTGCGCGGGTGAGAGAACAACACCAAACCCCACGCTTCATGTCCAATAGTTAGCGGTTTGATTGTGGTCTCGGGAAGAGAAGCGATACCCTGGCTATCATGACAAATGCTGCCCATGTTTGCCGGTTTGTTGGCATACAGATGCGCCTGAGATTGCCGTCATCGAACGGAAAAGAACTAGTCGAGATCGGTTAGTAGGATACATCTAGAAGATGCTTACAACTGTGCGGTCATGGCCAGGACCGGCATATCTTGTCATGACACCTTGGAGAGTTCATCTTCCAGGTTGTAATGCTCCACAAGTTGATGTTGTTCATACCAAAGTCACAAAGTCATGATGTACCTGGAGAAGGAAGTGTCTGGGTGGGCCTTGATCATTCATATCTTCCTGATGGCACGTGGGAAGAAACTCAGGTCCCAGGTCCCAGAAGCTAAGCCTGCAATATCTCAAACACACATTATTCCCATCAGCCTCACTTAAAAAGAGCCAGGATCAAGCTGTGTGCATTTCAAAGTCGGCGAATCGGTCACCGACCCCCGACTGTAACCTTACCGACCTTGAGCCCAATGGCCACCACCCCAGCCTCTCAAAATGGCCCTCATTCCAGGCCAGCGACAACACAGTTGGCATCAAGTAGACAAAGAAAGACAGAATTCACTGTTGAACTTGAACGCATTTGAAAGGAAATCATTGCATTTGACTCTCGCTTGCTTCCACTCAAACGGCTGTCGCTGGTTACTAGCTTAACGCGAAACAAACACGATGCGCGCACTCTGTCCCACCAAATATTGAAACCGCCAACACCATCAGCCCGTCAGCCAGCCTCCAGCCTCCCCGCTAACCTCTTGAGCACAACACAACTAGTTCCCATGCTGATTTTTATCCTCAATCTTCACTCTGGCATCGCCATCTGCCCTAATTCACTACCAGAATCGATACTGAAAATTCCTCCTCTGACTCTCCATCTTGTCCTCCGCAATCCTTCCATGCCCATCCTGCCATAGCATCGCAACCATGTCGGAGCCCTCCTCCAACGCCTCCAACGCCTCCTCAACGAAGCCCGCGATCCCTTCGCTCCCCGCCTCCATCACCACACAGCTTCAGCCCCCGCCCTCACCACGAACTCACCGCGTCCTTCGCCGCCTCCAGTCTGCGCACACTCTTCGCCCTCAGAATCCTCCCTCGCTCATCTCGCAACAGCGCTTGCGCGAGACGCAGACACAGCGCAATGTCTCGCCCACGAGATCCTCCCCTGTGCCCGGCGCTGGCCCGGCCACCTCGTCTGGCCCGCCCATCAGCATCAATCGCTCGCCTCAGCGTGGCCGCGCTAACAGCGATGCCACGCCCCCTCTCATTCACCAGATGAATGTCGTCACGGCCAGCAAGCGGGCTGGAAGCAAGAAGCCCGTCTTCTCTCATGGACATCTCTCACTGCAACAAATCATCCGCGAAGGCCCCACTGATGGAGACTTCCTGGGCGCCTTGGAGAGTGCGCGATGGAAGGTCATTGATGGAGGAGTCAAAAGTGCTGAGGATGGCATGGTATGATGAACATTGGCGTCCACTTCTCTCGGTCCTTGCTAACGGCGCCCTTGTTTTAGTCGACGCTCAGGATATACGTCTGGCTGGTTCTGCTAGACGCTCCCATCCTCTCGACCGACGACTACCTTGCCCTCATCCACCGCGGCGCTTCTCCCGCCTACTCCAAGATCCGAAACGACACTTTCCGCACCCTCACAACAGATCCCCTCTTCCGTCGCCGTGTCAGCGAGGCCAGCTTGATCCGACTGCTCAACGCCATTGCGTGGAAGCTCCACGACGCCCGCGAAGAGCAGCGCCAGAGTCGCCCAAGCAGCAGTCGCGCCTCTCTTCCAGGAGACAGTGCGTCGGGTCATTCCCAGGCCAGCACATCATCACCTACTGCTCGTAATCGCGCCCGCGCCCTGACACTTACAACCGAGGGCTCTGAATCCGGTGCGGGAGCTACGACTCTCGAGCCCGGTACCTACGTACAGGGCATGAATGTGCTAGCCGCCCCATTCCTCTACGCCGCTCGAAGCGAGGCCGAAGCCTTTGTCGCCTTCCACTCCCTTCTGACGCGCGAGTGCCCAGGATACATCCGCGGTGCCATGGACGGCGTCCATCGAGGTCTTGCACTTGTGGACAAGGTCCTGGCGATCGTAGATCCCAAGCTAAGCATGTATCTCACGGCCAAGGGGCTTTCGGCCGAGATCTATGCCTTCCCCTCAGTTCTCACCCTTTGTGCCTGTACGCCGCCCTTGCCCGAGGTGCTGCGGTTATGGGACTTTTTGTTCGCCTATGGGCCGCATCTCAACATCGTGTGCATCGTGGCCCAGCTCACCATTATGCGATCTCAAATTCTCCAATCACCAAGGTATGATTTTGTCCCGTCTTATCCTGACTGAAGTATGGTTCTAACACGATAACAGTCCCAACAAGGTCTTGAGATCTTTCCCCCAACTTAACGCCGATCTCGTCAAGTCCGTCACCATTGGCATTATTAAGAAGATTCCAGATGACGTCTATGCCGAGATTGTATCCCATGCTCTTTAATAAAGGGCATCGACTAGTGGTCGGAGCAGCCTGAGATATCCCAAGATACCTTGGTACTTTTGCTGTTGTATGACACCACCACACCAAGCGAGACCACCAACCAACAGGGATCCTGGCCGCGACCTCACTGACGTGCATGCCGCCACGCGAATCGGGGGGGGGGGCATCCTCTATGCAAGGGGCGTGGCTCGCAAACCCGAGGGTCCCGTAGCCTGGCCGACGCCAACACCGCGCCATGCAAGTCAAGATAGACGAGCCGAGACGGGCCGCTGCGTCTGTAACGGCGTCCCGATGTATTTATGTTTTTAACGGTTTTATGATTCAAGGTTCAAATGCGTAATGACTAGGGGGACACAGTACATATTTGTATGATTATAGTTTTCTGGCAAGGTTGAATGGATATGGAATGATAGAGTTGCTCTGCGATGGGTGACTCTAGGATAAACGAATGAATGAATATATGAACGCTTTCGTCTATTATTAACCTTAAAAGCCCGAGGCGTAACGAGGCCTCGGGTTGTTTCTGCTCATACACATGATTGCGTGAGTGTCTACTCTCGACACCTTCCCAATCTCCAAGTTAACGCCGGTTTACATGCAATTACTTTTCGTCAAACGACATGAGGCTCTCTCTGGTCTATGCTGGACGATGAGAGCCAAGGTGGTCTTCTGCTTTGGCCACTTCCGTAGGTAGCATCCAATATATCAAACTTGGTCCATGTAATACACCAAGTAGCGAGGGCCATTTCTCGTAAAGGTGTTGATGAGATATTGCAGGAGATGAGGGCGGAAGCTCATTTCTGCTCGTCATCCGAACATGCTAAGAGACGCCGTGGTCGGCAGTGCTGTCCGTCATGGTGCTTCGGCGTGCGAATCTTTGCAGGGTGCAACAACTGCGTTAGTTGTTTGATTGGAACCTGGGTTCCATTCAACAGCCCCCACTCGGACACAGAATGAGGCATGTTGAGCGCCGTCATTCAAGCCTATTAACTGATCTCGATAGAGGTCTAGCGAAAGAACACCTCGCGCAAGGCTGAAGCTAGTTGCAGCTGATGCCTTTAGTAAGAAGGACAACCAGCCTCTGCGCGGAGGAAAGCATTGGCAAAGAAACTTTGCATGGCTGTGTAGTGGAAGAGGATGCCACCGAGGACAGCAGCATGCCAGAGGTTGTGGCTTCCACCCACGTAGTCGAAGCAGCCGGGGTACCATCGCTCGGGGATCTTGCTGGCATAGACCACGGCGCCCGCGAAATAGACAAACACGGATTTGGAGATAGGAGAGTAAAAGTCGTAGACAAAGTCTGGCCCGTGAGTCCACCCGAGCTGGACTATGGGCATAAAGCCGGTCAAGGCCAGGCCGACATAAAAGGCAACGCGGGCCCATGCCATGTCGGCGCCGTTAAACCGAGGGTGCCATGGGAGTATGACGCCTCCTATTCCGAGGAAGGCCGTCAAACACATATAGATCCACCGGCTGATAGGATCGCAATAAAAGGCCGTGTACTCAGTTGTCATGATAGAGGCGGCGATAAGCAGGGAGATGCCGGTGTAGTCGACGCAAGCAAATATCGAGATGGCGTCGACATCGGCAACGGCATTCATTGTGTGCCAGACGGTCGAGCAGACCAATGTCAGACAAGCCATGACAAAGAAGACGCCCGCCACAAAGACGTCGGTCTTAGTGCTCAGCGTAAAGTTGCTGCTGCTCGGGTAAAAGTAGAGGGCGATCGCCAGAACCAGAATGAGGCCAAGGGCATGAGACCAGATGTTGACCAGCTCGTTCGACAGGTTGAATACGGAAAGAACACACTCAAGCTTCGATTCAGTGAAGCGATATCCCTTCTTGATGTGAGGGTTATTCCTCCAAGGCGTGGGGAGGTCTTCGTAGCAAATAAGGCGGCCCTCCTTGGCCTGGACAATGGCTTGCTGGATGTGCTCCTCCAGAGATAGGGCAGCCTGGATGGCACGTTCAATACCCTCGTTGGCGACCCGGCGGCCTTCGTCCATGAAAGCCTCGGCAGCGTTGGCGGCATTTGCGAAACCCTGCTCGCGAAGCTTATAAGCGCGCGTCTCGAAATCAGAAAGCATGTCCTCGAGCAGTTCCACGCCAACGCGAGCCTTTTCGTTCAGTGACTCAGCAGCCTCGAGGGTCTCATGATATCTCGTCTCTAGGGTTTCAACCATGATGTGTAACCGACGTCGGCCTGCGCCTAGGACCTCTTCAGAGGCATGGGAACATCGTGTGCGGACGGTCTGGAGGGTGGAAAAGGCGCGGGAAATGCTTGAATCCTTGCTCAGGTCGACATAGTTCTCGATAAAGTCGAGGCGACGCTCGAGCTCAGAGAGGAACAAGTCCACCTTGAGGAGGAGACCCTCTTCGCCATCCATGATATGGCCAACGATAGATCGTCTCCGGGGAATGAAGAAGGAGTGTCGTCGCTTTCGAGCTTCAACGCGGGGACGAATGTCGGATCCAGAAGTCGCAGCCAAAGTATCGTCGTCACGAGCCTGGTAGGCGCAGGCCGTGGTGAGGGCGGTGGTAACATCTGACATGGCGGCGGCTGGTAACTCGGTGCGAGGCGCCGTGGTGTATATGCCGGCAACGGCTGGCTGACGGGCGTCGGAGCGCTGAAACCGTTACAGTAGAGGCAGTGAGTGGTGGCCCTTCCAGTTGGCGGTGCTGATTTGCGGCGATAGGGACCGGTGCTCTACATCCAATGCGTGTATGGCTTCGTCGAGGCCACGAGCGATGAATGAGGAGAGCAATTGGTTGCTGAGACGGACGGCTATATCTATCGGGAGAAGTTGGGCGCAGCGAACGCACGCCTGCGGGCCCTGTGGTTGATTGGACGCGGGGGGCAACGATTACCGAGTTTGGCGGCGGTTGGGACTGGAACTTTTTTTTTTCCTCCTCTCAGTATGAAACGTTGAATAAGGATCTGCAGGTAGGCCAAGCCTTGGGGATGGATAAGATGATGCGATATAAATCTGGGGGGATTGATTGTAAGTGGGAAAGGAGAGGAAGTCTCGCAGGACAAACAGCAGCAACAAGGAGAGTGGGCTACGGGTTACACGGAAAGGAATGGGGAGAGAGTGAAGGAGCATGAAAGTAGAGAGATTGGACTGAGCTATTGATGAGGGAAAGGGAATCGACAAAATGGAGCCCAGTAGCTGAAATGACGGCTCCGGGGGCGGCCTTGGCGTCCAATCCATCCATGACCCAGAGGGAACCCCGATGGTCCCTTGTTGGGCATGGAAGTTCTTAGCGGCTGCCACCCTGAAAACCCGCCTGCAGAGACGATTGGGCCGTCCACGGGCATCACTGGAGAGGACTAACGTTACGACGCAGCACCGTGCTTCCGCGGGTCTGTAAGCCCGGTACGTCAGAGCTTGGCAATTAAAATCATCCACTCAAGATCAAACATCCGTGTCTGTTTGTACCAGAAATCACATATCAGCAAAAGAGACGCAACTTGCTGATCCTTCATGTCTTGAGCCTTTTTTCTTCCAAGACGGGTACCTCGGCTAGCTACCTACAGTAGGCATCCTATCCCGTGTACCAGCAACCTCGTCAGTTCGCCACGGCCCGCCTGTGGATTTCCAGTAGTGGAAGAGGGTGGTTTACTTGCACCAATAGCGCATCAAACTCAGAGACGCCTCCGATGTCCCCCACGAGCCGATGCAGTAGGAAGGGATGCCGTCCGGGTTGTGGTTGGGCCCCTGTTCCTGGACCAAGGATGATGGATCGGGGTTGAGAGAGGGGTTGCTCAACACATGGCGTGCCCAAGGGGGGACAGCAGTTGGCCTGAACGTTGAACATCACCAGTCGACAGCGCAGAATCTCCAGCTCCAGGTAATACACGATTTACTTAATTAGAGCTAATGCTAGCCCGAACAACTTCAAGCTTAGTTGCGCCCTGTTCTTGCTCTCTTCTCGACTCCCGAGCCTCGTAAGCAGCCGAGAACGGGCTAACGCTGACTAGGACCCAGGTCTTAATCTTGGTCACCTCAATTAGACAGGGGCTTGGGGTGATCCAGAGGCTGGTGCCCGTGATTCAAGGCTGATTCAGACAGCCATCTCGAGATCATGAGTTGCACTCCATCACACCACGGTGCCAAGGTGGAAATGACGAGGTCTGAGCTCGTCTCTTTCACATGCTCTCATCGTCCAAATGCCGAAACAATCGAGTCCGAGCAATCAAGCCTCAAACAATGACTCCTTGCGCTGACTTCCCAGAGCTGAAAGAGCGCCTTCTCCCTGACCTCATTCCATCGTGAATGTCCTCGTGTTTCCCCATGTCTTGGAAACCATCACGAGACCGAGTACAACCCACACCCATAGCCGAAACCTCCAATTCCTCACTCGACTTAGATAACCAACGCCCAGCTAAAGCGGTAGAACGGGTAGGGCATGCCAAGTCGCTCCCTTTTGTATTGTTTCCGATCACAAATCTCAAAATTATGAGTCCGAGTAAATGCACTACTCTACAGAGTAACACGTAATGACAGCCCAGTTTGTGATGTCCTAGCAAAGGCGGCATTTGCCCACCTCCCAAAGAACCAAGATTAGGGAGCATTCTTGACAGCAAGATGGACCCAACATTCTGAAAACATCACACAAAGATGCCGAGTTGACATTTCCATCGTTGTAATCGAATACAAGGGCGAATGCAATGATAGCTAGACCTCACTACCCATTCTCGAGTCCATACTTTATGAATGCCTCCAAGAAGCATATCGGCATCTACCAGCAATGTACTCGCTCTGGAAGTTGTCAAATGCCAAATAGAGAAGCACATATGTCTCGCTACAAACAAAGTCTACTCTTTTAGACTTCTCAATGTTCACTTGTGTAACAATGAATAACGATTGAACAACCAAAATTCTTTATAAACATGGATCTGAAAGAGACTCGAGTTGCTCCTGAGAAGCGTTAGGTACTTAACAAGATGGCAAACGTGCCATCCTCCAGGGGAATAGAAGAAAGCAATCTTTCCGAATCTGCAAAAAAGTTCAAATATTTTCATAGACTAATCGAAACTAACCTATTCCATAATTCGGATTATGCCAACGCTTTTATAAACCATATCACGTTGAATTCTCGGGGTGTTGCCGTCTTCAGTCCAGCCTTGGCCCCGCTCCACTTTTCCCCAGTCTCAGTTTCTGTCCCTGCAGGAACACAGCAACCTTCGACCTTGTCGCTCGGGACTTCCGGAGCTCGGGTCATTTCATTCATCTCTTTCACCAGGAGCCATTCCCCCCTCTGACACACCGCATCTCGCCTCTCGTTACCTTCGGATATCACACTATCACCAAAGCCAGCAATCATGGCTATCGACAAGCTGGTCAAGGAGCCGAGTCTCGTCGCGGTCCTGCAGATTTCGGACCAGGCACGCGACCAGGCGAGCTCTCTCGTCAACCTCGCTGAGCAACCACACAATGAAGCATCCGCGCCGGCCGAGATCCAGTCCGAAATCGCAAAGCAGCAGAAGCTCCTCTTTACCACCATGGCCCACCTGCGGGGACTGCATCGAAACGCCAGCTTGTCCGCTCGCGAGACCAAGGCCGAGACTGCTGAGGCGCGTCAGGAAGTCGATCGTCTACATCTCCAGCTCCAGAACCTATATTATGAACAAAGACATCTGCAAGGAGAGATTACTGCCTGCGAGTCATACGAGTACGCGCCGTCGCCTTCCACTCAAACAAAGACGACCCGAGGCATGGCGACTAACACTTCCTAGCCACAAGTACCAACAACTGCCTCTCATCCCAGTTGAAGAATTCCTCGCCCAGCAACCCGAACATCAAAACGACGACGAAAACACCCTAATGGTGGCTCGCATCGACCACGAACGAGCGGAACGTGAAGCTCTCGAACAGCAACGCCAGGAGCTTCTGAAGCGGAAACAGAAGCTCATTGCAGATAACAAAAGGCGAAAGGATGACTTGGCCAACCTGGACAATGACTTGGAGAAGTTCATTGACGTAAGTATCATTGGATTTTTCGCACCAAGAGGGTGCCCTTTGTAGACCAGGTCTAACCTTCTGCCAGGCCGCAAAACCGATCCAGAAACTTTTCGACAAGGCACCTTAGGCATAGCAAGCCAAAAAGCGAAAAGAACGGAATCGGTTGAAAGGGCAGGTTTTGATCCAACTGCAGTGAAAGGTTCATTACCAACGACGGATGGTCCATAATCCGCCCAGTGCGAAAGAGTTGGCATAGAAAGGTGCGTATAGTTCCAGAGCTCTTGCTGAAGATCATGAGTTGAACAAATCAAGGCACGGGCTCTCTGGATGGGCGCAAGGCGTTTGGGGGAGGATCGATTTGGCAGTCTACGAGATATCAGATACCCTTCGAGATTATCGAAATACCCAAGGATTCATCATGATTTACGTGATCACCAGTACCGTCCCTCCACCGCACATCAGTGTTCTCCGGCATTAACGTGAAATCAACGAGGACCTGCCGTGAGGGAGCATTGATGGCCGATTTTCTCGAGTACTAATGGAACTACTTACATTTCCCAGGGGATAGGAACACCAGCTTTATCAGTTTTGCACGACCCCTCTGCTATGGTTGACGACAGCCCATCATGGGAGCACTGTCCTTGACGGAAATCTACGGGGCACACTTGAACCGTCAATTCGTTCCCTTCCTCAGACCTTGTCTATACACCGCCACATGAGCGCCGATGTTGGGGACTAATCAAGAATGGGTCCTTCGTTATCTCGAGGGACTTGATTCACTAACAATTGATTCAGGCGGCAAGGGCGAGAGATGAGTACACTCCTTCAGCCTTTCCGTCCTCCAGCCTTCCAATCTCTCCCAAAGGCCATGGCGGTGGAAGCCCAAGCACAACACCATGGCGATGATCCATCTATCGTCGGTTACAGCGCGCCGTCGCTGTCACAGCGAGTTGACGATTAGCAGGGGGGGGTTGACAGAAACGCAGATATCCAATCACTACACCTCGTGGGCCAATAATAGCCAAGCATCGACGGGGGACTGGCAGAGCCATCGGTTGGTGTCGACTAAATGGGGCCCACAATCGCCGGGTACAACGACCATCGTCTTTCACGCGCCTGAAAAAGAAGCTTAGGAGCTTGTCGCTACTCTCCCGCTCCGCCAAATTTGAGCCCTTGGCCTAACGGTTACATGGCTTCAATGGATTAAGGGCCAGTGGTAGACACGCGTGTTGTGGCAATGCGTTGCGATTGACGAGTGATGTCTCGGCAACGAGAGCGGTCCCAAGGCGGCGTCACAGCGGTCACACACAGGCTACCAAAACGACTGAGCCTCGTGGACACAACCTCGAGCCAGTGAACGACGGCTCCTTATCAACGTTGCCGAGCAGACGCAGACCAAGGGCCAGCGCCATGTCACTCGTGATCTGTGTTTGATTAGGATCGTGGGTGCTAGGTAATGCGCCCATTCCTGAATATGAAGGCGATCAAGATGGCGATTTTGGAGCAACGGGACTTGATACGATCGACTGATTCGCTATGCCATAATATCCAACAAGCGACGAAGGGGTGGTCCCAGGTCGAACAGGCGCGTGAGCAGTCGAGTGCTATCACAAGTCAACAGCAGAGAAGGATTCAACATGGCCAGCCGGATTGTCACCTATCTCCATTATCCTGATGTCGGCGAAAGACTGCCCAACGAGCCCCTTCGCCACCTAGCCAGGCAAAGAATCAGAAAACAGCCCTCGGTCCGATCTTCCTAGAGGGAGCACTGAGCAGAGGCTGGTAGTTCGTTTACGAAAGCCAATGCGAATATTATGCCTATCCGAAACCCACATGGGCCGAGACTCCACCACATGGGACATCCAGATTCTGCTAGGCTTGACGCCCGAGGGAAAAGCCAAAAGGGGAAATTCGATGTCCGCCGATCTATACAACACAATCTGCACTTCGCGGCCGTGCTGCCCACCTTGTCTGGGCACAATAATGTGCTCGACTTGCGGACATGGACACATTGGTCAGCTCCACGTCATCTCGTCCAAATGCCTGTGTAGTCTTCTTGAAGCTGGAGGTTGAGACTTGGTTCGAACAAGGGCCTGACAACCCCGGCTTTGATCTGGGTCCGCACATCTTTGGGACAGGGCTTTGAGGACCCTGCGCAACACATCTCGAATCATGGGCCTCTACTTGTCTGTGACTGGTCGAACTGAGCAGCGTCCGGCTTTTCTCGAGGACGAGTTACACAGAAATTCAAGGGTTCTCCAGCCACACTTTGTTCATCCTCCACCATGGACTGCTTGTTCTGTTAGCCAAGTATCACAGATCTACCGCTCGGTACTTTGGCCTTTAACACTGGCATCGACTCATCGGTGTGCTTTCTATATTGCTCAGAACGAGATCGGCTTAATACTGAAATACTGAGAGGGAGCATCGTTATGTTGTCCATGGTGGAAGCGAACTGGATCATGGGTTAGGAACCCCCTGTTCCACCGTCATGCTTGGTTATCGCCAAACAAGGTTGGAAGCTCAAGGGTACGGTACAGCACTGCCGTGTGCATGGAGCATGAACTGGGTGGTAACCATGCCCCCGCGTGGTATAGTGTGAATCCGCATGGAGCACCTTGGTGGTGAGGATGTCTTGGCTTGACTGTTGTCTCCTCTAGCATTGGGACCCTTGGATGTTCGCTTTGCCGATATCTCGACGCCGCCTCCCCGTCCTCGCCTTCTCCTTTCCTCACCAATATTAGTTTCCCCGTAGTAGCTCACTCATTGGAAGTTCTGGGTTGTCTGACGTCGTCAAGCTCAGCCTTGCAGGTGCACGCGAGGACACCAGCACCGAGCTTCCCCGAGCTGCACCGGTCCCAGATTTCTTCATCTACTCCCTTGTTCTTTCCACTTCTTCCTCTTCCTCCCACCTCGGGACTTCCTCTTATTGCTCTGTGAAAAGTTGTGAGGACCCATCCTCCTTTCCCTTTCGTCCTCCTCGTTGTCGTCTTGTCGCAGGCTGCCTCTTTGGCGGTTGGAGCCTTTTCGGCGTTCTTCAACCTCTCCTGTTGAGCGCGCTTCTGCGCTCTTGTCTCGAAAATGTCTCTCTTCACTTGGTGCGCTCAACGCGCTGGTGGCCTGAGTATGATCGTATTGATTGCGCTCTGCTACTGGGTCATATCGCGCGAGTCGGTCATTGAGCAGCATCGATACAAGTATGAGCAACCCAACAACCAGGGCACTTATTACTCGTCCACGTCTACGACGGGGGCGGGCATTTGGACTTACATCTTCTCATACTATTGCCTCCTTATCCATGTTCTGGTCTGCGTCTTCCCTCTCCGCGCGTGCTGGACTGTCTGGACCCTCACGCAATCGTTGAAGCGCGCGGCGCAGAGCCATTCGCTCCTTGACCTGAAGAAGCTCGCCTCGCGCCGCGACTCGTACACGTCAGTATCGAGCTCAGAGACCCTCATCTCTAGCCACAATGGCGGGTGCTCCTCGACTACTAGCGAGGCCGGGGATGTTGACCCTGAGCTTTACACAGACGGTGTGTCTAGGGCTGGCGACAATGTTATCCATGCCATCGTCATTCCCAACTACAAGGAAGAGCACGACACCCTCAAAGAGACGCTCGAGGTTTTGGCATGTCACCCTCAGGCACAGGACTCGTATGATGTAAGTTTCCCCCTTTGCCACTGTCAGCTCTATCGTTTTATATGATCCAGAACCACGCTGGTTTCTATATGTCCTCAGCGGCTAACATCTTGTTTCCCCCAGGTATATCTCGGAATGGAGCAGCGCGAGGCCAATGCCGAAACTAAGGCCTTGGGTCTGATTCAGGAGTTTGCGAAAAAGTTCCGGTCAATCGACTTTACGCTTCATCCATCAGACATCCCCAGTGAAGCAGCAGGAAAGGGTAGCAATATTGGCTGGGCTGCGCGCAAACTCAGCGAAAAGTACTCGATGGGAGTGAGGAGAAACGTAATTATCACTGGAATCGATGGTGAGATCCGCCGCGTGAAGCCCCTTAACTGGAGAGACCCCTACTAACTCGGGTTGTGCATCTAGCCGACAGCCACCTCTCCTCCAGCTACTTTGCAATTCTCACCAACATGCACTTGTCCTACCCCGAGACTGCGATGACGACGGTGTATTCGGCTCCTGTCATTTTTGACCGCAACGCGCACGCGGTTCCCGCTCTTGTCCGCGTGGCTGACATTCTCTGGTGTGCTGCCGGCATGTCAGGCCTCTACCCTGGCTCTACCATCTCTCCTCCCACATCGGTCTATTCCCTGCCCTTGGATCTGGTTGATCGTGTGGGTGGGTGGGATTGTGGCAGCGAAGCCATCGGCGAAGATCTTCACATGTACATCAAGTGTTTCTTCACTCTCAATGGCAACTTGACTAGCCGCGTCATCCACAGTCCTGTCAGCCAGAGCAATGTTACTGGCGGAGGCAGCACCTTGGGCGACATTCGAGCCCGGTACAAGCAGGCCCTCCGTCACATGTGGGGAGCTCTCGACACAGGCTTCGCCCTTCGCAGACTGCTTGAGATGTGGCAGGACCGAAAACAGACTTCTCGAACATATCAGCCCCTTCACTGCACTTTCGCCGATGCCAACAGTCTTGCCATCCATGAGAGCCAGCTTGGAAGTGAGGGCAATGGCCAGCCATGTGAAAACGGCATCTTCTCGGACATCACCAAGGACACTATCAAGGAACCGCATTGGGAACATGTCTTCTACATGATGCATCGGCTTTTTGAAGCGCATTTCCTCCCTGTTCACATGGCTGTCCTGGTACTGGCCTCGACTATCTATGTCAAGCTTACAGAGGGCAACGAAGACCCCCATGACCTTGCGTGGGTTTTCAGCTGGTGCAACGTAATCCGCATCTTTGGTTTTTTCCAAATCAGCATCTACGTCTTCTTATATGAGAGCTTCCACCGGGTCGGTGTGGCAAGCCGAGAGAGAGAGATGGTCAAGGCAGGATTGGCCAGCGAGATGGACTTCTCTCGGCGATCTCTTGGAAAGAACTGGGTTGACTACCTTGTCATTCCCGTTGTTGCTCCCCTGTACGGCACCATCCCCAGCGCCCAGGCCCTCATCTGCCAACTGTGGGCTCAAGACTTGGTCTACACTGTGAGCAAGAAGGCAACACGACGGCAAATACCGATTGTAAGGGTGGACGAAATGGCTTAGACGATTAGTTAAGCAGCATCAACTAATGAGGAAGAGGAGACTGCTGCATGAAGAGACTTGCGATGACCATGAGATGGGGCAACGATGGATGGAGCGACGACAGGGACACCTGTATCGCATGGCATAATGACTTGGTTATCTGCGTGAGTGGACTTAATAAAGGCATGATTAGGAGTTCAAGGTACAGAATAGGCATGTAGGCATTTCAGGGTGTTCGTATAGAGAGACTCTTGGGTTTTGAGAGGAGGGAGGTGTCGATGGATTAATGAATGGTAGTCCAATTTACTTATTACCCTAGGTACATAACTATTCTGATTACACACGTTTAGGGAGTGGCCATTGCTTCAACGATTGCTTGATATGACAAGACTAATGTACTAGTAGTACATTAAGTGTGTCTCATGAAGGTGGAGCATCGGAGGTTGCTCAAGGTCAGTGGAGCTTGTCGGCGCCGACTTGACATTGAAGTTCCGTGGTGCTTCGGATGTTAAAGCCAAGTCAGCCAATCACAGCAACGCCAAGAGACGAATTCAGGACTTGAAGAATTGAGACTTGCAACCACTTCAGCCTCTACATGCCGAGTTGATTCCAGGACGATGCGGGTCGGAGTACAAGATGTCAGGAGACGCGTCAGTGATTTGAATCAAGAAGCCCGAGTATATAATACAGTAATATGGTTATGTGTCTCGCTGTTGGAATTATCAACTCTCATTGTCCCATCACGACTTGTCAACTCGCAAGTAGATAAATCTGGAGAGATATCAACTACAGCCATGGCATCCAAACAACTACGAATCGGCGTCTTTGTTCCCACAGGCGCACAGTTCCTCGACGTTGCGACTGTGGATGTGCTCGCCTCCATGTCCAAGGAATACCTCGGCGGGCTTCCCCACCTCCCGGCGCACATCGCCGAACTGGCACCGAGCACCAAGATCATCTACATCACATCACCGGAGCTCTTCCCGGACGTGCCTTTAACAGCCAACCTTACCATTCGAGCGACGTACACCTATGAGGACGAGGCCGTGGCGCCAGGCAAGCTGGACATTGTCGTAGTACCTGGGCCGGACCCGAGTGCCTCGTTTGAGGATGACGCGACCAAATGGCTGAGGGATCAGTTTCACACCAAAGGTGTAGATGTCTTGAGCGTCTGTACGGGCGTGTTCCTCTGCGCCGCGGCGGGCATCCTGGACGGCAAGACCGTGAGTGGGCCAAGAGGGTTGCAGAGTGAGATGGTCAAGAGACATCCAAAGGTGAAGCTAGTAGGAGAAAAGTACCGATGGGTTCAAGACAGCAACATATGGTCAAGTGGTAAGTTTCAATCAAGTCTACCCAGATCACGACGCTCGGCTAAGGTAATCTCTCAGGCGGAGTGACCAACGGCAACGACCTCATGGCTGCGTACGCCCGTGCGAGCCCAAAGCACTGGCCTGGTCCCGTAGCCGAGATGGGCGCCATGTTGACCGACGTGGGTGATCGATCTCAGATCTATGGCGAGGGACAGAGCAGGTTCGTGCTGGGAGTGGCTTGGCAGATTGTCAAGGCGTGGTTCATGAGCTTGGGGAAGGGCAAGGCGAAGGCGAGCTAGATGAGGACAGGACAGTTATTGATCGAGGAGGGTAACTTGGCACGTGTTAATTAGTGAGTCTCTTTAATACCACTCTTGTATTTAACAACCTAGGTTGTCAATTGATGGGAATGATCAGTGGATGAGTTGACTCCATCGGGAGCTCACAATAACCATATCCAGGCTTGACAAGACCTCGGCGGCGCCGTGCATTCGTTACTTGACTCGACACCAGGCCACAATGGGCTGAGAAGTACGTACTCGGCTCGTAACTGACCGTCTTTTTGTTAGCTTCTGAATGTTCGTCCGTTCCATCTTTTGGTGGAAACTTGCAGCGGGAAAATCTGCACTGCAGCGGAGACCATCTGGTTGCTGAGACAGCGACCGCCCCGTCGCGATAAGCTCCTTATCGCCGCCTCTGATTGGTGCTTTCTGTTTTGCGCGGTGGGGTTGCCTGCTCGTCCCCAAAAAAAAATTTCGAGCTCTCTTCTAGTAGTTGCTTCTCGACTTCTTCTTCGTCCCGTCGTCGTGAACGAGAACCTCTTCTTCAACTTCCATCTCAACCAACCCTCTTCCCTCTCCTGCTTCTCTTTGAGGTTCATCCCTTCGTTCACGATTTCTTCATCCATCGTATTCATTTCATCAACGAACACCTAATATCCCACATTCAAGATGTCTGCTGTTCCTGGTCCCGTCTACGGCCTCGAGGTCCCTCCTGGAGAGATCTTGATTCCTGCCGCCATGGAATTTCCTGCCTCTGTGAGTCGCTGTCCTGCCTCTTACGACGCTACTGGTTCGATGCGACGCAATGCGCTGGCTTGTTTTGGCTTGTCGCGACGCTTGCGACACCGTCGCTTCGCCCTTTGGAGCTCGACTTGCTAACCGTGAAAAATTGCAGTTCCGCATCACAATGGCTGCCGTGGATCCTACCCAGGAGCCCGAGGCTGACGGTGAGGGCAACGTTCCCTCCGTCCCTCGCTCCACCCTCCGACTCGTCAAGCGAGCCTTCCCTGGTCTTGACGACGAGGACGAGGACGACGAGGTTGATGACGAGTACCTGAGGGCCCTCCTCGCCGGAGAGGACGATGAGTCTGATTCCGACGAAGAGGCCAACGGTGGCCCCAGCGACCCCGCCAAGTCCAAGAAGCAGAAGCAGGCCGAGGCCATCAAGAAGCTCATCGAGTCCGCCCAGGCCGAGTCTGACGAGGACGAGGAGATGGAGGATGCCAAGCCCAAGAACAAGGGTAAGGGCAAGGCCGTCGAGGAGGACTCTGACGAGGACGATGAGGATGATGACAGCGACCTCGACAGCGAGGGTGCCGACCTTGAGAACTTTGTCATCTGCACTCTTGACACCGAGCGAGTAAGTCAATTGTGCCCGGCGCTCTTCTGAACACAGCCAGCTAACATATACTCTCCAGAACTACCAGCAGCCCCTTGACATCACCGTTAACCACGGTGAGAAGGTCTTCTTCGTCGTTACCGGTACCCACACCGTTTACCTCACCGGTAACTACATCATGGATGACGATGATGATGAGGATTCCGAGGATGAGGACGACTACGACCTCGACCCTGAGGAGCTCGACTACGAGCTTGGTGGTGAGGACAGCGATGAGAGCGACGAGCTCGATGGCCTTGAGGACCCCCGCATCCAGGAGGTCGACTCTGATGAGGAGGAGGCTCCCAAGCTGGTGCCCGTCAAGAAGGGCAAGAACAAGCGCTCTGCTGAGGAGGCCACCGAGGGTCTTGATGAGCTGATGGCCAAGGATGATGCCAAGCTCTCCAAGAAGCAGCAGAAGAAGCTCAAGAACAACAAGGGCGAGGCTGTTGCCGCCGAGGACAAGAAGGACGCCAAGAAGGTTCAGTTCGCCAAGAACCTCGAGCAGGGCCCTACCGGCTCGACTGAGAAGGCCAAGCAGGCCAAGACTACCCCCAGTGTCAAGGTTGTCCAGGGCGTCACCGTCGACGACCGAACCATTGGCAACGGCCGCACTGTCAAGAACGGCGACACCGTCGGTGTCCGATACATTGGCAAGCTCCAGAACGGCAAGCAGTTTGATGGTGAGTGTCGGTTCCATTCGTGCTCAGGATATCTTAACTAACACATTGACAGCCAACAAGAAGGGCAAGCCTTTCTCCTTCAAGGTCGGCAAGGGTCAGGTCATCAAGGGCTGGGACATTGGTGTCGTCGGCATGTCCATTGGCGGTGAGCGCCGCTTGACCATTCCCGCTCACCTTGCCTACGGCTCCCGAGGCCTTCCCGGCATTCCTGCCAACAGCACATTGACCTTTGACGTCAAGCTCCTCGAGATCAAGTGAACGCGTGGATAAATGCCAAGGCAGAATCCAGTGTCCGCTCGTCACGGGCCGCATGTACTAATACCCCATCTGTGGCCCGGTGCCGAGTCTTGCGAGGAGTTGATGAGTACGGATTTGGCCGTGTTTCGTGGGACTCCCAAGTTCCCATCTACTGCTCGGTCAAGGTCATGTTTCATGCTATGATGAGGAGCCCTAGACCTTTGCCATCTGCAAAGAACCGGTGTTTGTATAGAAGAACACACGGGGAGCAGCATTGGCGGCAAGCAGGGATGATGGGGCGAGGACCTGCATCGCATGGAATTGGCGTATGGCAAGAAAAGGGATCCTTTTGCGTTTGTTGTCCACAAGATGGTTAGGTAGTCTTGTGGTTTTCTAGTTAAAACGGATGGTTCGAGGGTTGGTTGTAAGGTTGTGCAAATACAGAATCTGATTTCTTTCTCTCTTACTTACTGGGACGTCAAGTCTTGATTGCAAGTATTCGTGTGCCTTGATCCTTCTCATATTGTGCTTTGTATGGATCCGGGCATGCTTTCGTTTGGTGGCACTGCCTTCGTCGCGCCTTCTTCTAGGGTGATGGTGGCCTCGGACTCGGGAAGGCACCGTCTCATGACAACTTCAACTCCTAATGTTCAACGCACTCAACCTTTTCCATCTACACACCATCAACTACCACAGTTTTGCACAGTTAGTCGTGAACTCGCGGCCAGGTTTCGTCTCTCTCTTTGTTAGATAACCACTCCATCTTTCTTTTTTCCAGCAGCCGAATAATTCTAGCATTCATCCAACACTGACTTTCAATATCAGCTACCCTGCAGCATCATGGGCCCAACTCTGGTCGAGAAAACAAGTCATCAACTACTTCACTTTTCGTCTGGTGAATCTGGGAACTCTCCTGGACCATCTCCTCTAGGTTCCATCTAGAATAGGGAAGAAGATGGAGACGGAAAACATGTCATGGGCCTGCGCCGTACCGGCTCCAAAGTATGGAAAGACATCCGCGGTGTCATTAGGGCGATTGGGAGGAGTAGTCGCAGCGGTAAGGAGATCCAGCACCTGCTACTTTGCGACATCATACTCACCTGTCCTACACAGGTCTTGAAGCTTCTGCAGACTCACACACGGCCCCTGCGGACTCGACTAAAGCCTCTATACTGACTATCCCACGTCACGCTGAGGAACCTCCCAAACGCACCCCCAAAGGCATCGGCGCCAAGGAGCTCATTCGGAAGCTTAGGCTCAATCCTGCGGCCTTGGAATCCAATTCAACTCTCATACAGCGAAGCCCTTTGAAGAGGGCACGGAGCTCGCTTCTGGTCTTGCACAGCGCTCACTCGAGCGACCTGGACACTCCACGTTCGTCTGGAGCCAGTGACAAGATATCAGCTGCCGGTGATGATTCAACAAGAAAGACGTCGGTCGACTCCCGCTCCTCACAATGGAATAAGGAAACTGCCATTAGACGACACAGACGAAACCCATGGACTCGATCAAGTCCAGAAGGCCGCGCTCTCAGCACCATCCCCGAGGCTGGTGTTGTACAGGCTCGGCCTACTATTGCAACTATCGAGAGAGCTTCTGCTGCCAAGATATTCCTCGAAACATACTTCAATGAGCTCCTCTACAAGCCCGATACCCGTGCTCTAAGGCGGCAATGTTTGGAATCTCAGTTGTGCCACTGTCTCTACTTGACACCTGACCAGAAAGAGGTGATTCGAGCTTCCAATGACTGCCAAGAGACGTGGCATCTGAGGGAGCTACGAGTGATGAAGTCCAAAGCTATCTCACATTCTGGCAGAAAGGACGGTAGCACATCTCCCGACAACTACGAACCCCTGCAGATTTTAGGCAAGGGAAGCTTTGGAGTCGTGAGATTGGTACGTGAGAGACCTGCCCCTGGGCATGCTTTCCCAGGGCAAGTCTATGCCATGAAGGTTATCAGAAAATCGGAAATGCTACGAAACAGCCAAGAAGGTCATCTGAGGGCCGAAAGGGACTTCTTGGTTGCTTCCGAGGGCTCACAATGGTTGGTGGTCTGAAAGCCCCTATTTGACTTGCTGGCTAACCTGTACCTTGACAGGGCTGTTCCATTGATAGCCAGTTTTCAAGATGCTGCGAACCTTTATCTGGTCATGGAATACATGCCAGGCGGTGATTTCCTGGGACTGCTTATTCGCCAGAATATCCTTCGGGAACATGTTGCGCAGTTCTACATTGCTGAGATGATCCTTGCTGTCGAGGAGGCCCATCGCCTTAACTTTATCCATCGAGATATCAAGCCCGACAACTTTCTGATATCCGCGTCTAGTCACCTGAAGATATCCGATTTTGGGCTTGCTTTTGATAATCACTGGTCCCATGATGCTGCGTACTACAACAGTCATCGATATTCTCTCGTCCGAAGACTGGGAATCAATATCAACGGAGATGAGGCCGACCAGAAGAGCAGCAAAGACATTCTGAAGCAGTTTGAATGGTACCAATCTCTTGTATCAGGACTTGACAGGCATGGAAAGTACCCCCTGGCAAAGGATGAGGACCTGCAGAGCCTCATCGGCTGGAGAAATCGACATGGCAACCGCACTGCGGCGAGGTCCGTTGTTGGAACGAGCCAATACATGGCCCCAGAGGTTGTTCTTGGTCAGCAGTACGACGGGAGATGTGACTAGTAGAGCATTGGCATCATCCTGTATGAATGCCTCTACGGGCAAACGCCCTTTTTGGCCGAGGAAGGGCGCAAGCAGACCAAACAAAACATTGTGGTGAGTACATCCAAACTCTGAGGAACTGACTACGACATCAAACTGACAGAAAGTAGGAATTCAAGAATCACTTTTCGTTTCCGCACCGACCTGCGGTTAGCGAAAAATGTAAAGATCTCATCTGCCGCTTAATACAGGAGAAGGAGTACCGGCTGTGCTCGAGAAAGTACCAAATGAGATATCGCGCCCCGTTCGACGGCACTCGCTCTACAGAGTATGTCGGACGGTATGTCTTTGCCAACGATGCAGAAGACATCAAGGCGCATAGGTGGTTCAGGAACATCCCATGGGATCGGTTGCAGTCCATGCCGCCCCCGTTCACTCCGCACCTACAGGGTGACGATGACGCTCACTACTTCGACGAGTCAGAGCCATTCGAAGACTGGTCTGAGTCAATGCCCTCAGGCGTGTTCCTAAACTCGGAGGACGTGAGAACCCTGCTCTGTGGGTTCGAGACTCACGTTCAAGAAAAGGCGATGGAGCTTGTCAAGACACCGTTTGACGCAGCCAAACTTCGAGGCATCGACCGCGATCTTGATGCCTCCAAGGAGCTACAACCCAACGAAAAGCTTGCGTTGAAGCAGTTTGTGAGATTCTATGGCCACAAGGAGCGCAGGCGGCCACGGGACATGCTTCTCAGAGACAAGGATACCAGAAAGACAGTCATGAAGATTCGAAGAGAGACGGCCTTTATAGGGTACACCTGGCGAAGGATGAGGCCTGGAGGATACATCGCTCTGAGACCGTCGGATTCAAGAAACGAGTTGGAACATTCATAGATAATACCTCTTCTGGTGACGTAGAAGAAGAGTCGGTCCCAGGCAGGGACCAGAGCGAGAATTGGACTTGGATAATCATTATTGGTATTATTATCATTAGAAATTATCAAGCAAGCAAGCTTTGCTTTAGTAGTAGTATACACGCCGTGGCTTATCCTAAAATCCTTGCGTTCGTGAATCCTGAACCATAAAGTCATTAACTGGGCAATAATAATTCGATCAAAACATCGTTCCGTCATTGAGATGATTTAGGTCTTCGTCCAGGGCTATTCTGAGTCTCGGCCTCCGTCAAGGCGACAAGATCACCAGCTGCCACAGCCTTGGCATTGCGGATCTCCCATTCAAACTCCTTGAGGGCCCTGATCTCCCAGGAGAAGAAGAGGAGGGAGAGCAGTCCGTCGACCACGCCAGCAGCCAAACCCAAACTGCTGATAAGCATGAGGATGAAGGCGACGTAGTTTTCAGGGCTGAACCAGACAGCGACCAAGCAGGCAAGCCAGACGAGGAGAGCAACAAAAAAGTGAACACCGCGCCAGTAGCGTTGACGGATCTCACGGGCATGATACGATTGAATCATGGCCAAGACGTCGTCATAACCAGACATGGGGAGCGAGTCGTGATCCGGGAACCGGCCGTGATGGAGCTGGTCGTCGGGGTCGGGAGATCGACTGGCATCGGCAGAGTGAGTGCTGCTGGTTGGACTGCTGGGAGCTAGGTATGCGCCAGTTTGGAGAGCAGCCGAAGGAGTTTCAACACGAGGCCCAATTGGCCTTGAGATTGGGGAGGGTGTATGCCGAGTGAGGGTCGCCTGAACAGCAAAATGATCCGAGAGCGAGCAATGGAGCTCAGGATGACGCTCAGTCATGGAGACGATCGCAGACTTGATGATCCATCCTGGAGTCGTGGCTGGAGCATCAGGCTCGACGCCCGTAGATGTGAATATGTAGTCGAGGCGCTTGCCACGGGGGTCGATAGCATCGGGCGACACATCGTAAGATTGACCTGCTCTCAGACGGTTCTGCTGGTTCTTGGTCCACCTCCAGGTATTGTAGACGGAATCACTAGTTGCGCCATTCTCGAGGAGGTTGAAGTCGGCAGTGGGAATCGGGCGGCGGCGAGCCTTCTCGGCGGGGTGGCTAGCAGGGCCGAGTGCGCTGTCAGGGTGGAGGACGCGCCAGACGTCGCGAACAGGGGCGTGGGAGGTGATAAGGCGGTGGGCGAGAGATAGGGGGAGCATGTTGAAGTCGCCCATAGCGACAACAAGATGACCACGTTCAGCGGCGCCGCGAAGGAGCTTGGAGAGTTCCCATGCCTGGGCGGTACGGTGGCAGATGTAGGTGCTCTTGGGTTCAGGCTCGTAAGGGGCATGAGTCTGCGGGAGGAACACAGTCAGCTTCTGATAGAGTATTTGGAGGGATCAAACAAGGCTGCAGAGACCCAAGGCCAGATGCGCCAAAGCCTGTACAATAAGATACTTACATGTGTGTTGAAAACCTCAATGACGTCCTTTCTTCGGGGTCCATAGCGAATCTTGGCGCATGCGACACCTTTACCGACATACCAGTCTCCTCTCCAAAAGGCAGTTGGGCGGCCGTTGAGGGGATACTTGAACATGGTACTCTCCTCGATAGGCCAGCGGCTGAGGATGGCTAGACCGCCACCAAAGGCGCCGCTGTGATAGAACTTGCCATAGGGGAGGATCTGGCGCGTGTGTCGGCGGATCGCCTGGTAATCCTCCTGAGTCCAACACTCCTGCAAAGCTACGATATGAGGTGCGGGGGTGAGAATGGCGAGTTGGCGACCGATCTCGTCGAGTCGAGGCGCACGAAGGGTCGAGATGTGAAGGAGACCCCAGCAGTTTAGAGTCAGGAGGTTGAGTTCAGTCGGGAGGCCATGAGGATCCTCATCAGGGATGACAGTCGCGGTAGGCGTCGTGACATTTTCGGTGGTGTCGCTGGAGATGACCATGACGACAGTGGGATGTAGGCGAGATATTATGAAGACAAGTATTAAGGAGGGGAAGAATAAAAAAAGAAAAAGAATAACGAGACTTGTAATGATGCGATAAACGTGGTCGAGGAGTAGGGAAAGTGGGAGGACGTCGCGCGCGCGCCTCGGCTCGGCTGATGATGGACCGGCAGGATATTAGTTAATTACGATGCTGAGCCAGACACGGTCAAATGGTCGATCTCATCCGTCACTAGCGGCAGGCGCTAACAAGCGTTGAAAGGAGATGACGATAAGCCGAGACAAGAAAGAGAAAAAAAATATAAAAGGGAGTGAATTGCTTGATGTGATTGTGTGGGGGAAGTTTGAAGCAAGAAAAAGGAAAAACATAATTGATGATAATTTACTCTTGCATCAACCCCTGCGACTTCCTTCTTTCCCTGCCGGTACTTGTTGTTTCGTACCCTTCCTTCCAGTTCATCTCAGGTACGGCGACCGGCGTGGGGCCCATGTAAGTGGGGCCGACCATGCCGAGAGTGGCACGGCCAGCTCCCGGGGGGTGATTCTTCTAGTAGTATCGAAGCCGTTCTCGTTCTTGGCAGCTGTGCCGTACAGTACTTTTATCTCGTAGGGCTATATTTGCCTTGATATTGATGAGCTGAATGAAACCACTGACTGATGAAACAGCACAGCTACACATACTTCTTGTCCATCATATCCCGGACCTTTGTAACATCATAGTTCATCCACTGAATGCTCCCCCTCACACGCCCAAAGTAACTCCTCGTGAACCAAACAGAGCTCCTCCCTATCCAAGCTGTCCTTTTAGTTGAGCCACACCTTTCTGTGAGAGTGGGGAACAAAGGCTTCCACACACACCCCTTGCCAGAAAAATCTCCGGCTCTCAACCCTCACCATACAAAACAAGGTCCTTTCCCCCTCACCGAGCTTGACACACCACCACCCATCCAAGCATCACTTAGCTCGGGCATCATCGGCTCTCCCCTCATCCCGGAAGTTCGGGAACATTCTCGTAGAATCGTATTTGGGAAGTCGACCACGTGAAACTCTCTCGTAGTCTCGTGAGGGCAACACTGTGATAGCCCATTTTACTTCATTACATCTCCCCGTACATATATACAGCCTTCGTGGTGCCTCGATGAAACATCCAGAACAGATGCTCTTGTGTTTCCCCAGTTGTTCAGCCTACGTTGCTTGATCGGCGTGTCACGTCATCTTATACGACTTGTCATCCATATCGAACCCCCCCAGAATCAGCTCTAAGCTTTACAACATCATCTACAGCTACTACTTACTAGGCTCTACCGGTTAACCCACCATCGCAAACACATCATGGCTACCGTCTTCGAGTCGTTCCTAATCAAGTTCAAGCCCATCTTTGTAACTTCCCCTGACTCACCTCCCGCCACCTTCACCTCCGTCACCGACCAGCTCAAGGCGATCCCAGGCGTCGAGTCCGTCCATCTCGGCCATCCGCTGGAAAAGCCCGACCATTGGGTTCTTGGCGTGCGCTGGGCTTCGCGCTCCGACCACGACGCCTTCATCTCGAGCTCCGCCGCAACAGAGTGGAACGCCTCGCTGCGCGCCTTGCTGGCAGAGCATCCCATCGTCAGCCCTGCCGCCGAGTACACGGGCAATGTCGGCGCTGCACTTGCTGCTCCCATCACTGAGTTCTGCACGTGCTGGGGCGCAGACGAGAGTTTCACCGAGAACAACATGAAGCCTTTCGCCGAGGCTTGCGACGCTGGGGGTCTGGCTGGTTTCCATGGTCTGGCTTATGGCCAGTTTGTTCAGGCTGAGCATGAGAACCCATCTGTGATTCCAGGCCTTGCTTCAAGATTGCTGCTGGGTTGGGATAGCAAGGAGGCCCATCTGCAGCACAAGAATGTTGGAAGCGGTAAGTGATAACATGCGATTTGTTGAGTGGCACTACTAATCTTGATTTAGTCATTGACGACAACGTGTTCTACCTTCTTGCTCGGAACAAGAGTCTGGAAATGGTAAGACCTCTGCTTTCACGTCCACATCATGAACAGAACTGACACGTACCATCTAGTACCACGTTCCCCTTCATGTAATCTAGTTCTCGAGAAACATGCTCGAGTAGGCTTGATGCGGCATCGCTCTGTTTTGATACCATATGATTTGGATTATATCAACCACAAAAAAAAGTGAGATGTGACCAACCTGGGAGACGTCACCAAAGGCCTTTTGCATCAGTGAATTAAAAGAGTTACTCAAGTCAATGCGCCGTAAAAGCAGATACCTCGGGAGCTGTCAGTTATTACAGAGATGCTCCCGGCTCCCGCTCCCCTACCAAACATCTCGGTCTTGCTTATTTGTTCGTCCCGATGAAATGCGAACCCATCCTTTGACACCATTTCTATGCCATTCCACCCGCCCTAGACCGTCCTACTGTTGCTGCTGCTGCTTTGAAGCTTGCACTCAAGCACAATGCTATGCTCGCCGCCGTGCGTATCGATCGTCGTCCGTACGTCGTCCGTTGCGGGTATTCGATCTGGCCTTTCCGTACTCGAACCCGCTCCAAACCAACTCCCCAGCTCAGAATGTGAAAACATGCTTCATCCCCCTTTTAACATCTTTGCTCCCTCAGATATACCGAAATCATTGTCGTCCCCAATCGCTCCGTAGTGGAATGTCTGTCGTATTCGCGTAAGGAAGGGTTAGATGCGGTGTTTCTCGGATTCTGTAAGGTCGCGTGTTAGAAGCTTAGTTGTTGCCAGTTCTATTTTGAACCTCACCGAGTCGAGAATAGAGCATGTAAAGAGCCATGCGGTTGCACTCTTCTGTTCCAGTGATTGTGACGAGTCGCTCATTGCTATTGTCCTGCGGTTCGTTAATCTTGATCACGCTGTTGCTCATCTGCCGAATCTCGTTGATCTTTTGTCCACCCTTGCCGATAATAGCGCCAACCATGTCATTGGGAATGTAGATCTGTTGAGTGATAGGGCCGCCGGGGATAGCGCCACCCATGGGCTGAGCCTGGGGAGCACCGCCGTGAGCCTGAGGACCCGCGTGCGGAGGCATATGAGGCTGAACATGAGGGGCAGCTCCGTAGGCACCTCCTCCTTGCGCACCACCATAGTGCATAGGCATGGCTGGGTTGGCCTGGGCCGCGGCGTGAGGGTACTGCTGAGGATAGGGCGCAGGAGGCATGTGGTGCGAGCGACGGTCGTTGTGGCGGGCGTAGTTCTCGCCTCGTCCGTAGTGGCCCGAGGCCGGCTGAGGGCAGTATGGCACAACCTGCATACCTCCGGGAATGGAACCGGCAGGGGCACCACTTCGGGTCGCATATGCGGACGCAGCAGGGCCGCCGAATCTGTCGTTGAGCTGCTCTAGAAGGGTGCTACCCACGTAGTAAGTCGCAATGTGAACAGCATCAGCAACGCCCATCACAACCAGAGAACGCTCGCTCGACATGGGGAGGCAAGCATCCGACGCGTTCAAGCGGGCACCAGAGGCCTCCTGAATCTCGCGGATACGAGCACCGCCCTTACCGATGATGGAACCGATCAGGATGTGGGGAATCAGCAGGCGCAGAGGATACGTCTTGGAGGACGAGGTTGATGATTCGTTCAGCGGCTCGTTGTTGAGGGTTCGAATGATGAGACCGAATGCCTTGAACATGTTAGTCACGAGTTTACGATGGACACATGAGGGATGATCCTACCTTAGCTACAGCGTCCACTATTCCGCTGACAGTGAGGATTCGCTCGACGGCACCCTTCTGATAGTCGCTGACGGTACACCTGGCGTTGGAGAGCTTCCTGATGTTGGAAACGTTTTCGCCTCCCTTTCCAATCACGGTAGCTGCCTCCGGGCTAGAGATGACAGCACGGATATGGATCCAGGTTGTCTCATCGAGTGCGGTGGCCGAGCTGACAGCGTTGGACGAAGCGGCGACGGCAGTAGCGGCAGCTGTCTTGGCCTCGGAACCTTCTACAGCACCATCGTCATCCGGCTCCGATTTGGCAGTACCATTCACCTTGTCGTCGGCGTGGCGGTCCTCAGCGGCGATGTCGGTAGGAGCTTCAGGAACCTCGGCGTCATCGTCGTGCTTGATCTTGTCGAGAGCGGGTCGCTTGGCATCAGGCTGGTCGCCAGCGCGCGAAGGCGACGAGGCCTCCTCCAGAGGGCGCTTGGCCGATTGGGTGGGTTGAGATGGCGAGGCAGACATTCTTGCTTGGATGTAAACGATAATTCACAGACGTACTCTTCCCAGGTACAGTCGAAAGTACGAAACTTTGTTTATTGCTGATCTTGCTTGTCTTATATACACTCAGGGGTTTTCGAAGGAAAACGTGCTGGTGTAGTGACTTCGATGGGATGGCGACTCGGTGAAGTATTCGTGAAGTGACTGGTGTCGCGCTGGAACAGAGCGGGCTGGATGGAAGGAGAAAGGGATTCGAGAAGTCGGGCTCAGGTCAGGGCGCGTTCCAGAACTCTTTCAGCGGGCGTCGAATTGGGAGGGGGCCCGGGAAGATCTCCTAGACGGTGGGCGGGAAGGATAGATGATGGTTTGTGATTGATTGAAATGTTGAGTGGTTGTGAGGAGGAGGTGAAGCGATCGATGCTGGGACGGACTTCTGAAAAGCAGAAAGGAAGAGGCACAGTGCTCAGCTCAAACCTATTGACCGCGTGCTCGATCGGGTTATCGCAGCGCCTCGATGGGATTGGATATCGCGTCGCGAACCGTGGTGAGTAATGCGAACGAGGATGGGAGCGCAGTGAGATGAGCAGTGTCGTTGGATCGATGACTCTCCTCTGTTTGCCTGTGTCGCAAGGGATCGAAAACGAAGGCGCCAAGCCAAGGCTGGGGGAGGAGCGATGACCAATCCAAGGGAGGAAAAAAGGGACAAGAAAAAGAACAAGGGGCGCTCAGAGACGATTACTGATAATCGCTCAAGAGGCAGAAGATGAGAAACCTCAAAGGTTGAATGGAAAAAAAGGGAATGGGGGAGGAGGAGGAGGGAAAAGAGATGACACGAGGTCGAGCGATCGATGGATGGGGTTGGGGCGAGAGGAGAGTTTGGGAGAAGGCGGGAGAAGCAGCAGCTGAAACCAAATCGTTCTCTGTCGAATCCTAGGACGAGGATGCGCTGGCCTGGGGTCACGTGCGGCTCCGCTGGTGAAAGAGCTTGGGCCCCTAGCAAAGCCACGGCAGAGGCACAGTGCGGAGAGATGGTAGGGGTGGTGTTGGTGAATTTGATGTTATTTGGCAAAAGAATTAGACGTAGTAGCTTGGACTTGTTTATTACATGTATTTGGTTTGTAGCCTTCTTCTAAATATTTCATTCTCTCGTTATTCTGACCAAGATTGATCAAGTTTACACAATCCAAGCATTGTCCCATCTCCACAGCCTGGCTACACCACGGCGCGCCCTAAATTCCGGGGAGCCAGGAAGGCTGCCGTGATGAGCATAGTAAGCAACATTAGACAAATGGCGTGACACGAGAAGGGAAGCCCGAATTAACAAACCTCTTGCGATTGATGGGATTTCAAGTCTCAAGGCTGTGCTTGCTTGCTTGATTGCTTCGTATCAGCTCCATTGCGTCTCGTGGTTTCTTTGCTTGTCTGGCCATTGACTGTGCAGCGCACGGTACTTTCACTGCAAAACCACACCTCACCCACTGCGCCGCGACTTTGCGACGCGCGCAAAAACGAGTATCACATAAACACACACGCCCGGGCACCATCCTATCCAATCTGTCTTCTCCGAGCGGTGTGTGTCCCCCAAGGCAAACAACCAAAGAAGAGGCTTCACATTGGTCCACTTGACTTTTCAAAGAACCCTTCACGTGAAGCCACATTGATACCATCCACAGGCATCTCGCGTGCGCATTCCCATCTACTGGACCCCCAACTCGCATGATTTGAGGCGCATCCTCCTTCGGCCCGCGAAATTCTCGGCCGCATTGATCTGGACCGTCGTGTTGCAGCGTCTGCTTTACTAGAGTGTAAAAATAGCTCTGGTGGAGCTACACTATCCCTCCTTCACCCTTCAGAAAGCATGGATGAGCGATCGCAACGCGCCGAGGCCCAGGCGTATACGGCCAGTCTCGATCAGACACTGAAAGAGCTTCAACAAAAAGTTCGCGAGCACGAGAATGATTTGGAAAGGGTATGGTACTCCTCTTTCTTGCTGCCCTAATCAAATCTGACCAAAAAATAGCTCCGTTCAGGCCAGGAGGTGCTGCCTCAGTCGGTAGCAGGACAGGCACGGGTCATCCAGACGGCCCTCAAGGAGGTGACGGATTCCGACCCTTTTCTGCCTTCTCCAGGATCTTTACTCCCGGCGTTGCTAGCTCTGCGCAAGACTCACCAGACCATCCAAGAGAGCAATGCGTATCTTGCCTCACAACGCGCTAGCCACGAGCAGCTGTCGCGTCAGCTCGAAGCTGATCAAGCGCGTCTCAAGGACCAGAACCTGCTCGGAGAAGCTCTGAGTGCAAGAATCCAATCTTTACGTGATGAACTAGACGCCAATACCAATGTCACCCCAGCAGAAGGGGCAAGGGAACGTCTGCAGGAGCTTCGGAACAAGAAGAAGAGCTATGACAGGGAGACATCGAAGCTCATGAAGGTGCTCCTCAGGTTCATCGACAACCAGCTGGCCCCTATGCTCGCGGCAGAAGAGCTGGGCGGCCCCGTTGTTGGCGATCTTATGGACATTGACAACGAGGATCTGGCCGCGGGCTTCAACGCGCAAGGAAAGCTCAAGAAAGCCAAGGAAGGAGCCGGCCAGGACGATAAGCGGCAGCGCAGGATAGACGAGATCTGGGGCCAAGCCGGTGACGAGGCCGGGGGACGTCAGGACGAGGTCACAGGGGCGGCTGCTGAGATGAGGCAGCTGACGGAGGAGCTTCTCAACACGCTCGCCGAGGCCAACGGCGACAATTCTGCGTCGTATGTGCGGTTGCCGCGCGAGTCGGCTGCGGCGCGGTTCCTGGTGAGGTCCAAGGTTGCTCAGTTTCACCCTCGAGATGCGACGAGACTTAGACTGGTCGACTTTGGTCGAGACTTGGAGGCTTGAGCCATCCACCATCACCTTCGACATATATCAGAGAACATAGTTTCCAACACCATGTCCGCGTCAAATAAAATACCGCATGATATATGCCATCAGAAATAAAAAAATCATATCTCATCACTTGTGAGCTTGATAGCCTATAATTCTCCCTATTTTATCCCATCTATCGTTTTCATGATGCTGGTTGCCAGAGAAGCAACCACTTTAACCCCCTAGCCCTCTCATTGGTCAATTGGCCCCAACGCGTGGTCCGCGTCGCGTCTCCCTCCCAACCAAGATCGTCCCCGTCAAGCTCCCCTGTCACTCTCAACCTCTAGATATTCAAATCCCCCCTTCAACAAACACCCATTTTTTTTTTTCCTCCTTTGACAATCATGACTGCCGACGCTGCCAACGCTACTATCTCCTCTCCTCCTGCCAAACGAGTCAAGACCGCCGCTACAATGGAAGCCCCTCCTGCCCTTCAGATCAAGAAGCTCTCGGACAAGGGCCGACTGCCTACTCGTGGCAGTGCCTTTGCTGCTGGTTATGATATCTACGCTGCGCGCGACACGACGATTCCCGCCCGGGGAAAGGCTCTTGTCGACACCGACATTAGCATGGCTGTGCCCGCTGGTACCTGTGAGTAACTCCATCCACAGAGTTTAGTTCGATACGGATTGCTAACCAGACTGAATCCAACAGACGGCCGCATTGCTCCCCGATCTGGTCTCGCTTCCAAGCACTTCATCGACACAGGCGCTGGCGTCATCGACGCCGACTACAGAGGCCAGGTTAAGGTCCTTCTCTTCAACCACGGCGAGTCCGACTTTGAGATCAAGGAAGGCGACCGCATTGCTCAGCTCGTCCTCGAGCGCATCTACACCCCCGAGGTTGTCGAGGTCCAGGAGCTTGAGGAGAGCGTCCGAGGCGCTGGCGGTTTTGGAAGCACTGGCTAGAAAAAAGATACCAGGATCTTAGCTACTGGTTCTTGCATGATATAATGAAAAGTCAAGGGATATTACGGCACTAGACTTGGCTGGCGGGGGATATTGATGAGGATACCACGAGATATTCACAGATAGATTCAAAGAGATAACGAGTATTCGCTCTTTAAAACACGTCTATTCCTCTTGTTCTATATCCAAGTTCTATGTCCCAATCTTTCTATATCGCCTTGGCACGGTATTCTGTCGACGGCGAGCGTAAGCAGTCTAGATTCCTTACAAGCTGTAGCTCAGCTGCTTTGCTCTTAACCAGATGGACCTTTGTGTCGTTGGCGCGGTCTTGAGGCCTCATCTCGGTAAGAGTGCGATCGACGACGCCGCGCATGCCCTCGCACGTCTTGGATAGCACCTCGTGCATGCTAGCCAGGACCTTCTCTGCGGCGCGGGCGAGGGGTAGGTCGACAGCCGAGACCGAGTCATGGCTGAGCCAGCTGGCTGTGTTACGGAGGCTGCCGTTGGCGTTGTAGACGGCCTCGCGCATGCGAATCACCATGAGGGCGCCAAACATGTCACCGGTGCCGCTAAAGTAGCAGTCAATGGACGGAAAGACAATCTTGAAGAACCGGGCCTTTCCAGTCGACGTCATGCTTGAGCCCACCACCGACAGGTGTGAAGGCGGGTGGTCGGGGGCTTCAAGGTTGACAGAGGTGATTACGATGTGGGGGACCCGATACTTGTCATGCATGGCCTGGATGGCCTTGTGCAAGCTATCCATATCGTGGATCTTGCACTCTGAGAGGAGCCTGGGAGAATTGTTAGCTCAGGAATTGAGCCGAGTAAAGAGTCCTTACTCTGCCTCGAACTGATTCGGTAGGATGAGATCGGCATCGTGGAGGAGCTTCTTGTAAGCGGGGACGACCTCCTCCGAGACGTAGAGCCTACCGTTGTCGCCCATGACGGGGTCGAGCACCCAGAAGAACTTGCCCGGTGTCTCGGCCGCCTTTTGCTTGAGCTCCCGGCCGATCTGCCCCACCGTGTTGACGGCCTCGGCGCCGGGGATGTATCCCGAGAGCATCATGTCAAAGTCGTCCAAGTACGACTGCTTCAGCCCCTCGTACAGCTCCATGATCTCCTGCGCTGAGACCCTGGTGCCCTTCCATTGCTTGTAACCGGTATGGTTGCCTTGGCGTTTAAAAAGATCGTCGGTTAGACTACATGCTCTTTTGAGTGCTTCAAGAGGCTGGCTACTCACTAAATTGGACGGTGTTGAGGGCTGCGACGTCGCATCCCAGAGACTGCAGCACAAAGACGGCGATCTTGTTCCCTACATAACTGGAAACCCCCGGCAAAGAGTCAGCTTCTGCAGATGACGACTTGGATCTGGAACTATGGATTCAATTTACCCCGAGACAACCTAAGACGGGTCAGACATTTGTCAGCCAAGGAACCAGAGACGAGAAAAAAAGAGGTCGTACATGGCTGGCGACAGCGAGAACCCGCGTGTCGGGCACCGGAAGAGCATCAGACATGGTTCCGAGGTGGTATTCTCGGGGGAGTATACAAGGTTTTTCTCCTGTTCACCCTTCTTCTTCCTCTTCCCTGAGCCAAGAAGTAACCCCGGGTTGAGACTTTTGGTGTCGAGACGTCACTGGACCAAATGCTCTCTCGCTCTACGTCAGAGAGAGATTTGAGGTGATTTAAGTGACTCGCCGGAGAACAAACGCCGAGATGCGAGGTATAAGCAGTTGAAGGGTGAGAGCGGCAAGTGAATGAATGAGCAACAAGGACGGAGCCAAGTCTAGATTTTGAGTCAGAGTGGTTTGTGTCTATCGATCGAGGTTGAAGGTTGGTTGGTTGGTAGGCAAGTAGTCACGAGGTAACTCGAAGCACCCGAAGTCTACGTTAGTCTGCGTCAAGTGGGTAAGGCAAGTCAGAGAGCCAAGGTACCTTGGGGACATGCACATCGACGACGTTATATGGATCCTTTCTTTCTCTTGACTCAATCCCGCCGCTTCCAGTTTTTTTTCCTGCTAGCGACTTCCATCCCGTCCCGTCCTGCCCCGCCAAAAAAAAAAGAGGCCGATGCCGCCCATTTGCCCCGCACTAGGGAAATCCTCACTCTCTGTGTCGTTGACTGCGGCCTCACTACGCCGACTCGGGCTATCGCTTAGGCCTTTGAGTCAACTTATGTGGCCTGTTTACTGCAGTAGATAACATGAAACTGTCGTGAGGACCGATAACATGACAATTCGGACACCGATAATTACAATGTTAGCATTCCATCACAACGGGACTCTTCACATGCAACCTGATGTCATCCATCATGATCCATGGCAACTGCAAAGCATGTATCATTATCGTCAAAGTAGACGTCTTGTATGGCCAGGCTATCATGACACGTTTGCCACAGTCTAACCTCTTCATACAAAGTCCTTCCATCTAGTCCGTCCGTCCCAATCACCCAAACATTCCCTCCGTCCCTGATGAGTCTCTCAAGAGTTATATCCTTGGTATTCGTATTCCCATCCCCGGCAGATTCCCCACTGCGCATACACATCACAGCCACTTCACCGTATCCTCGTAACCTCAACGCCGGGCTTATAGTCAAGTAGGATGGTGTCGTATCATGTTTTTGGTCGAGTTTACTCCTCGTCACCAATCTGTTTTGCGAATCCATGTTAGTAAGCTAATCACAATATTATTGCGTATGGGATGACTTGCCTTGGGGGCGAGGTAGAAGCGCAGGTGGCTGGAGCCTGCAATCGTGTACTCAACCAAGAGTGGCACTTCGTTGGAGAGGCAGATCTTGACCTGATTCGAAAGACCGACCGCCTTGCAAAAGTTGACAAGGTACTTGAGGGAGAAGGTGAGAGAGACGGGCTCCGTCAGCTCAATGGCGACGTTGTTATCAGGCTTGTCGAGGTCCGTGTGGGTGCGCAGCATGACAGAGCCGTTACCAATGTCACCGCTGCATGCAAACTTGACACCGTCCTTGGAAGCCTCGATGACGACTGTTGAATTCTGTTAGCCGACTAGTGATTACCCTTCACGTCTGTACCAACCTGATTCTGACATGGCCATCAGATCCGTGCAGATGCGTCGAAACTCGTTCGAGGGCATCGCGATAGTAGCGGCATACTCGGTGTCGGGGATACCCAGGTGCTCCTGGTCAATATCCATGAGCTTGAGGTCGTACTCGCTAATGCGGTCACTCTCTGAGTTCTCAAAGGACAGGTTGAGCACGTCGGGTCCATCCTCAGCCTTGAGGGTCAACTGGTCCTCGTTCTGGGCAGCGCGCAGCACCTTGGTCAGCGAGGTGAGGTTGACACCCAGCGAGATGTTGCGGTCGCAGCGGTAGGGAGAAAAGGCCTCGGCCTTGAGCATCATGGAGACGAGGGCAACGTGCGAGTTGTCCATGGCCTGGAGGGCGATGCCAGTGTCATTGCAGTCGAAGTTGCAGTCCTGGACGAGGTCCTTGATCGAGTCCACCACCTTTTTCAGGACCTGGGCCTGGTCGAGTCGTGCTTCCAACATGTCTGTAGCCGTGATCTTGTTAGCCTGTGCTGTGCTGTGCTTGTGTTTGTGCTGCAACGCTGCTCGCGATGGGTGACGATGGGTTTTGCGCGAAGCTGCCACGCAAGGGGCGGGGCAACCGTGGGTTGCTGGGGAAGAACTGACTGAGAGGATAGAGTGGTGATCAGATTAAGATGAGGAGGATGGAGACGCGAAAGTCAATGGACTGATATGAGGAAATTGGCGACAGGGACAGAGTTGTCTAGAGAAAGAGAAAAATTAGAGATTGTTGATGTCGTGAATCAAAGGGCGGAAAATGGGAATGGATCTAAGATTGGATTGTAGGCAGGCAGGCAGCTTACCGAGTACCTGCCTTGCCTCTAATTTAGCACAGCGTCTGCGGTAGCCACTTAACGCGAAGGACGCGGGCGCGGGTAGGAGCTAGCACGGGCAGCGACGCGTCAAGACGCGGGGCATTACACGTGCCAACCTATCACATCAAGCTCTTGACTTTCTCGACTCTCATGGGAGGTTATTCAATTAGACCTATCAAGGCCTTGTTCTTCTCTTATCAACCTAGGACGATCCTCCATCATACATCCAAGTATCTGACAGCTAGATAGGTAGTTAATAATCATTATCTTTAGAATGCAATCAATCGATCCTTGACGCAAAGAAACAACCTGGGCACAAGGAGTGTCATGTACAGGTATGTGCCGTCAACCTCGTGCAACGGTTCTGGTACTTGTTGTCCCAGGACTCCCGTTTGACGAGGCAATCGCAACGGCCAAGCAGCCCAGCTCAAAAGCAAAAAACATTCCCAATCCCAATCCCTTGCGCCGTTGCCCAACCTTAACCTTTCTATAAAAAAGCGCCGCCCACAAAGAACTGACCATGTCGTCGTGACGCTGCCTTGATGCTGGACGTTTCTATCGGTCTGTGTCTGTCTGTTTGTTCCGGTTTGGTGTATACGTGATTGAAAAACGAGTGTAGAAAAGCGTGTGTCCGTCCATGCCGGGCCAGGTGATGGTGATGAGTGAATGGCGGGAAGCGATGACAAAAAACTGGCGGCGAAAATGATCGTAACGTTGTGATGGTCGACAATATGAAAGAGATTCGTCCTACATCGACACAATCCTTCCTGCTGGAGCGCTGGCACGAGTTCGTGGTCGTAAATTAATGACCGTCTCCAGCTCGCGGAGCATTCCCTTGGTTGCGTCGATGTGCTGTCGTGCGATGGCCTTCTGTTCTCTCTCCTCTCTCACCTTGAGGATTCTCTCCTCCCTCGTGAGCATGCTTCGTGGTCGTGGACGGGCGACCGCCTCGAATACTTCAAGCTTCTCGTGATCTGCAGACCCAGCATACTCCGAATTTGGAGGAGATTCGCCTGTAAGGGCCTTGAGCGCTTCAGCCGTTCCGCCACCTTCATCCACAGTCGTGAGTCCGCTCAAAGAGCTTGCAGGCGACAGCAGGGTACTCATGGATGAGAGCCTCTTTTCGTTCCTATCGATACCGAGTGCTAGAGCTGCTCTACCTTCCTCCCATGCCGCCATCAAGTCTTTTAGGTCCATGCCAATTGACTCGAATTGCGCCATGAGATCTGGTCCAAGCTCCGAAATGTCGTTGGAATCGTTGAGTGTGCGATCTGACTCTTCTCGGAGTAGTTGAAGCTTCGCTTGTAAGCCCCTGATTCCGCTCGAGAGTGAGTTGAGTTTTCGTAGTTGAGCTCGCCAACGTTCTCTTCCAGGGGTTAGAGCATGCTTTGGCGTCGGTGGCGAAGTGAAGGCTAGATAACGTGTGTAAGCTAGAGAATTAAGTGTGAGACATTGAACCAAAAACTCACTTTGCTCTTCGCCCAACAGGGTCTGCAGCCTAGCAGATGCAGAACTAGTCGAGGCATTAAGGTTGAGAAGGGATTCGACAGCTGTTGTCCAACGAAGCAAGTCATTGGCATCACCGCTGGCATCAAGCGCCAACAGAGCGCAGAGAAATAGCTTGCGGACGATGAAGAAACGAGCAGACAGGATCTTGAGAGTTCTCAAAGACTCGGGGTCGTCAAACTCTTCTTCGTTGAATCCACGGCGTGCATCTGACATGTCGAAATCGGTTATGTCGTATATGTCGTAGTACTTCTCCAAGTCTGTCTGTTCCGCGAAGCCGTTGACTACAGTGCAGACTTGGTTATAGGCGTCAAGAACTTCGGCCAATGATTCCTTAGCCGCTTTGCGCAACCTGACACATTTGCGTGTCTGCGCGCGATCCTCGATACGGCTAATGGGAGGCAAGGGAGCGCTTCTGCAAAATAGTTAGCAAAGAGCATACCAGCGAAACTATAAATAGACTGACAGTCGATATCCTCTGGAGACTAATTCAACCTCCTGTATAAGTGAGAGCGCAGCTCCGGATGCGGTATCGAAAGCGTGCGAGTGCTCGATGAACGCCGTGATCTCCAAAAGCGATTGCGACCGCCGATAACGCAACCACTGCCTCCTCATGTACACTTGCCCTAGCAACATCGCAGCAGCGCATAGGATGAGCAAGAAAATGAGCCTCTTTCGCGTAACGCCACTTTCCACCACCCAGCTCATTATAACTGCAATAGCAAGAGCCGCAAGGATTGACGCTAGGATGCCCTCGGTCGATAAGAGTGATTTGGCTTCGTCGTGGGGTGGTCCGTTAGGGCCATTGGCGGTGAGCTGGTGTTGTCCCAATCCTGAGTGACCGCTCAACAACTGCGAGGCAATAATGGTATATCGAAATTGCTCGAGAAATTTGGCGTTATCTGCTCTATCGATACTCGCTGCTACGGCGGCCTATGCAGTAAACATCATGAGCGTTGTCGCGGGATAATTTGAAGCCACATTGACATACCGAGTAGTTCCTCCGCATGGACCGCATCACCGAGGGCTTCGGAACATCTAGTTGAAGAGGGTTGGGTACTTTATTACGGAATCTTGGTTTCACCAATGGTCGGCCAGTGGGAGCAAAGGGAGATGGACTGGAGGGTGGTGAAGGGCTGGATCGACCGGCGGATGATTCTGGTTCTGGGGTTGTCGCGCCAGGCGCCCAGTCCGACTGAGGCTCATCTCCCCCATCTTGTAAAATGTTAGCCATCGAGGCGAATAGCTTGGTGAACGAGGCTGAGGAGGGGGCTCACCTCTGAGGTAGTCGGCGAACGGGGTCTCCTCATACACCACGGGCTCCATCTAACTGCTGTGTGACGTAGTCGGGGGCGATACGGGATGACGCAAAGCCATCGAGCGTGTGACGGTGAAAGCGCAAGCGCGGGCAGTCTGTATAGTTAGTGTCGTGTTGTCGTGGTGGTTTCGTTGTTCAAGTGCTATGTTCAGGAGAAGGCGACACAAGGTGATAGACGACAGTGGAGGACAAGGACAGGCTGGTGGTTGAGGGTCCCGATTGGGGAAGCTCCACGGCTACCGTACGGTCCGCGCGCTTCAGCGGTCAACCCGGTATCGACAAGGATGGCGGATAACTAGACGACCGACGGAGAGCTGCTAGAGACCGGTGATGCACAGAAGCGAAGTATCAATGTCAGGGCGAGCGAACGGGAGCATGGACCGTCGAGCTCTTTGGTCCTGGGTCAAATTTCGGGGCCGAGATTGATGGGTACCATTCGTCAACGCATGGAACGCAGACGCAGGGAGACGCAGGGACATGGAATCGACTGCACGCGGGAGAAATAACACGACGTATCAGCGCACAGCAAGGGGCTTCTGGGGCCTCCTAGCCGCATGGGTTTGGCTGTCAAGTTCAGCCAGCCTGCTTGTGGTGGCGGAGTCTTCAGGGGTTTGCCTTTTGGGGCGGGAACATGCGCGAGAGCTGCGCTAAAGGGGTGGAGTGCATTCCAGAGGAGGAGCTGAGCTCGGAGTATGGCATAGTATTTATCCGAAGTCCCTTGCGTTGCTTCCTTCCTTCTTCCGCCAGCAGCTCGGACCTGCCGACGCCGGCGCCTTACTAAGCCCGAGACTCCGGGGTAAAGCCAGACTAATCGGCTCTTCCCTGGTTGGTTGGCTAGCTAGTCCAGATTTTGAGAAACTTCAGATGCTACCCCGAATAGTACATCCCACCTCTCGAGCCTCCCACGCCTCCTCGCCCCGTGCTTCCACGGCCCCGACCTTGAGCCGCCTCCCTGACCGCAATGAGGGCGGATGCCTGTGACAAGGTCCATTACGCGAGCTCGCCTTATGCCCCTACGATGTGCCGCTGCGTGCTGTCGTTCGGGCATACACCCTACCTCTCCGAGCTCGCCAGACGCCGTCTGGATCACCAATGCCGTCCTCAACCGAGCCATTGAGCGATTCCACCATGCCCATCCGATTCCATGCAGGCGTCTCAGCTCCTGCCCAGGCCCAATCGAGAGCCGACGACGTATGGGCAAGCGCCACATGACAGCCATCCTCCCTGAATCCCGCGCCTCGCCTCTACCTTGGACGATCGATCTGCCCTACAACCTTGGGGAATGGACCTGGGAAGCTCCTAATGCTCCAGCAGACCGCCATAAGAAAAAGCCGAGTCGCTTCGAGCGGCTCATCAGCTGGCTCGAAGGGCCCGCGCAGGAGGACGCTTCGATACCTGCTCCGACACCTACGACACCTACAACCCCAGCAGGGACGATACCGGCAGAGACCATATCAAACGCCCAGGAAGTGCTGGTTGAGTTTAAAGATGCTCTCGCCCGCCGCCAAGGAAAACAGAGCAGAGCGAGTCTCAGTAAGGCGTGCGAACCCTACACGAACCGACTTCTTGAATTGATTCGGTTGAGAGCGATCTCCCTCGACGACATGACATCGGCGTTGGATCCATTCGACTCGCGCATTAGGAAAAAAGTGTCGGCCCAAGTCCTCGACTGTGTCCACGCATGGTACCTGGAAAATATCGTCAACGCCATATATGCCAGCCGAACCGTACCGTCACATGATGCATTCGGCAAGGAGTTCTGGCACCAATTCTTTGACGTGGTGATCGCATTGACACCTCAACGACCGACATTCCGTCTTTTCCAAATACTCGTGATCAAGGGCGTACAAGACATATCTTTCAGCACGAATCCAGAGTACTATCGACGCCTCTTCGTGGCGCATATCCTACATCAGGCGACTCTCCGTGTACAGAAAGCAGACCGAGCCGCAGAACAACATGCAGCACTTTTCACAGAAATCAAGTTTTTTAGGAAGGGAGGCCTTGTGAAGTTCTGCGACGAACTAATCGAATCCTGCATGACAATCCCAGGTGACAAGGAGTTCCGCAAGAGAATGTCCTATCACCTGCTCCAGACCTTGGCGTATATCATTCCCCTCAGCAAGTCGACTTTCGGTCGCTTTGCCAGTCGAATCAACGGGACATCCCCGTGGAAAACACAGGAGGCCTTCATCCTCGTCAGAGCCCGCCTACTCTCCAAGGCGCGAAACCGAATCAATGTGGCAACATATTACCACCGATCCTTGAACCTGGCCAACGGCCGCCACTGGATCTGGCTGATCAAGGCTGCCCTCGGCGACAACTCGAAACAAAGACAGCTCCAGAACCTGAGAACCCTAACTCACTCCTGCAAGGTCGTTGGCAACCTGGGCAAGCTTCTCACGACAGCAGCTCGGATGCCAAACGGCGGGTCTATCCTCCGAGATATGTTGATCGCGAGTCGAGATCATCATGTCGCTCTCGCCGCGTGGGCGACGTACAACGACGGACGGGCAAAAAATGCCAAGTGGGGGTGGTACATATGGCTTCCCTACATTAAGGCCATGATGGAGGACCCTGAGATCAACGTTGGCCTCATCTGGGATGCTATCGACCTTTTGCCGTTCAAGTCCATCCAGACTTTGGCCCCGGAGTACCATTGGGAAGGCATCGGAGACAGGATGACGTTACTGGAGAAGATGTCTGACTGGTACATATTGAGGACCGACGTCACTCCTCGCCAACAGCTTAGATTCGTCGAGAGATGCATCGCACACGGCCAGGTCGCAGGAGGGCCCATGTCGAAGCACCTCCTGGCCAACCTGGCCAAGCTCGTCATCAGGGATCTAGAGGAGGGCAGCATGGGTCGCACCGCTCGGTTGAGGTACTTGATCGATATGGCAGAACATTATCTGGGTCCAGAGGAAGGCGCAAAGATCAGACATCAGCTTGAAGGATGGAGATGGGTCGTCGTCAACCAAGATTTCGGCAACCAACCCAAGACCAATTTTAACCTGGAAGAGGAGATGGGCGAGCTGGGATTGGAGATGGATCGATACCAGACCCGCCAGCGACTCCTAGAGGGGGGGGAGGACGAGGAGGAGGACGAGGAGGAACTGGACGAGGATGAACTGATGTCTGAATCTGAATGTTACAATGAGGAGGAGTATGACGAGGAGTACGACTATGAGAGGTATTGAGGCGTTGGCGGGGGCTGAAGAGACGATTCAATGAGCAATGTATACTTAACCAAAAAGCATTACCAGGCATGGCGTGTAAAGAGGGGGCGTTTGGAACATGAACCAAGACAAAAGCAATGGGCGTTGGGACCAACAATGGTATATGCCTGGGTTTGACCTGAGGAATCGACTTCCTCGGAGGGCATTTGTATGTATAACAATGTAAAAAACACCATGTATCAAGTATACCAGCTACAAGTTGTTGTCAACTGAAGCAAATTCCAAGTCAAGATCAATCACCAAGTCACAATCGAACCAAAATTGAACAACCAGAGTATTCATTTGAACGCGTCAAGTCACACCATCATTACAACAAATCTAGCTACATGTCGGGCCCAATAAATACAACGACTCATAAGGTGAGAAGCACAGGGCATGGCGAATACAAAAAAGCAGGGCTCGAGAGTAAAAAAAGAGAAAAACGGAAAGCCGGCCGTTAAGAAGGAAAAAGGGTAATAAAAATAATACAAGTGAAGAAATAAGAAGAGAAAAAAAGAAAACAGGTGTCGAGCAACATTAGACTGAGATCATGAGAGCCTTTTTCCCTCCGAGATCGTTAACAAAATGTGTGATAGAAATCCAAAAGACAAAGAAAACGTCGTTCGTGAGATATGCGTTATACCTGAACGATCAAACCCAAAAAACACCGTCCATATCCTTTTTCCGGTGGTATCGTTCCCAAATCCTTCCTAAATCCCTCCTTCTAGATATTCCGCCTCAGCGGGCTGCGGCACCATGCTCTCTGTCGTGACGCTGATGTGGCTTCGCGCGCCAGCAGAGGCATTGCCGCCGTCGCTCGAGGCGGAATAGATGCTCTTGGACCGAGCAATAAGCACTTGAGCGGGACAGACGACGATCTCTTCGTCGCCCCGTCCATTGTCGTCTCCCTTCTTGACGACAAGTGGGAAGAGAACAACTCGGATAATGGCTCCTTGAGCCTCGAGGTCCTCATTGGACATCTTACTGCTGCCGCTGCGCTCGTTCATCATGGATGCGTTGAACGAGACAGTAGCGGCAAGCTCGCCGTCTGCGTCGTACTCGGGACGCAGGGGCGGCAGCATCATGTATTCAGCTTTTTGCGTACGCATCTCGATCGAGAGACCAACGGCCTCTCTCATGACGCGTCGTAGCTGAGATTGAATCTGATCCTCCAGGTTTGACGGTGGCGGGAGGATCTTGCAAAGCGTCTGGAAGATGGCCTGGACAACGGCCTCTGTATCCAGATCGCGTTGGCGTTTAAAGCTGTCACGCTTCGACAGCAATGTAAGGGTGACGGCTCGCCATCGGCGAACCGCCTCGGGAGGGCCGACCTCGGTCAGCAGCTTCTCAAGCGACTTGAGCTTCTGTCTTTGCTCTCGATCCATGCCAAACAGGTAGCGGGTAAAGATGAACTCCCACACCATGTGCATGGTCATGGACATGAAGATGTCACGTCGCTTGACTCGGTCCCGAAGGTAAATGTCGACATCAGAGCCGTCCAGAACGGCATTGTCGAGGCGGTCAATTATCTTCTCGTCATTGATCTCGCTTGTCAAACGGCAAGCTCGCATGTCGGAGAACTTGGAAAATCGGAGCACCCATTGCTGGACATGGGAGCATAGTTGTTGGCAACGATGATCAAAGTGATCTTCGTCACGGATGTTAAGGAAGGCGTCGTCAGCCGCCTTGGTTTCGAGAATCTGACGCTGCAAATCACGAATCTTTTCTTTGGCAGAATTGAGTTTGGCACGCAGTGCGGCAATCTCTGCGTCCTTGGCTTCTAGAGTTTGATCGGTCGATTTTCGGGCGCGTCGAACCTCGGAGAGCTCGCGTGTGACGTTCGCGTTTCGGGCCTCGAGGTCGGCGACACGGCCCGTCTCCTTGTTTGCCAGTTCTGCATTTGCACTGGTGAGACCAATATTCACCTCGGTCAGGCGAGAGACTTCGTTTTGGAGGTACTGCAGAGTCTGCTTGAGACTGTCGATCTCGCCGTCGCGGTCAGCGAGGGTGTTGGCGGCCCGCTGGCTGATGCTCGTCTCAGCCATGGCGCGGGCCTCAGTGAGCATTCGGTTCTCAGCCAGCAGCTGCTCTACCTTATTCTCAAGCTCAAGCACCTGCATACTCTGTCGGCGTCGCATGCTGTGGGGCCGGGTGGGTGATCGGGGTGAACCGATGCGGCCCTCGCCGTAGCCATCCTGTGAGAACATGTCAGTGAGGTTAACAATTGGTTCTGAGTTTACCTACGTAGACGTCGGCCATGTCCTTGGCACGGGCTCGACCCTCATTTGCGACGGGCGTGGAACTGGCGGGCGTGGTGTTGTTTTGTTGGCGAAGAGAACGAAGATCACCGCTCATTCGCCTGTCGACTCGACGGAGCGGCGGTGTGGAGGTGCGGATGCCTGGGCTTTCAGGCCGGAACTTTAGTGGCTCCGGTGTCCGGCGACGGGAGAGGCTGGTGTTGGAAACAGCTCGTCGCCCTGAGCCCTCGAGCATGCCCGGCGTTGATTGGCGGGATAAAGGGGCGTTATCTGATACGCTGCGCTGGCCCGCCACTGAGGCTGAAGAGGCTGGTGCTACCCCTGGTGCTGGTGATGGTGCTGGCGCTGGCGTTGGCGTCGAGAGTCCTCGTAGTGCCGCTAATCCAGCTCCCGCTGTCACTGCCGCTGCCGCGGCGCCCACGGGAGTGAGAGCGCCATACTGCTTTCGCTCCTTCTTTTCGGGTTCTGGTGTCGGTCCCGGCGTGGACGGCTCCCTTAGTACTGGCGTGCCCCGGGGCGAACGTCGAAGTTTCCGTTCGCTTCTTGGCTCTGGTGTCCGAAGCACCGTACGTTCGGGCTCACCCGTGTGAACTCCACTGTCGCGATGCGCCTCTTGACTGAGTCGTCTGCTTCTTCTCTGAGTAGGAGTTTCTTGCCCGAGACCACTGTCACGCTGCGCTTCTTCGCTCAACCGTTTGCTTCGGCTCTGAAAGCTTGCCGCGTCACCAACAAGTCCACTGTCGCGCTTGGCGTCAGGTGTCTTCCAGTTGGACTTGGATGGCTCGGCCTCTGACTCAGGAACTTCCTTGACCGGAGCCAAAAGTCTGGAGGGGGATCGGCGTAGGTCGCTGACCTCTGATCCCATGTCCCCCATTGGTGTCGGTGGCTGGCTGTCCTCTCGTAGCAAACCACTCATGGGCTCCCCAACATCCGGTCCAAGGCGCAGGAGGCCTTGGGGGGAAGAAGTTCGTGCAAGTGCCAGATCTCCTCGGCCGAGAATCGGGCTTTCAATCATGTCCAATGTGTCCATGTGTGTGGTTTGTCGTGATATGTCCTTCCATCCTCTTTCCGGTTCGGGTGTCTTGCTCTGGGCTGGAATTGAGCGCTTGAGTTTGTCCTCATCCCTATTCGTGTGCTTGTCCTTGCTTGCCTTGATGGGTGTAGAGCTCTCCTTTGACGACTCCGCGTCCTTGCTTTTGTGCGAGGGCTTCTTGTCCTTCACCTTGCTCTTGTCCTTGGAATCATGACCAGCATCCCGTACGTTTTCCTCCATCTCCTTGTCTTTGACGTTGCGGGATGCTTCGCCCTGGCGATCACCTCGCCTTTTGACCTCTTTGGCTTCTTCCTCCTTCTTGGTATCCATCAACATGATATCCTTGCCTTTGCCTCGGTGTTCACGCGTCAACACATCATCACCTTCCTCATCATCCAATTGTCTGTTCTCATCCTTATTCTTTCCCTTGCTCCTCCTCTTGTCAGCTTTATCCAGAAGTGCGATGCCTCCCAGCGCAGCAGCGGCTGCCGCTGAGATGTCAGCGACAGTTGATTCGGTCTCATTAGGTACCCTTTGGGATGTGGTCTTGTCTGTTGCCTTGGGGGTCTTAGGTGGCTTGCCCATTGAAAGAGCCTCGCCAGAGGCTGAGTCTTTGGTAAGCTGGGGAGAGACTATGTTTTCGGCGCTCTTGGAACCGACATGGTCTTCGTGAGGAACCGGAAAGTCGAGATCACGAGTTGCCTTGCTCTTATCCTTTCTCTCCTCTTGCTGAACCAATTCTTGATGGAAGACCGCTACATCATCTTGAGACGTCGGAAAGGTATCTGCCGGCTCAACAGGCGCCTTCGACTTGACCATAGCAGTCAGGTTGCGTGGTTGATGTTTCTCGATACTTGAACCAAGCTCCCAAAGGGTATCATCGATGCCCCTGAGTTTGGAACCTGAATGGTCCCCGAGCAGAATTAATCGGTCAGCTATTGGTGACTCGGGTTCTGGGGTCGCCTCTGGTGTGGGTTGCGGGAGTCCGAATGGCAAAACACTGCTGGGCACTCTGTTGGCCCTCCTTTTCTTCTTTGAATCAGGAGCCCGCCCTGCCTCGGCTGCCGAATAAGGACTGAGCGATAGCTCTCTTGAGATGGGAACAACAGCTCCGGATTCACTGGTCTCAGTCTTTCGGCTTGGGGGTCGCTCTTCCGCAGAAACCACGGGGGTGAGTGGCAAAAGCGAGCCGGGAGGCTGTTCAGAGAAGGGGGGGAGAATGGATTGTCTCGGAGGTGACTCGACGAGATTAACAGAAGGAGCTCGGGGAACAGGCTCCTCAGTTGAGGCTTTGGCAGGAGCAGGTTCTGAAGACGCGCTGGGTGACTCTTCAAGTCTCGGCTCAGAGAGCACAGTCTTTGTCTTCTTGCTTTTCTTTGTCTTCTTCGGTGTAGCCTCGTCATCAGCTGCCTGCTCCGCTGGTGTGTCCGCCAATGCCCGCGGCCCAGTCATATCAGCAGTGTGACTGAGATGGTCTGCATCGGGCTTCTTCTCTGTTAGTTGGCCGATTTCCGGTGCCGACGTTTCAATATCAACGGCTGGTGCTTGGGTCTTGTCGCTGGGGTCACCGCGCTTTTCTTGATCATCTCGAGTCACTGATGCGACTACCGTAGACATGTCGTCGATAAATGTCTTGGCAGATGATGTTGGGACATAGAACTCTGGAGAGGGCATGAGCACTGCCGTGGGCTCAGCATGAGCCTCGTCGACTTCGGCAGGAGTCTGGGTGCCTGAACCCTGCTGAGACCTCTTTGCCTTCTTCAGCTTCTTCTTAGGACCCTCGGGTTTCACGAGAACATCATCGCCGGGCTGAATAAGTTCTTCAACAGGGGTCCCGACCGGAGCCAATGAACGGACATCCGCTTCGTTCTTTGCGGCTGATGTATCAGCCTCTTGAGGGCGTAGTAGCTCTTCCTCCACAGGTGCAGGCTGTGCATCTTGCTGTTCAGAGATTGTGGCTTCCTCCGCAGCGGCGGCTTGCTCTGCAAGCTCCTTTTCGCGAGCTAGTTTCTGGGCCTTTTTCTTTTGCTTCTTTGACATCTTGGTAGATGGTTCGTTTTCAGGCTGCTCTGTCGCTAAAACAGTGGCCAAGGCTTGTCCACCCTCCAAGGTGACATCTTTGGAAGCAGGGCTAGGGGAAGCGTCAACTTGACTTGGCATATCTTTGGTACTGCTGTCTCCTTCAGGGGCGGTTTCAACAAGGTTGCCATCTAGCGGCTGGGTATCAGCAGGAGGGGATTGAGTGACAGAAACTTCTGGCTGCTTCTTGTCGGCGGCGACGGCTCCAACAGATACGGCTTGAGGAACAGGCTCTTCACTAGGAGCAGCCTGAGGTACAAGAGCGTCGATCGGGGCAGAGATAGGAGCATCAACGTCCATCGCCACAATCTCATCCAAAACAACGGTTTGTGGTGCTGATTCGGGCCCAGTTGTGGATAGTTGTTCATTGACTTCTTTTGGCAGATCCATGGGGAGATCTGAGGCTTCAGTAGGCTTTTCGGTTGGTGCCCCAACAAGTTCTTGAGTCTGGGTAGCATTTCGCTCAGTGAGTTCTGTAGACTTGGTCGCATCAGCAGTCAGAGCAGGTGACTCGGTTTGCTCGTCCGCAGCCCGGGTCAGGTCTTCAACTGGAGGCTGAGCTGTGTTGTCAAGAGCCTCAGTTGTTGGCTCAGGACGGATGGTCGACTGTGTTGCCTGAATGTCAACTACTTTGCCCTTCTTTTTCTTCTTCTTGTCTTTCTTCGATAGAGCAGGGCCAGTCGTATCTTGAGCGACCTCCGCGATCTCGGGCTCGACTGGACGTTCGACTGGAAGCTCGACCAATCCTTCAGTGGGGGGTTCGACTGAAGGCTGGGCTGACGCTTCAACTGAGCGGTCGAAAGGAGGTTCTAGTGAGGGCTCTTGGAGTTTCACCTCATCTCCTTTGTTGATCTCTTGTCCCAAATGGTTGTCAGCTCGGATGTTGTTAGGATACTCTATAATTTCTTCTACCTTCAGATGGGCGGGGGCAGCTGGTCCTGGCTCTTTGAGTTGTTCGTCGACTTGGTCGAGTGAAGGCCCAGCAACGGAAAGCTGCCCCTCAACCACATCGGTAGGCTCGAGAGAGGCAGGAGGCTCTGAGGCCGAGGACTTGGCCGCCTTCTTCTTTTTCTTCTTGTCCTTTCTAGAAGGGGTGGTGGCCTCAGTGCCCTGCCCCTTGTCTCCCGGCTCTTGCTGGGCAGGCTCTTGCTGGGTAAGGTCCAGATCGGCTAGAACATCGCGACTAGAGGGGCTCGTTTCCTCGAGAATGGTAGCGGGGGGGATCGGCCGCAACTCCGACTTTTCGACGGCGGTTGTCTGCTGGGGCCGTAATGAATCCTTTGACTCAGACTCCATCTGGGTTGTTGGTACATCCCGAGTCATTGAATCACCAGGCCCTTGCATGGTCGAGGCAGGTTCGCCTTCGAGATCGTGTTGGGGCTCCCGAAAGCCCTTGGAGGATTGAGCTAGGACCTCGGTTTCGGCCGGGTTGACTGACTCAAGAATTAGATCTTGAGGGAAGCCCTCGTCGAACTTCTCGGTTTGTACTGGCTCGTCAGCTGTCTGTGGAGGCTTTTCCGATGGTCCAGGTGACTGGCTGGGATCGAGGCGGGCGGCTGCCATGTCTGCCTTGTCCTCCAGTGCAGTTGGAACTGTAGGAGCTTGAGCCTCCTGTTCCAGGTCAGGTCCTGCAGACTGTGCTGTCTCGCCACTAGGTTCAGAGCTTTCTGTTGCGTCTAGTGTAGACTTCTTGTTCTTTTTCTTCCTGCTCTTCTTCGATGATGGTTCGTTTTGCTGATCCGGCTCAATCGAAGCGTCGGTCTGGGCTCGGTGCACATCAACAGAATCCTGGACTTTACTGGATTCTGGTTGCAGGATATCCGCAGCAACAGCCTCACCGACTGCTTCAGTCGGAGCCCTCGTTGCCTCCTCAGTTTGGGGGGATGTTTCGGAGCTTGTAGCCTGGGTCACTGATTTAGCTGTCAGGGGCTCAGACACCTCTCTTAGTGCCTGCTCAGTCGGCGATTTCGGGGATGGCTCCTGTTCTGGCGGTGCCTGTGTTGTTGCCTGTGTCGTTGACTCAGTCACAGGAATAGCTTCAGAGACAAGTTCCAGAGGGTCCTCGTTCTGAGTTCGGGTAGAGGGCTGAGTTTCGCTGTCAGCCTCCTTTTGAGGTGTTGGCTCGGCTTCTGGCAGAGAATCACTGCCCGCAGTTGGCACTGTCTCAGCCTCTCGGGTCGCGTCCTTGGAGGATCCAGCTTGAGTGGGCTCAGACATCAAAGTATCGGACGTCGTGGGTTGAGATTCTGCGAGTTTTGCGGCGAGATCTTTGGCCGCCTTCTTCCTCCTTTTCTTTTCCTTCTTGGAAAGACCAGCCATGTCATCCGTTTCTTGGGGTTGAGCTGATGGTTCGGTTGCACGCTCGAGTGCAGGCGCCGCCTCCACCTCAGGAATGACAGGCTCTAGGACGCTCGAGGCTCCTGCCGCGGCTTCAGTCGGCGCGAGAGTTGAGGGGATCGTTTCCACCTCATCATGAAGGTTGCGGTCGAGGACGTGGGGAGCTGGGTTTTCTTGTGCGTCCAACACCGTTGGTTGGGCTTCATCTCCGACTTGTCGGTCGGCATCCAAGATCGGGGCAGGAGCCTCAGTAGCAGCATCAGTTGAAGGATGAACAGAGGTGGGGTCCAGTTCCTTGATGAGCTCAGGACTCATCTCAGGGGAAACTTGCTGGGGCTCGGCGGGAGCCTGGGCCAGGTCAGTAGCAGGGATGGCTCCAGTGACCGCTTTGTCTTGTTCTTCAGTGAAGATTTCCGGCTTCATTGTCGGTTGCATAGGCTCGCTAGCAAGCTCGGCGACAGGCTCAAGAGAGGGCTCGATTGGCGTGGGTTCGGCCGTTGGCTCAGAATCTTGACTAGTTTCCTTTCCCTTTCCCTTCTTCTTTTTCTTCTTGTTCTTCTTGGGAGTTGAGGGCTCTGGATCCTCGCCCCGGACCTCTGGAGCCTCCTCGGCCACATCCTGCTGAGAAGCTTCAGGCACGGGCGTCAACTCGGGTACGACCTCAAGAAGTTGAACAGGTTGTGGTGCCTCGTCAGGCTTGTCGTTATCACTGGCCACTGCTAATTCGGAGGGTTGAGCTTGATCAGACGGTTCACGCCTGTCGACTGTTGCCGGCTGTGCAATAGGCTCAGTCGTGGCGATGCCTTCAGGAAATGTGGCTGTGTCTCTTTGCTCACTCTTTTGAACCGTTTCTGCTGTGGTAGGCTCAGCAGAAGGGCCATCGTCAGTCAGGTTAGCTTGCTTTTCCTCGCCAGAGACAGCCACTTCCTCAGTCACAGGGGTAGGGTCCGGCAGTTGAACATATTGGGCTGAACCAGCTACCTCCTTCGAGGAATCCAGCCCGGTGGCTTCGGTCAGAAGAGCAGCGGAGTCCAGGGCTTCCCAAGGAGTCTCTAGGTCTTCTTCAGCACTCAGGGCGGGCTCCTTGCCTTTCTTCTGTTTCTTCTTCTTGGCTTTCGTAGACAGAGTAAGGCCTTGGTCGATTTCTTCCTCAGTGCTCCTTGGTTGTTCTTGAACCTCGACAGGTTCCGAGCCAGGTTCAGGCACCTGCTGGGTCTGTTCCTGTATTTCATAGGCCGCCTTGGAAGCGCCACTCTCAGCCGCAGGGGCATCGATAGGTTGAGGAGTTACTTCACGTTGAGGGGCCTCATCAATCTGGACTTCCTGCGACTCTGGTTCATGTCCAGCCTCAGACTTTGTAGCAGCCGCACGAGTTCCAGAAGGCTCAGTTGTCTCGGTTTCGGATGAAGCAGGAACAGCAGGAGCAGATTCGGTTACCGGTGTCGCCTCAGCCTCAGCCTCGAGCTGCACAGGTTCAGGCGGATGTTCAGAAGTGGGATGAGGCTCGCTTGTCTCAACGGCTGTGGTTTCAGAGGTGGGAGCGATTTCGGCGAGGCTCTCCGTGTCTTCTAAGGGTTCAGTTTCTGTACCCTTTCCCTTCTTCTTCTTTTTCTTGTTCTTTTTCTTCTCCTTCTTTGTTAAGCCATCATCGGCATCATCGCCCTCCTTGTCTAGTTGAGGTTGGGCTTCAGGGACAACTTCATTTGCCGGCGATGTTTCAACCTCGGGAGCAGAAGTTGCTTCACAGGCACCTGAAGATTCGGGTTCGACCAAGGTCTCCTGGGTTGGTTCTGAATGCTGCTCCACCGTAGGCTCAGTCGGCGTTGATGTTGAGAGAGGAGCTTCCTCGATGGCCTTCGGTGTCGAGGGACGAGGCACGACAGGAGAACCTGCAGGTTCCACTGCATGGTCAGTAGTTTCGGGCTTCTCCTCGAGAGGTTCAGGAGCGGACTGAGTGACTTCGGGTACTGGCCCGGCAGAGTCGGGAGTAGCATTGACGTCGTCTGTTAGCTCGGGGGCAGTTGAAGCTGGTATGGCAGACTCTGTTTCATCTCCCTGCTTGGTCTGCTCGCCTCTGGAGACGGAAGTGTCATCCTCAGTGACGTGTTCTATGACCGGCTCCGTTGTTGACTTGGGGGCCACTTCAGGAACAGGCGGTGTGGACTCCAGAGCAACAGCGGCGACGGGTTCAACTACAGGCTCAGAAGCCTCAACTGGAACTGGCTGTGGGTCGACAGCCTCGGCAGGTTCAACGTCCTTTGAAGAATCTGCTTCTTGCGGGGGGTCAGTGGGTTTGCCCTCGCCCTTTGCTTTCTTCTTCTTTTTCTTGTCCTTCTTTGAGAGGACGGATGCAGAGTCCTCGGCTGTCTTCTCCAGAGCCTCCAACTCAGGCCAAGCAACGGGCTTCTGCTCCATCTCGACAATTGATTCAGAAGGTTGCACAGAATCCCTCGGTTCATCAAATGCCGGCGTTGGTGTCAGCAAAGTAGGTGGTTCATGCGCAATTTCCTGCTCAGCTGTGACTTTAGTATCGACCTGCGACTCCGTCTGATCCTGTTTCCTTCCAGACTCAATCTCCGACTCAGGAACAATGGTCTCCTGTCCGGAAGTTGTCTGCTGGTCGGACTCAGGCTTTGAGATCAAGACGTCGGCTTCAAGTTCGGGCTCGGCAGTGGTTGTCTCAACCGCAGATTGAGCATCGGGGTTGACGAGAGGTTGAGTCTCAGTTTCGTGCTTCGATTCAGCTTCAGTGTCAGGCTCAACTATAGGTACAGTCTCCTCAACATCGGGGAGTGTTTCATTCTCAATCTTGGGGCCAGAGTCATTGTCTGGCTCGGCGGACGTATCTGCCGTAGGCTCATTTTCAGCCTCGGGTTTCGACTCAGGTTCGATACCAGGTCCAACCGCAGGTTCCGTTGGTTCCTCAGGGGATGCCTCGGTCTCCTTGGGTGTCTCCGGTTCGGCTGAGGACTCCGAGGCAGCTAATGCTTTGGCCTTTTGCTTTTGCTTCTTCTTCTGCTTCTTGGACAGGCCAGCATCTCCCTCATTGTCTTCCAGTTTCTCAGTTTCCAGTCCCGGCTCCGGCTCCAGCTTTGCCTCGGGCTCGACATGGGTTCCAAGATCACCAGCATTGCTCTTGTCCTCCTCCCGCGTTTCGTTCTCGGAGGGCCCAAGGCTCCTAGCCTCATCAACGGCGGCGTCGGCGGCGTGCTGCTTTTCCGGTTCCGGTTCCGGTTCCGTTGGACGATTGGTCTTGGGGTCCTGTAGGATTTCAAAATGGTTGTCTTTAGCCTTGTTCTTTTCGTCCATTTGGGATTGCTTCAGACTGGACCCACCCCGCTCGTCTTCAGGACCAGCTGTTGGTTCTTCACTTGGAACAGATTGTTCTCCGGACTCGGTGGAATCCGGTACATTGGTATCGTCGGCTGGCGTCGCAGGCTCGCCTTCAGGAGCGGCTTCTGCACCGGGAGTTTCGGTCTTCTCGGGCTCCGCTGGGGTGTCCTCGCGAGGATCCGGGAGTGTCTCGGCCGGGGGATCGGTGGCCTCAGGTTCGGGTACAGGTTCGGGGTTTTCAGATGGAGTGGCAAGGCCAGAGTCAGGCTCTGCGGCTTCTTCAAGCGCAGCCTTTTTCTTCTCTGCCTTCTTCTTCTTCTTCTTATCCTTCTTGGACAGCTTTGCTGGAGAGGCGGCTTCGGGCTCCTCAGTGGTTGGGACGGGTTCTTCGGCGGGAGGCTGATCGGCAGCAGGGGCATCCGGCACTTCGGTGGCCTGAACGTCCGTTGGTGGTTCCTGGACAGAGAGAGTTTCTACGGGGTTTTCGACATCAGCTGGCTGTGTCTGCTCATCGTTTTGTGGGACAACCTCGGAGACGACGTCGATCTCCTCTGGTTCCAGGAGCGGCGCAGCCTCGTCGGTGGGGAAAAGTGCCTCTACAGGCTCGCCGCCACCGTGCTCCAAGCTGTCAGATGCTTCCAGAGATGCTTCTGGCAGGGCAGCATCCTTCGGCTCTTCCGATGTGACATCTCGAGGGGTTGGTTCTTCAGTGGTGGCAGCGTCTTCTTGAGCAGCGGGCTCGGGAGTCTCCTGAGGCAAAGAGTCGGCTTCAGATTGCTTTTCAGAATCATCTGAAGAAGCATTCTTCTTCTTTTTCTTCTTCTTCTTGCTCTTCTTCTCAGAGGGAGCTTCAGCTTCGTCCACCGCAGTGTCCTTGGCGGGTTCAGCCTGTGCATCGACAGATTCAGTCTGTGCAGGCTCTTCAGCCGGCGCGGCTGGTGCAGACACCTCGAGTTGCTCGGCTTCAGCAGATGGTGTGGGAGTTTCCTCGACAGGGGGGCTCGGTGTAGGTTCCTCAGCAGGACTGGATTCTTCCTTGCTTGCAGTTGGTTCCTCAAGCTGCTCTGGTTCCGGCACTAGGGGCTCTTGTCCAATAGAAGATGGCTCAGTGCTGTCTTGGGGAGTATCTTGAGCCGCGTCGGTCTCGGCGAAACTGACCGACTTCTTCCTTTTCTTGTTCTTCTTGGACTTTTTCCCGCTCACCGATTCGGCCACGTCATCTTCGGCAGGGGCATCTTGTGGTTCTGAAGCAGCCGGGGTGTTGTCGACATCGCCTTCAATTCCCTCGGCCTTGTCTGTGGCGGGTGTCTCTGCGGGTGCTTCAGGCTGAACAACCTCAGTCGTTTCGGTGATGTCTTTTGGCACATCTTCATTCGGTGTCTCTTCGGGGCGTTCCTCGATGACCTTAGGCTCGTTGTTGGCTTGGCTTTCATCAACTGGGGCGTCGACGTCTTGGGCTTGCTTGGTCTCAGATGGCGCAACACCCTCCGGCTCCGTAGGCTCTTGGGCGACAGGTTCAGCAATGGCAGCTTCAGCGGCGGCTGTCTCTGCTAGTTCCTTGGCGGCCTGTTCTTCGGCTTCACGAGCTGCTCGGGCCTCTGCCCGCTTGGTAACATTTTCCTCGAGGGCAATGAGGCGTTGCTGGTCCTTCTTCAAGAGACGTCCCTTCCTTCGCGCCCTCTTTTCCCTCAGGGCTGCCATCTCCTGAGCGTCACGAGCTTCTTCGGCTTCTTCAGCTTCACGAGCAGCCTTGTCTGCGGCTTCCTTGGCTTCCTTGGCTGCTTCGGCTTCCTTAGCTGCCTCAGGTTCCTTGATCGCTGGCTCTTCCTCTGAGGCTGATTGAGGCTGAGGTTCATCGACAAATGGCTTATCACTGAGATCGAGAGGTGCATCCGTTGGCTGCTCTGGGGTTGGCTCCTCCACTTGCTTGTCCCCAGAAGTCTCCTCGGCAACTTCAGGTTGAGGTGACTTTTCCTCACCCAGAGTTTCCTTAGGGATGTCGGGTGTGCTGTCCTCTGTTGGCTGCAGAGTAGGTGTCTCAACAGTTGCGGCAACGTTCGTCTCCACTGAAGGCTCGGTAGGTCCCGGAATGGTCTCATCCACCTTGGGTTCATCCTTGCTCTCGCTCTCACTTCGAACGGTAACATCCTCCACTTCACGCTTGGCTTCCTCCTCAATCTTGGGCTCACTTTCAGCGGTTTCGTTCTTAGCCTCCTCCTGGTTGGCTGGGGTATCATCTTGGGTAGCCTCCTCCTTCGTGCTGAGCTTGGCTTGTTCCTCCTGGGTCTTGACCTCATCTCCAGCAGGGTCACTCTTAACCTCCTCCTCTTGATTAGCCTTGGTTTCTTCCGGAGCGGTCTCGTTCTTCTTCTTCTTCTCCTCCTCTGGGTTGACCATGGCGTCGCCCTGAGCAGCTTCGGCCTTGACTTCCTCCTCCAGTGCCTCCTCCTGGTTAGCTTGGTTCTTCTTCTTCTTCTTGTTCTTCTTGGCCTTCTTCTTCGAAACAGGACTCTCAGGTTCGGTTGTCTCAGGGACGTCAGTTGATCTTGTAGCCTCCTCAGCCACTTCTGGTTCGGCAACCACGGTTGTTTGGCCTTCGATATTTTCGCCGGTCGTCGTCAGTTCATCAACAGGTGTCTTGGCAGTTGGCTCCTCGCTGTTCTCGACAAGCTCAGCTTCAGCGGGTTTCACTTTGTCGTCGTGGGCTGGCTTGATGGCCTCCTTGTCTGTCGTGGTAGAAGGCTCATTCTCGGCGATCTTGATAGACTCCTCTTGAGGGGCAGGTGTCGATTCATCCTGAGCAGTAATGTCGCGGCTCACATCTTCGGTGGCGGGAGTAGTGTCGTCGACTTGAGAGGGCTCCGGGCCAATTGAAGTTGCTTGAGACTCATCGACAGGCGCATCTCCCTGGGAGAACAGTGGCTCTGAGATATGAGACTCCAGCGTGGTCGGGGCCGCGTCAACAGCGGCGTTCAGATCAGAGTCTGCTGGGGGAGTGTCAGGCTTGACTTCACCGGTTTGTGCCTTCTCAGGGACCGTCTCTGCCTTCTTGTCCACGTTTTCGGCTACAACAGCGGTCTCAGGCTCGGTCACATCAATAGCCTTCGCCTCTTGAGATCGAGCGGTTCCCGCAATCACAGGTTTCCGTTCATCATCAACCGTCTTGTCAACCTGATCGGCGTCAAGCTCTATCGATTGGGACTCGTTCTTCACCTGAGCGGGAGATCCCCACATCTTTCTCCAAGCGGATCCAACAGCGGCGAATCCTCTTGTGGCAGGAGAGACGCCCAATGTGGAAGGGAAGAGTCGGTTCTGAGATTGCTCTTGCGTAGGCTTCTTGAGAGCATGAAGACCCATGCTTGACGGCAAATAGGCGGGTTCATCGACGTCCTTGGACTTAGGCGCCTCGGTGGGGTTTGGCAAGTCCTCAGGCTCGGCCAGCTGATGATCATTATCCGCAGTTGGCTCAGCTGCAGAGGAAGATACGTTCTCCTCTGGTTTCTTTTCGGTCTCACCCTCCAAGGAAGTCTCAAGCTTGGGAGCTTCGATCGGTTCTGTTGATTCGACTTCCTGCATGGGGGCCTCGGTGCTTGCGGGTTCAGCTGTATCAACTGGAGCAGGCGAGTCACGGGGCAAGTCCTTGGCTATGTCGGCCTCTGCAGGTTGCGCAGTCTGGTCTTCCGAGACTGGAAGAGGTTGCTCGAGCGTAGAAGAAGCTTCTTGGGTGGTAGAAGGAGCTGTGTCTTCAGATTTGGTGCCCTTCTTCTTCTTGTTCTTCTTCTTCTTTGACTTGGGCGTAGCCTCTTCAGGAGCTGCCTCAGTGGACGGTTCAGGCGCTGTCTCAGAAGTAGCAGCAGAGGTCTCCGGCTTGGACTCGACAGTATCAACAGTCTCCACGGGAGCATCTGGCTGTGCCCAAGCATCAAAAGCATCCACATCCGGTGTTGGCTCGGCAAGGGGCTCTTGTACCGTCTCAGCAGGGGCCACTGAGGGTTCACCAGCGTCTTCAAGAGAGCGCTCAACTGGTGCTTCTGGCACGGTCTCGGCAGAAGTATCTGGAGTGGGCTCAACAGTGGCTGCTGTTGGTTCAACAACCTCTTCGAGGGAGCGTTCAACCGGTGCTTCCAGCAATGTCTCAGCGGGAGCACCCGAAGGCTCAGCAGGGACCTCTGAGGACTCAGCGGGGGTTTCAGGGGTGGGCTCGATAGGAGCTGCTGTAGGTTCAACATCCTCGAGAGAGCGCTCGGCTGGTGCTTCCGGTAGGGTCTCGATAGGCGCATCCGACGTGGGTTCGGCAGGAGTAGATGCGGGTTCAGCAACCTCTTCAAGAGAGCGCTCAACGGGAGCATCTGCGGAGGGCTCAACAGGCACAATTGGTTCGGCCCATGCATCGAAAGCCTCCTTGTCTGTTTCCTGAACAGTAGCTTCAGGCTCAGCAGGGGTTGACTGCTCTTCCGCCACTTGCTTTCCCTTCTTCTTTTTCTTCTTGCTCTTCTTGGACTGGGGCTGGGCTGGCTCCTCGGCCACAGGCTCGGTGTTGATAGCGGGCGACTCAGCAGGCTCTTCAACAGTCACGGGCTTGGCCTCCACAACTGCCTCTGGAACCGATGCTTCGGGCTCGGGAACGGGCTCGAGAACAGGCTCTGGCTCTTGGGTGATGTCCTTCTCAGCGAGAAGATTGTCGGAAATCTGTTCGACAGCGGGTTCTAGCTCCCGAGAGAGCTCCTGTTCAGCCGCTGGCACTTCATCGGCAGGCTTGGGTTGCGACTCTTCAGGCTCAGTAACCTTAGGAAGCTCCTTCTCGGTGGACTCGGGCTCAGGCTCTACCTTGGCCGGGGTAGCAGAAATGTCTGTGGTTGGTTGCTGTGATGATTCAGGGGCCTTTTCTCCTTCAGTGGTGGGTGGCGTTGTCTCTGGAGCTTCATCCTTGACAGTAGTCTCCTCACTTCGCTCCGCCTTCTCATCCTTGGCAGGTTCTTCCACAGGGGCAGCGACCTCGAAGAAGTCCTTGACGATAAGCTCCAGATTCTTCTTCTTGAGCTTCTTCTTCATGTTCTTCCTGTCCTTTGCTGAGAGGTTTTGCCATTCTTCCGTGGTGAATTCGTTTTCAGCACGCTGAGGAGCTGCCTGAGTAGAGGGTTCAGCAGGCGCTTCGACGACGGGCTCGGTTGCAACTTCGGTAGACTCGGGCACTGGCTCAACGACCGGTTCCTTAGTTGGTTCGACGATGGTCTCAACAGCGGCAGAGGGCTCAGCCACGTTTTCGACGGCAGGCTCAGTAGGTTTGTCCTCGGCTACAGGAGGAACCTCAGCGGCAGCTTCAGGGGCAGGCGCTACCGAAGGCTCAAGAATGGCATCGGGGGTGAGCGCTGTGACGGCGGTCTCGGCCACATCCTCCCCGATAGACTCCATCTTGACTTTGCGGGACTTGTCCTCAACTTCGGGTTGCTCCATAGGCTCGACAGTGACAGAAGTTGATTCAGCGGCGGCTTCGACAGAGGGCTTAGGCTGAGGCTCAACAACGGCGTCAGGAGTAATGGTCGCGGTCATGTCGGTAAGGTCGGGCTGGATCTCGCGAGAAACATCGTCGGTTGACTGCTTGGCAACCTCATGGGTTCCTTCAGGTTTGGTCACATCCTCGAGGACAAGGTCAGCAACTTCCTTGCTAACAGGCTCTAGTTCTCTCGATGGTTCCTCGATCATTGGCGCGGCGAAGATGGGCTCCACGGTCTCTCCGGCGGGCAAGGAGACGAAGTCGGGCACCTTTTCCTCTGCCTTCTCGACAACAACCTCAGAGACAGGTTCCTCGGCGGCCTTGGAAACGTCTCCATCCTTAGGCTCAAGGATGGCTGCAGGCTGCTCATCCTGAACCTTCTCCGTGGCCTCTGTGGGCTTCTCGGGTTCTTCAGGGATGGGCTCAAGAATAGCAGCGCGCTCCTCAGTTGTAGACGCTTCAATCACATCTCCCAGGTCTCTGGTCTTCTCGGTGAATGGAACAGGAGTAGGCTCCTCTGCAAAGTCCGCAGGTTCCTCAGGGATAGGTTCAAGAAGGACGATAGGCTGCTCGTAGACAAGGTCGGCCTGGTCGATGGGCAGCTCAGGAGTTGGCTCTTCAACAAGCGTTGGAAGCTCTTCAGCAATCGGATCAACGGTGATTGACCGATCCTGAGTCGCAGGCTCTAGTACCTCAGCCTTCTCGGTGGGTAGCTCACTACCTGGTGCCTCTACAGACCTCGAACGTTCCTCAATAGGCTCAAGTGGGGCAGCACGCTCCACGATGGCCGGCTCCTCGGTGGAAAGCTCCGCTACAGGAATGGCAGCATCCTCTGTCGTTGGGATAACTAGAGGAGACGCAACGGCAGGCTGAGAAGCAGGTTCGACTTCAGGCAGAGCAGGACCCTTGAAAGGGATTTCTTCAACGGTGCCCACCGAGGAGACATCGTCAAAGGCCTTGGAAACAGTTCCTCGAGGCGATTGGGCCTCGGTGGCGTCAGAGAAATGCTCATCAGTAGAAGTAAGATCCTCAGGAGTAGACGATTGGGCTGCGTGAGCCACAGAGAAAGCAGGCTCACGTGGAGAAGGCGTCATAGCGAGAAGTTCAGCGCCCATGTCCTTGCTTGTCGATTCGACAGGGACAGGCTGCGGGGTCGTTGGCAGAGACGGGGCCTTAACAGAGCTCTCAAGAGGTGCTTCCCTGTCAAGAGATTCTGTGAAGTCAGGAACTGGGAGCTCTGGAAGGAACAGGGCACGAGGTGTTGTTGACTCGTCAGTTCCTGTGGAGGAGTTCTTGCGTGCAGCTTGAGCCACATTGGTGTCGATCTGGAGAGTTGGATCAAAGAACTGAGCACTATCCAGATCAAAGTAATCACCGCGCTGGTGGAACTCGGCCTCAGGGCTAGGGGAGTGCCTAGATCCAGCCTCACTCGGCTCACTAGGAGGGAGTGCAGGAAGAGCCAAACCGGTCGTTGGCGGGGCTTGACGAGAATGCTCAAGGAGGTACAACGGCATGATCTCGCGGGTGCTATCCCATGAAGTTGGCCGGGCCACTCGTCGAGACATGACTGCAGCAGGTTCCGCGTTGATCACCTTGGGAGACCCTGAGGGAGATGACTTCAGGGCAACAGGAGAGGCAGGGTTTGACCTCTGGCCCATACGAAGCTGAATAGGGACGGCTGTTCGGCTTGGAGACTTGGTCGGCGTCTCAAAGGTACTGCGGCGTCGATTGTGAGTGCGAGTATCACGCCTTATGACACGCTCCTCAGGGGGAGTGTCTGGTCGGCTATCAGGCAGTGAAGGCAGCTCGTCGGGTCCAGAGACGGGACTGCCAGGTTCGCTAGGGGGGAGGGGAAGAAGATCGCCATACTGAGGATCAATGGCGGGCTTGAAGACACGGGGGGCGACCTCGGGGTCGAGGATTTCGTAACTTCGCACACGACGGCCTTCGCGCAAGCTGTCATGCTCCTGGTCGGACGGAGCCTCGGCGGCGTTGGAGTGAGCAGCGTCAGAGGCAGCAATGACGGTCGCAGCACCCGCTAGGCCGACACCCGCGCCAAGGGTGCCGGCATTATCTAAAAAAGAATCCCTCTTATCCTTGCGACTGGACTTGAAGAGGCTGGAGATGATGCCACTTGATCTCTTCTCAGGATCTCGGCGTTCCCTGTAATCCTTGTCTCTGCGGGAAGAACCCGGCATAGACGCAACTGACTTGACATCATCGTCGTCATATCGAGAAGACTTTCGTCGGTGGCCAGACTCCCGTCGATCACCACGAGATTCCGACACAACAGAGCTCACGTCGCGATCATCAAAGTGTTCGCGCCGGCGGTCCGATGGGCTGTCTCGGTAGTCCTTCCAGTCCTCTTCGTTTCCGCTTCTGCGCTTGGACTTCTTGCTTCTCCGGCCACCAGAGCTGCCGACTGAAATCTCAGAGGCAACTACTGAACGAGAGGGAGAGTCATGACCATATGAGTCACGCTTGGACCTCCTTGATCTGGGAGTATCCCTCTCGTCATCAGACCTTCTGTGCCGAGACCTATCTCGCGACCGGTCTTTTGAACGATGTTTTGATCTGTGTCTTGACCGGTCCCTTGATCTGTCCCTTGATCGGTCTCTTGAGCGATCCCGCGAGGATCGTCTCTTTGATGAGCGGCTGTCAGGGAGCTCCAGTGGTGCAGAGATACGTGACAAATCATCCTCGTAGTATGCGTCACGGTCCTTCTTGTGTCTCCTTGAACGCTTGGAATCTTCCCATTCGTCGTCAGACCGCACATCTCGAGACGAGACATCTCTTGATGTATGTCGACGGTGAGATCTCGAAGGAGCGGAGACACGGGATCTGTCGTCCTCGTAGTAGTAGTCCTCATCTTTCCACTGCTTCCGTGACTTCTTTGGAGTCTCAACATCATCGCGGGCGCGGATATCTTGCGAGGTGGCATCTCGAGGAACGGCATCTCTGGACAATGATCGATGGTAAGTCCTAGAAGGAGATGAGCCCTGTGAGGCAGCCCATTCGCCAGCTTCAGGGTTCGTCCAATCCGAAGGTTGTGCTGAAGGATCCCATTGGTCATGGTACCCAGCTTGCCTGGGCTCAGCGTCCCTGGAAGGTTGATTGTGGTAGGCACTCCATGCACCAATGGCGAATGCAGGAGCAGCAACTCGAGCAACGTCGGCGGCGTCAAAGTCACGGCTCCGTCGTTCGTCTTGCGCGGTATCCCAGCCATCGTCAGACTTGACATCTCTGGCTGGTGCCTCTTGAGAAGACTTGTCGTAGTAATAGTCGGCGGGAGAAACTCGAGAGACGGACTCGTCTTCGAATTCACGGCTCTTCCAACCCTTCTTGCCTCTCTTCCAAGCACTATCTTCCCAGACTGCCTCACCCACTTCTCGAGCTTGAGCGGGCTCTGTTGGCGTGGCCTCCGGCTTGTTGTCATCCTGAACAACAACAACTTCAGACTTCGCTCGCTTCCGCTGTTGTCGCTTGCTCAACTTCGAGACTTCCAAATCATCCTCGTCGGGAAGTGGCACGTCCTCAGCCTTTGGAAGGTCTGACTTCTCGGGTTCGGGGCTCTTAGTTGTGGCTTCAGGCGCAGCCACAAATGGCACAGGGCTGTCCTCTTGAGGAGTCTCAACCTCGCCTAGAATAAAGCCCTTCTGCTCCGGCAAGAGCTTACCAGGAGCGTCGCTAGTGTCCGAGGCTGTCTCTACGTAGGGGCGTGTGTACCAGTTGCCCTTGGGGTCGACATGAGCGTCACCATGGGCGTCACCGATCGCCTTTTGCACGCCCGGCGAAGAGTCGCGACGGTGGAAAGTCGGGTTGTCAATGACAATCTCGGGATCGAAACCGGTCTCCTTCAGACCAGCGGCAAGAGTGGCGGCGAACTCGAGATCATCGGCATAGCCACCAGGCATCTGCTCGGGGTGTGGGCTCGCGGGCTTGGGTCCAGGAATCGGTGGCTCACGGCTCGAGTCATCGTCGAAAACCTGGGTGGAGAAAACAGGAACCACCTCGCGACTCGTCTCCTCGGGATAGCTTCTAGGAATATCCGCAGCCTTCTGAGAGGGAATCTCAACTTCGGGCTCGTTGATAGGCTCTGCACTGCTGCCGGCGATCGCTGCAGCCAATATGCCCCATCGGCTCGCCTTGTTCAGTCGTGGTCTGGGCTTATCGGGATCCCTATCCAAGGGCTCTGCGTGGAAATAGCTCTCAGTGTCGCTTCGAGTCTCGGGAGTCTCGACTTCAAAGCTCTTTGTCTCGTTCTCGCCCCAGGTAACGGATTTAGCAAGAGGGGCCGGCTCGCCAACTGAAACGATATCACCTCGAGGTCCGATGATCACGTCTTCAGGTGTGATCTCCTTGGCCTCGGGAGTGGTAGACACTTCCACAATTTCCCTTGTTGTCTCCTTCTTCTCAGGTGCAGGAGAAGGTTGACGGCTTGGGGCGGGAGTAGGATAGATCAGGTTCAAGACAGGTCGTTCCCGTGAGACGTCCCTTGACCTCAGAACAAGGGCCATAGAGTTGTCGCCCAGGTTGCGGTAGTGTCTCTCCTCACGAGGATGGATCTTGTTGTCAATCTTCACATCCGCATTAGGACCGTCAAAGGGGCTCGTCTCCGGGTGCTTCTCCTCCATATCAGGCGGCGTGACAATTATGGGTTCATACTTGTCGTCTTGCCACTTGTCAATCACCGATCGCTCAGGAGATGCACTGCGAGATCGCATCTCCTCAGAGGCAATCTTCCGAGCAATGTTGGTCTCTCGGTAGTATCGATCGGCCTCTTCCTGAACAGTGTCTCGTTCCTGTCGGGAGCTGTCTCGTGAGCTGTCCTTGGCGTGTTTGCTGCTCTGGCGTCCCCTCTCAACAGCGACAGCAGACGCGACCGCGACCGCTGCTACAGGAATAGTGGCATGCTTGGCCTCGTCAAGAATAGATTTGGCTTCATGCTCCTCCTCCTCGTATCCGTGACCGGAGCGGGGGTCCTGGAACTGCATGGCGTCCTGTGTTCCTCTGCGGTACTCCTCAACCATCCTCTCGATCTCGAACGAATCCCGGCGGCTCAGTCGAGCATCTGAGGCCAGGGATCTTGGCGGAGAATCATCAAAATTAGGTTCGCGTTCAATCGTCACGACATTAGGCGTAAGGGGTCGCTTGGGCGTAGTTGCCTGGGACATGGTGAAAGCATCGTCCGAAACCTGGTACTGGAATGGGTCGTAGGCCGGGTCTCTGGGCTGAGCAGGCTGGCTCATCTCTGCGACAACTTCGTGCTCCGTAACAACATGGTGGCCTGCACCAGTTGGTAGAGGAAGCTCGCGGCTCTCTTCAGTGACGGTAGCAGTGCGCCTGCTACTCTCGGCTTGAACCTCAGGCTCGCGCATGACCTGGAATTCAGATCCATGCTCGATGAGGAATTCTTTGCCTTCGCTTCGATCCAGTTGAGGCGCAACTACAACGTCGACTTTGCTCCTCTCCTCCTTCTCAACCTCCTTCTCCTTCGTTACTTTGTGGGTATCGTCATGATCATCATATCGTGAGGATTTCTCGTGCTTTCGCTCATTATACTGTGAATAAGAGGAGTCGTGGTGCGTTCGTCGGTATTCCCGTTCCCATTCCAGGTTTCGTTGCCGTTCAGTTTCAAGTTCCTTATGTCGTTCCGCCTGCTGAGCCAGGTGTCGTTCGAGTTCGAGGGTCTTCTGGCGCTCAAGCTCTTGGGCTCTCTGCCTTTCGAGCTCGGAAGCTTTCTGTCGCTCAAGTTCCTCAGCCTTTTGGCGTTCCGCCTGTTGAGCCAGTTGTCGCTCGAGTTCGAGAGTCTTCTGACGCTCAAGCTCTTGGGTTCTCTGCCTTTCGAGCTCAAGAGTCTTCTGTCGCTCGATTTCCTGAGCCTTTTGGCGTTCAAGCTCCTGGAGCTTCAGTTGCTCCGCCTCAAGGGCTTTCTGTCGCTCAAACTCCAGACGCTCGCGCTCTCGCTCGAAAGACTCCTCCTCGATTCGTTCCTGGCGCTTCGAGTCGGTCTCTCGCTTCTCATCCCGACCACGTCGACTGTCGTGGTCACGCCTATCTTCGCGATACTCTCGTCTTTCCTTGCTGTCCTTGCGTGAAGCCGTATACGCCACAGCTGCGCCAACTGCGCCAACTGCAGCTGCTTCGACTGCAATGTCGCCCCATTTACCATCAGACTGCTTACGAGAGTTGCGAGATTCCTTTCGGCTCGAATCCTCAAACTTCTCCGTCTCGTAGACCTTTGAGGATACCGGGACCTTGGGAACGGGCTGCTGAAGGGGAACTGGAGCAGGTCGAGTCTGGTGTGAGAGATCCTGGCGTGAGGCGGAATGGGAGGTTTGCGCCGATTGGAAGCGAGAATGCTCAGCGCTGGGACCTGGGAAGTTGTCCCGCATGTGAATCGGTCCTGACGCCACACTGCCCGAGGAGCGGCGGTAGGCGGCTGCTTGCTCTTCATCCCGGAAGCCACACGGGGTGTTGATAGAGCCTCGCAGCGAATTGTAGGGGCCGAATAGCCGGGGATCAACTATCGAGTTCCTCTCTCCATTATATCCGTATCCATATCTCCGATAGTCCGAAGATGAATGGTAGCCTGAGTGAGACTGTGAGTGTGAGCCAGCCATTGCTGCCGCGGCGCCCGCACTTGCGGCAGCCGCAGCAACTCCGGCAGCGGGCCTCAGAGGCTCCCCAACAACAGTGCCGTAAGCGAGCTCCGAGTCAGCGGCCGAGGCTGCACCATCACTGTCACTAGTGGTGGAGGAAGATTCGTCGTCCGAGGCATCTTCCCAGTCTGAATCGTCGTCGGAAGTCTCGACACGAGTCTTTAAGGAGTTTCCTCGGCCGTGACCCTGACGTCGACCGTATCGAGATGCCATTGCCGCGCCTGCCGCGCCTGCTGCAAGTCCAAGAGCTGCCGCCTTACCCTTACCTGAGCTCTTGCTAGCGCGGCGCATCTCATCCTCCTTGGACTTCTTGGCTAGATTAGAGAGCTGTTGACCGAGAGCCATGATCTCTTCATCCGCAGTCTTGACTTTCCGGGGCGGGAGTGTGGGTGTGCGGTCGCGGTCGGAGGCCTCTGCCGAAGAACGTCTTCGGCGCGCATAGCCTTGTGCGTATCCCGAAGAGGACGCGTATCCTTGGGCCGAAGCAGAAGCGCGGCTGCGAGGGGAAAGAGTGCGACTCTTTGGCTGCTTGACATATCCCTGGCCGTACGCCAAGTCCGAGTTGACCGATGACGATGACGAATTGCCAAAGTAGAGTACGCGACGCTTCTTCTTCTTCTTCCTGTGGAGGTGCTGCCTCACGCGGTCCGAGGGCGCCTTGAAGAACGTGCCGAAAACGCCGCCGTATTCCTTCGTGTCCTTGAATCGCGAGATATCCAGTAGCGACGACGACGTGTCACTGGACGAAGAGAATACGCTTGAGGGCGTCTGCGGTCGACGTGTCTCTGGGTGAGGTGAGTAGGGATCATTATAGGCGGGGTGAGTCTGCGGCGGCGCGTTGCCATAGGGTTGAGGTTGCGGGTACTGCTGTTGTTGATTGTAAGGTTGCTGTTGCTGAGGGGAGTTTTGATACTGCTGATGCTGGAATTGTTGGTATTGCTGGGGCTGTTGGTACATGGGTGGTTGTTGGTGTCGTTGCTGCTGATATTGCTGAGGGTATTGTTGAGAGTACTGTTGCTGGTACTGTTGTTGTTGCTGTGGTGGTGGAGGAGGCGGGTATTGTTGTTGTTGCGGGTATTGCTGAGTAGGCGTTGGCTGCTGCGACGGCGGTTGACGCGAATCTCTCGAATCTCTCGAATCGCGAGACTCATGCCACCGGCGGCGAGCACTCTCGGAGTCCCGAGAGCGGTGATCTCGCATCATTGTGGCCGGCCTCTACGGGTGTCGATGGGAGGAATCGGGGGGGTGTGGTGGAGGAGGGAGATGGTGTTTTGTTTTGCGAAGGAGCTCGACGACGCCAGCTTTCCATGGGTGCCCCGTTCGTCTCGGCCCGCTAAACAGGACAAGCGGTGGCTGGGGTTTGGGTGTGTCCAATTCTTGGACGCTAGGCTCCGTCGTTGGCTCGCCCAGGTTCTCGCGGTGGGTCTGAGATTGGATCTGCCGCTGGGCCTTGGGAGGCCTGGGCGCTAAAAATTGCTCGGTAGAGGGTGCTTGACTGGTTTGTGTGTGTGTCCGTTTTGTCGCCGATATGATGATGCGATGAAGCGGGAGAGAGATCTCCCTCGCGCTGATCTTGGTGGTATCGCGCTCTTCCTCTGCTGGTGGTGCTGGTTCTAGGTGAGGGTTTTCATATCGGTGGTTTGTATCAGCCGAGATCAACTCCAGGTCAGAGTTCGCCAAGGATGCTCTGTTATCGCAGAAATCATTTTAATCTTGGTCACTTCAGCTGGTGCAGAGTCGACATTCAGGCCGCCACACATTGGCTAGCGCCGTCGTCATCTCCACCGAGATTTGGTGCATTGCCAGCTGGCAGTCACATGCTGTAACACGTGCGACCACTCTTGCGGACCGTCCGTCAGGGTGCCTACCCTGCAATTGGTGGGAGGGAAATCCGATTCGACTTGCGTCAATATCCTCACACAAGGGTCCTGGGGATCCTCTTCAGCTGAAATCTGATAATGAGGTGTTATAGACGCCCAGGCCTATTTTTAATTATGGGCCATGGCTATGCAGATGATAACCAGGCCGTTTAAATGCTACCGTCAATCAAAAGCTTGATGCAACTACAGCCATACAATGACTCAAAACATGTGGACAACCTCCACCGAGTTGCTTAGCGAACATCTCACCCAATTGACCAACACCGATTGCGCTCTGAAACCAGCCACGGCTTGACAACGCATGCCGCACCGCACTACCATGTCGTCGGTCTTTACATATATACAAATCAAACAGCAGCCAGAAAAGCCCTTCAAAACCCACCCACAACCTTAACCTTGACGTGCATACCTTTGGCGGGCCGGGCCGTGACACCGCCCCGGATTTCCACCTTGCTCTCGTCTGCTTCCTCCGGGTTCGCTAGAGCAAACTCGAACCGGCCGACCCACGCCGCGAGGAGGGCGGCGAACTCGGCCTTGGCGAAGCTCTGCCCTATACAGCTCCGGGGCCCGTGCAGGAACGGCAGGAATGCGTAGTTGCTAGTTGCGCCCCCGCTGGCGGCATTCCGGTCTGCGGCTCCACCCTCGGAGCCGGAGGGGAGCCATCGTTCCGGATCGAATCGGTCCGCGTCTGGACCCCAGAGGTGTTGGTCAAAGTGAGTTGCCCAGGGCACAATGACGATACGAGTACCTTTTCGCACTGGATGGCCCAGAATTGTGGTATCATGAGCAGCATCACGGAACGTCAATGGCACGGGGCTGTAATAACGGAGAACCTCACTGCATACGGCATTGAGGTATGGCATACGATCAATGTCGAGGCTGGTGATATCGGAATCTGAGTTCACGGACGGTAAGCGCTCTCGCACCTCTTTCCGCAGCCGGCTCTGAACCTCAGGGTATCGAGACAGCATATAAACCGCCCAGGTCATGGCGGATGCCGTCGTTTCGTGTCCTGCGGCGAGAAACGTCATGAGCTGATCGACCAAGTTCTCATCCGTGAAGCCGCCGCTCTCAATGGCTACCGAGAGGATATCGATATCTGGCTGCTCCTTGTTGGCCAACTTGGCCTTCTTCTCCCGGATCAGGTCTCGGCACACTGCTCGGATCTCGTCCGCCGCTGCGTTGATGGTTTGGTTCCGGCGGAACGGCAGCTTGGTGACTATTTGCAGCGGTATAAACATGGAAATGAGACCCAGGATCTGAGCCGCGCGGGAAGGCTTGATGATCTTCCTGTAAGTCCTGGCGAGCACGCTCTCCGGGTCTTGGATAGCACCAAAGTCTCGCCCCATGCCAGCGACGCCGATGATATCGAGTGTCGCCCGTGATGCCCAGCTGGATACTTCAAGCTTGACCTCGTCCCGGCCCCCAATCTCTGTCGTCATAGCCTGAGTCACCTCTTTAGCTTTGCGCCAAAAGATGGGGTACATGTCCTTGATGTGACGGAAGGCAAACGCAGGCGTCAAGTTGCGGCGCTGCACCCTGTGCTCATCGCCCTCGGCGAACAGCACTCCTATTCCAAGGATGCGCCCGATGGATTGCTGCAAGTAACTCGGCTTCTCAAAGGCGTAGTTGTTGGTGACCAGCACCTCGGCCAACGCTTTGGCTGAGCAGACAAGGATCCGTTCCTGGTTCATCAGGCCGCGATAGCGGATGATGCCATCGTTGGGGATCTCAGCCACCCTGGGATGAGGATTAGTATGTTGTTTTCAAAGTACAGTTGCACCACAAGAGGCAATTGACGAACCATTCTCGCATTGGAATTCCTGAAGGCTCTGCAAATATCCTCTTTGCCTGGCCCAGAATCCAGTGGTTGTTGGAGGGTTCAGGCAGATGTCGCAATGGCGACACGAGCAGTGGATAGATCCATATCGCCCAGACAACCCAGAACAGAAAGCCCACGGTCCACAGCCTTGTAAAGTGTGTCAACAGGAGCAGCCTGGTCCAATCGTTCTGCACCCAGCTGAGAGCCAGAGTGACCGTGGCAGCGCCGCCTGTGATGTTCTCCCACGGCAACCCCATGACGACTTGAGGCCCTCACTCTCGAGTATCTTGCGAGTCAAAGGGGGTCAGGACAAGCAATGGGAGGAGCCAATACTTTAACGCGGTCGGGACAAGTAGCAACAGGGGACGGAGCCAGGGGTAACAGCCACGGGATGGCCTTATAAGCGATTCGTTTATCTTAAACGCAGTGGAGATTTCGTCAATGTCCCCAGACTTGTCCAAGACTCGAGCCGTCAGAGAAGTTGACAATTGCTCCAAGTCGGCCTATCCTAGCGTCCGATCGGTCGTCAACATCGTGCCGTTTTCCCAACGGACATTGCCGTTCCAACTCAAACTCCGACCGGCAGCCATGTTGGCCGAGGCTCTCATACTACACAAAGCGCTAGTCTCGCCCGCTTCCTCGCTCTCCAAGAGGGCAAGCTAGGCCTAGGGTTGCATCAGAGTTGATGGGGGGCACAAAGTGGGTTTCTTTATGAGATTATCGCTAATTCCGCTGTTGTAATAGGACAGCCATTGGCAGACAAGCCCTGCTGCTGCGCTTCCCCCCAAAATTGTCAAACGTCATGAAAACGCCAGATGACACTCCCTCCTAAAAAGAAAACCATAACCTGGTGCAATTTCCATGAATCAGTCCATGATGCCCTCGATGCCAAAGCCAACGCCAAATCAATCCCTCCCTCGCATGCGAATCGGATTCTTGTATCATCGTCCACAACTTGTTCCATGTCCCTTCTGTCGACGTCCACCCGGCACCCGAGTGCCAACCAAAGTCTAGGTCCATGATCTCAACCACTCGGTCAATCATGTCCATCCCCTGGTCCTCGCGGGGTAAGATCCCAATCACGTGGTAGTTGCCGCTTGTCCCGTCTCGCTTCACTTACCGTCTTGACGCATTTCGACTGAGAAATGCGCGCCTTGCACGAGCCTGGCCACGGCGCTACCAAGACCGATTACTGTTGCCCTGGGTGGGTCCAGGTAGATCCTGCGGCGTAGCCAAGGAGGGGGTTGCGTTCTCGTTGCCTCCCGAGGCCGGGCCAGCTTGCACCTGTGGTGGCGGGTTTCGAATCTCCAGCAGCGGCAGATCATGAGATGGCGCCGTCCCAAGAGGTTGTCTGTCTGTGCCGCCTATGAACACTCCCTGTGGCTGGTACATTGGTGCTAATGGCGAGAGAGCAGACATTGAGATGGTAGATGCGGGAGTTGATGCCTCTCCGGGCGCATCCGCGGTTGTTGTTGATGTACTATTCGGGGGACCATTCAACCGACCATTCGACACTTGATCCCGTTCATTGGTCCATTGTTGCCGTCGCTCCATCGGCGACATCTCGTCCCAGTGGTGCACAAACGAGTGTCCGATCAATGGTGCACCCGGAGCAGCGCGCTGCGAGGGCGTGTCGAAATGGACAGCACGGCTATGGCCTCCCGACAGTGGCCTCCACTCGCGAGTGTGTCCATTGTCGTGTCGGGCTCTGGTTCGACGTTGTCGTTCGCCCGCATCACTCGGTGGTGATCTTCGTCCGGCCGTGACAGGTTGTCGCGAGGGGGATCCGTTTCTGCCCGGAATTCCATAAGACATGACCATCGCTCTGGCCAAGATGTCGTCTGGATTAGCGGTTGCCCTATCAAATCTGTCAGTTACTAACGACCAAGAAATCAGCACGATAGGAAGCCCAATCACGCACCTTGACGAAACGTGGAGTCCCTGCGACCTCATCAGACTCATGAAGGCGCGTGTAGAAGCGCTGGTGTGCTGTTTGGGCTCTGAATGCAGCTTGTCACGGCAATACGGGCAACTATCTGACTGATCAAGCCACTTTTTGATGCAGTGGTCTCCAAAGATATGTCCACACTTCGGGAGACGGAGTGGCTCCTCGGAAACACCCTCGGGACTTTCGACGCCATAATCGCCGTAGCAAATGACACAGCCTGCGACGCATTAGCTTCACCATATCACCGGTTCATTCGACAGCGAGATTGCTTACTTCGGTCTCCCTCCGGGATATCCTCAATCTTGACACTTTCGAGAGATCGCAATGTCGACTTGGATGCCACCATCTTGGTACTCACAGCACCTCTCATGAGTTGCATGTGACGGAGGACTGATTCTTCGTTTGCCTCAGCAGACGAGTCTGAGCCGCCCGGGCTGTACATTCCATGCTCGAAATACACATGCCGGGCAGCGTCGTCATCATCTTCCCGTCCAGGCTCCGACGACATGATGCGAGTGGATGTTGGTCTGCGATGGCGTGTGTTGTGAGATCTGCGGAAACTAGACGAAGGAGGGGACGGCCCTAATGAATATTAGCTGGTGCAAACGACTGGTTTCGTGCGTGCTGCATGATACGGTGGCGTCGGACGAGGGTTTCTCGCAAGCCAGAGCTCGGTGTAACCAGAGAGGAGGCTGGCTGACCCCGAGACAAGAGAGAAGCTTACTGGTAGGAGAAGGTATGTCACGAAAGGTAGTCCTTGAAGAAGTGGAAGCCGATGAAAAGTGACCCCGACGCGGTGGTGGTGTTGACATGTAAGGGTGAGGGGGGAGAGGCACGGGTACGGGCACGAAGTGAGGAGAGCTGTTGTTGTGTTGGCCGAAGTTGTTTGTTGGAGGCTCTGATGCGAGAAATGGCGGGCGCTGTTGCTGTTGCTGCTGTGAATTGGGCTCCAGAGCTGCATCTGCACCTGCACCTGGCGGCGGAATACCCAGGCCTGCAGGCGGCTGAAAACTCAATGGCCGGCCGGGAATTTGGTTCGCAAAAGCTCCATCACGGCTGTGAGCACCCGTGCCGGAAGCGACCGGTGCTACGGGGGGTGGCATGGCACTGCGGTGGTAGGTTTGGTGTCGTCCGCTCGGTCGCGGAGATATGGCCCCCGGCATGTTTTCTGAAAACGCATGGGGATGCGGCAGGCCCAACATTGGCGGCAACATGCCTCCATGATGGTGACCGAGCTGGAACGGATCCGGGCCGGAGCCGGGTGCAGGCTGCAATGGGTGGTGAGGATAGCTCTGAGGCAAGCTTGGATTCTGCGCCTGCCATGGGTAAGAAGGTGAGTTGTGTGAGTGAGACATCCAATGGTTCGAAGCCGAATGTACGGGATCGTAGTGGCCAGAAGACCGAGGATTGTGCATTATAAAGTCCATGGGATCCATGGGATCCATCTTGGGCGACGCAGCTCGGCTGCTAGATGAACCTCGTCTGTGATGACCTGGGCTGGCGGAGCCTTGCAAGAGAGAAGCAAGAGAGAAGCCGCCCGGGAGCCTGATGTAGTATTCCAGGCGTCGCGGGGGTTGAAAAGGGAGGCTCAGACGCTGCGAGGCTCGAATGGGCACGATGCGGATGCGAATGCGGGTGGCAGCAACACCAGCTGCCTGGACGACTGCCCCACGTAAGTGATGGATGGGTATGTGTATTCGTAGTATTCTAGCAGTGTTGGACTAGGACTATCGAGAGTACGCTGCGATCACAGGGCGGTGATCGGGAAACGCGGAGGGGTCGAGGTCTTGGGACCCAAGGACTTCCGGATGCCGAAGCGAGGGACCAAGAAGGAGGAGAGGTAGAGCCGAATGAGGGCGGGCGGCCGCGGTGGGAGGATGGTGAGGATGAGGGGCAGCAGCTGCTGGGTCTGTCTGTTATCGGGGGGGCTGCGATAACGCCGATGACGACGTAGCTTGTAACTTTAGCGGCGGCGTCCAGGACCAAGACGACGGAAGCTGACGGGCGAGACTCAAAGCAGCGACAAGAGGCGGTCGTCGAATGATGGCGAAGACGAAGACGGCGAGGTGAGAAGAGAGGAGGGAAGGAAGGAAAAAGAGAGGAATAAAATGGTGTGGGGGACACACAGAACAGACAGAAAAAGCTGAGCTGAGCTGAGCGAGCGAGACAAGAGGAGAAATGCAAAAGAAAGAAGACCGGATGCCACGTCTTGTACGAATGAGACTCCCTGGACTGGACTGGACTGTACTGGCCGACGGTGGACGGGTGGTGATGCTGTGGGTTGCAGGGACAGGCTCGGGCGGAATCCAGCAGTGCCAACGTCTTTGTCCGTCGCTCGCGAGTGAGGCCGGGCTTGGCTGGGCCTGCCTGGGAGGTGGTCTAGACGCTGCCTGAGCGAACGAGCGAGCGAACACTTCTGACACTGGGGGCAAGCTCTGGTTTCCTTTGCTACCAGGGGGGAAGAATGAAGAGGGGGCGCTTTTGACGAGGCGTACAGCTAGGTAGGTACAGGACCTTGAGGCAGGCGAGCGTCGGCGGTGGCAATGGCAGGCGTCAGGAAACGTCGTGAATGTGGCCCAGGCGGGTGTTGGGTGTAAGTGCGATGGATGGATGCTAGGTACAGTAGCTACCCAACCTGCAAGGAAGAGCGGGAGTAGGTGGATGTGGGAGAACGGAAGCCGGTGGGCAGCTCCAATGGGTCAACGGTTGCGAGTGTACGAGGAGGCGTTTAGGTGGTGTAGCAGGACGTGAGAGGAAACAGGTCAGATTCAGGTTACGGAGGCGTAAGGAAGAGACGGCAGGCAGGTAGGCGGGCAAAGGTGAAGCCCGGGGAATGAAAGAAAAGGCTTCTTTGTCTTTACGTAGGCGTACCGGCGGAGAAGGACGGACGTCTGGAATAGTATGGAATAGAGAAAAGGGTTAAAAAAGGGAGTAAGAATGAACAAGCCGGCGGGCTGCTCTTGTCCCTCCAACAGAAACCCCGGGGATGATGATGGCACCAAATGTCGCAGTCAAGTCAGAGCCGGAGTCGCAGTCAAAGTCGCAGTCGCAAGTCGCGGTTGGATTAGCTGGCCGTCCACCACACAACACACTCTCTCACTCACACACTCCCCAAAATACTGGACTGGCTGGTGCCGGCCGGCCGTGTTTGGCAGCAAGTGGAGAGTCGTCGGGTTGATCGGTACAGTACGGTATCCGTATCCCTCAGGTAAGCCTGCTGCTGCTCCCAAGCAAGAGAGAGGCCCGCCGCCTGGGTAGGCAAGGCATTCAAAGCGGGACTGACGGACAGGACAGCCTGGGTTTGTGATAAGCGAAGCGGGCAAGGGGACCGACCGCGTGCGGCGGCGGCGGCGGGAAGGCAAAGGTGAGAGGATGGATCACCGAGAGTGTAAAAAAAGACGCCGACAGAGACAAACGGCAGGGAGATGACGACGGGGACGACAACGACAACGAACAAAACTGGTGGGAATGAGGGGTTGAAAACGAGGTGAATGATGAGGGAGAAGAGGGGAGAGGAGAGCAAGCAAGCAGACGGACAGACAAACCGAAAGGTAAAACGAACGACGAACCAACACACGACGACCAAGAAACAGTCGATCAAAGTGTGCGAAGTAGGCGAACGGGACAAGCTTCCAAGGTTCACCTCTCTACTCCTACTCCTCCTCCATATCCCGGATGAAGCGACCCTCGCTCGCCCTAAGAGAAACCACCCGACTGACCCGTTGGTACCATACTTTGCTTGGTACGGTAATACCTCCACCACCAGGGGGGGCACGGGCAAGGGCCCTCCTCGAGTGATGAGCTGGAGACGGAGAGACTCACTCAACTAAGACTTGCAATGACAGAGTGAGAGGGAGAGAGAGTCATGGTCATGCGCAGAGGAAGTCTAGCCGGGCCATGGACGATACCGTCCAAAAGGTACTACTAGTAGAGCCCCAGCCGCCAGCCAGAGTCAACTGGGCAAAAACTCAAGCCAGTTTCCAGCCAGTCCAAGCCCAAGCCGGCACAAGCCCATCATTGATCCAACAAAAAGCTCTCGGCTTTGACCTTTTTTTCTTGTCTTTCCCTCTGAGCCTTTTTTTTCCCTTTTCTTTTTCCCTTGCTCATTCACTCAACTGAGCAATTAGCGGGACAAGATCGCCTCAGTGGAGTCTTGTTGCATGCCATGGACGTACATACAGTAAGAAAAAAAGCCCCAAGTTGGCTGGGGTGGCCTTTGGGGGGCGTATTAACGGAGCCTATCCCAAACGTGCACATGATGCGAAGAGGGCATGATGGATTGGCTCTCGTCCATTGGATTAGAAAAGGTGTCTGGGCGGGCTCTTCCCTGCCTTTGACTGCCAGGTTCCCGGCCAGATATAACCACCGCATTGAACGAAACCTACGCCCGGGTCCTACCTTTTCTCAATGGATGATTCCATTGGAGGGTTGGATGGAAGTCCGGAGGTGTACTCCAGGTGCTGGAGGCGGCGGGCCTCGTAGAACAAACTCAACCACCACCACCCACCCTGGAGATGGCGGAAACCATCAGGTTCAGCTGGTTAGGGTACGGCGCCCCCTCTCTCGTAAAAGGAGCAGGGAAAAAAGAAAGCAGAATCCGAATCTCTGGTTGGTCTCTCCGTTCATGATCCTTAAAGTGAGAAGTTGAACTGTCTGTGTTCACACTGTGAATCAAGATTACCCTTTTAGGATACGGACCCGGCATTCAGCGAACTTGGAACTAACAAGACGCCGGGCAATACCTATCCAACAAGTCATCGAATGATGACTTGACCTCACTCTTGGCTGAATCACTTTACAAACACCTCGTTTCATCAGTTGTTCCGTGATTACGGCGCCCCTTCAAAAGCTCTCTTGTATCCTCCCCACCGGTGCCATGATGGGCTCTGCCTGTCGACATGACCATCATGTGAGCGCCCGCCGTCGCCTCGCGTGCCTCGAGCCATCCATCACATCACATCACCCATGATTGCCCATCACTCTTCTAAGCTCGAGCCCCGGCCCACAGGGAGACGGACGGAGCAAACGCTCTCACAATTGCGGCTCATATCGCGACCCGACCGCCATGATAAGCCCCTCTCCGCTAGACCTCACTGGAGCTGCCCCTCCAGCAGCAGCAGCGTCAACCTGGCGTTCGTCTGACGTTCCTCCATTTTAGCCCACCCAGCATCATCGTCCACAGCGAACCAGCTTGGCAATGGAACCAGCCGGGTTGGGTTTTTCTTGTCTTGCTTTCTTTTCTCGACTGCCGCTGCGCACCTCTGGCAGGCAAGCTGCATAACAATGCAACGAATAATGTCCGTCCTCCAAGCCCTGCCTGGTGTGCTGTGCTATCTCAAACCCAATAGAAGAGGGTCCGCGCAGAGACTATCGGTTTCCCCCCATCCTGGATATGTTTTTGTTTGTTCGACCACCCCAGCCTCTCCGCCACCATTGGCATGCCTGGCGTGTAAGTTGGGCTCTTTGATGATGGGTATGTTGCTCCTCTCTGCCAACCTTGTTTCGCTGACCACGCAAGCAGCGAGTAAGTCTGTTCGTCATTATAATGTGGCTTTCCCTTTTTCTCAAGTCGTTCCCGTCTGTCCTCCTGTTCCCCTGCCTCGAACTAAAAAAAAAAATGTGCCATGGGTCTGTCAATCAGTCAATCAATCAATGGATTGCATCTCACAGCCAGCTGGAGCTCCAAGGAGCATCCGTCCGACGGCACAGCCGATCGGCTACGCACCGCAAACCCAAGACAGTAAACACGTACACACGCACACCACCTGACACCTCACTCCCTGCACTGGGCTGGGAATCAACATGAACGCCCAGCTCAAGCCCGATTCGAGGTCTCACATGCAGAATGGCAACCTTGTCTCTTGACTCGCCCGGTCTTTTTTAAGACTGAGACACTTGCCGGATTCACACTTGGGCTCTGCAGGCCGCCCTGTCTTTTGGTGCTGAGAACAGAAACATTGTCTTTCTACAGATCAGAAAAGAGAGACCCAATGCCGAATCCCGGTCCAGGGATCTTCAAAGCGTCCAACCGGTTTCATCGTCTCTTTTTCAGCAGCAGCCATTATCGCTATGACTCAGTATTCCCTCCCCCCAGTCCTCCAAGTCCACTCCCACTCACATGGTCTCTTCGCGCAACCCTGGCGCATCTCACGCGCCTCAACCCCGTCCCATCCCATCGATGCCTCGTTGAATACGTCAGACCTCAAGGCACCTGAGCATTCCATCCCCATCCTCGGTCAGTGGAGGCGCCTGTGCCGCTCAGGCGTTGCGGATCCCACCCATCACCATCTGCCAGAACATGCAACCACTTTAACCTCGAGGTCGTCAATTGGTCCCTCCGCACCCGGAATCCCCAGATCCTGGATAAATACTGGCTCTCGTCGACAGAAACAGATCTGCAACGACTGCCTGGCACCGTGAAACTTCTCGCTCCTTTCGAGGGAAACTATTCTATTCGCTGTCTCATGTCCCTGGATCCCGGCGACGATCCCGGACACTCGGGAGAAACGCCATATTGGGATGCCTCATTCTCTGTCCCGTTATGGCTGTTTGTCCGTTCCCGGCTCAAAGCTTGGAGCAACGCACTGCTTCTATTTACATAAAGCCTGGGGTCCGTCCCCCAGGCACGGCATATGTAGGTAAACAGGGAGGACACACCCGGCATCAAACAAACCTGGCAGGCTAGGTTGGTTTGACTTTCGAGTCCCGGTCTCCGCCAACTGTCAGCACTGATAGATCGTCGCCTCGTCGTCCTCGCCGGAAAAGGCCGCAACCAGCCGTCACTGCATCTATCCCGTTCCACCTCAATGCAACCAACGTGCAGTCCCTCGGCGAGTCACGGCTGCTATTCGGTTCCGAATGTTTGCCCTGCGAGCAATTGTTCACTGCCTCCACCGCCATCTCAGCCCGCTGCGAGAGGGTGACACTGCAGCAAGATTCACCTGGTTCCGAGCTCAGCGGCCGAGCCCATGACACAGAGTTTTGGCCTGCAAACAAATCCGAAAGCCCATTGTCTGCATCACTTCTTGGGCAAACGATACTTGCCGCCGGCTAGCTCCAACTCATTCTCCGCCACCTTTTCTCCCAAAAACTCTTGTAGTTCCTCGTTGCTCCAAGTGCAGCCATCGGCGATCAGCATCTTCATCATCATCAAAATCTGCGCCAGGGGCATGGCTGGCGCCGAATTCGTCAACATGCCCACGATGAATTGCCAGTAGACAGTCCGTTTCTCCTGCTCCTTTGAATCTATCTTGGCCTTGCGTGGAGATGGCTGGCGGCCGTCCTCAGGGTCTTGATCGTCTGCCGCAGTATCTGGCTGGTCTGATGCGCCATCGTCGTCCAGCCTTTCGAGAACCACGTAATTCTGCTGACCGACATCGCGAAGCACTTTCTTGCTGACCCAGAATTTCAGAGCTGCCTCAAGCAGGTCTTCGTCTATCATGAGTTGTTGCCAGATGTCGTTGAAATTGCGCTGCACGGGTCCGGATTCGCTCTGGCCGTTTTCGTCTTGGAATGCGTAGATCACAGCAGCCTCGTATGTCTTGCACTCAAGCTCAACGGAACGATCCTCAAAGTCCAGCTTAACGATTGCCGAACCCAGCTGGTCCAGCCAACTGAGCTTCTGGGATGTCTTTAGATCCTCGAACTCTCGCTCGTATTCACGCTGCATTATTGCAATCGGCCGTGGCACCGTGAACGGTTCTTTAGACAAACCAGGCCAGTAGAGTCGCGAGAGAGTCTTGGCTTCATACCAAAGCATCTCCGTGCTGCCCGGAGGTTGGCGTAGATTCGGGCGAATAGCTGAATTCACAGTCTTCGAGTCCTGGATGTCCCTCATCATGACATCGCAATTTTGTAGGGCGTTTTCACCAAACCGCTTCCTCAAAAGACTCAATACCTTGGTCTCTTGTAGGAAGCTCCTCTGGTTCGAGAGCAGACGCTCTGCGAGAATGAGTTGAAACTCTTTGATGAAAATATCTTGGGAGCCGAGGGCATTGATCAGCGTGCCAATGACATCCTCATTTCTAGGTCGTTTGTAATTGACACCTGCGTCCGCTGGGTCTGGTACCCAGGTCATATCGTTCCAGTCGAGGTCATCATCGTCCGCTGGGCGCCGCTGCTGCTGGGAGGCTGAGCTGAGCAAAACTGCCAACTCTACCAGCTTGGTCTTGCCCTCCTCCGAATCATCGCTGTTGGGGTTGGAAAGCAGGCCTGTGACGACGATCCGGATGGCATCATCCCTCTGGCAGAGATATAATTGCAGCGCATGGACGACACGATCAAGCAGCACTTTTGAGTGATCTAGCGCATGGAACGTCCTGATCATAGATATGTAGGTCTGGAGGATGTCCAGCGTAGATCGGCCGGGGTGAAGAAGTCGTGTCTGTAGAGCCATTGAAAACGCATCTGTGAGCTGCAAGCGGCGCTGTGGTGTCGTGACAGCTGAGCGAAGGTCATCAAGACCCCCTTTGCTCTCAGGCCAGTTGAGGGCAATGTCGAAGAGCTCGTGAATCCGCAGTGTCGCTAGGCGTCCAACAGCGATTTCCTTCCAACACTCTACGTCGTTCCAGGCAATGCGAGTTCCAAGACGGCTGAAGACTTCAACAGCGAGGCGTCCGTAAATATTCTCAACCCACTCAGACAGATGAGCGAGACAGCCCGTAGGTGCACCTGGAGATGACGTTGACGATTCCGGTAACTGCCAAACTCCCGAATATGAAGTCTTGATAAACTCCTCCATGCTCGCGTCCATAATTTCGGCAAACAACACCTGAAACTTCTCGCCGGCCAGACCAACAGTTTGTAGAGACTCCAGTAGGCCCAGAAGCTCTTTCTGAGCCACAGAGTCATCACCGTCATCTGCACGTTCTAATGCTGTTCCATCATAGCGCTTGCCAATACCGAGATTCAGATGAACTAGTCGCTGAAGAACGGTGCGGATGGCACTTGTTAATCCCTGGTTGAGAGAGTTTCCAATGATGGCGTGCAAGTCTCGACGAAACTTGGTAAGAGCTGCATCTGCCGACGCTTCATCTTCAAATCCCTGGGCGATGAGCGTTAGTCCGTAGAGATACTGGCGATGGGCAGCTTCAAGGGTCGATATGCTCGAGAGCAGGATCTGCGTCTGGTCGGTTTGGCAGGCACAGGCGGCCAACAACGGCATAACATGGTGAACAAAGTGCTGGCGAACCTGCTGCGTGTGCCAGAGCAGGATGCCCTCCGTGTGCGCAGCCTGCGGCAATGCACGGCCAGGGTAGAGGAGCAAGGCCAGGGAGTCTCGGAAATCCAGGTCAATGTCCTGTGACTCCTGCGACAGGGCGCCAAACGAGTCCTCGGCGGCAACTGAGGTCGGCAGCTGGATCCTCGAGGTGACGACGTGCCATGCTCGATCCCACCTCACCTGGTCGCTGGGCTGATGGAGAGTCTGATGGAAGAGCGGCGGCGGTGGTGGAACTGCTCTCTGCTGCTGAGGCGACAACGCGTGCGGACCACCAAAGGCGACGCCGTGCTCGGTGAATGCCGCGACGGGAGTCGACCGAGGAGTCGGCTGGGAGATGTCGGTCTGGAACACGGACCGGAAGACCTTTTGCTTGCGAGCCCGGTATCGCGACGCCGTCATAGTCATTGTGGCATGGTGTAATGGGGGTGAGAATGTAGACGACGAGATGTTGTTGTTTGGTACGTGCGGATATAGAAACCAACGGCCCTGGAGCCTGTGCTTTTCCGGATAGGACCAACCCACACAGGGCAACTTCCCGGTACGTACAAGGGCGAGTGGGGCATCTGTACCGTCAAGAACGCGCGCTTAGTGCGCTAACCAGAGACGCGACCGCTTTTTTGGCCGCGTCACCTCGGGATCGGAACGAAGTGCGTCGGCAGGCAGCAGAATATGGTAACAGTTGCGATGAAAAACGGTTGTTGGTCCTGCCTTACAAACTAATACCAAAGACGCTTAGACTCTCCAATGGACACTTGAGACTATTTTGCGTACGTATTGCACACCATTGTTGCTGTTGCGCCGTCGAACTGAGCCCAGCGCCCGGGGTCGGCGACCCCACGCAAGCAGCAGAGCGGTTGGTGTTTTGTTTGAGCCCGTCTAGCGGGAGATTAGCTCAAGTCCCAGCTTCTTCATGCTCAGCCTTGGAAACTTGGTGAGGCGAGCACTGGCTGTCAGATTTCCCTAGGCTGGTGCACGCCATCTTTTTCTCCTAAACCGCCGGCCGTTGGAAACGTCCCACAAGGGGTGAGAGGGGTCATGGTGGTTCGTTCGAGAAGCAAGTTAAATGAGCCGCGTAGGGGGTGTAGAAGCCTTTTGTTTCAGCAGATGGGAGACTGAACACCCCAAAGTCAGAGCGCACTGTGGCTGCTGTACGCCCGGGGGGAGGAGTAGGTCTTGCGAAGCAACGATTTTAGGGTGACAGAAGGATCGTCGTGGGTGGGAAGAAGCATGAGCCATCAAGCGGAACTGTCAAGATCCTTCTGTGGAGGAGAGATGAACACCCCCCCGGGGCGGCGATGAAGACGGAGAACCCACGGTGGTGGCGATGGTCAAACCCCTCCGGCAAATCCGCGACCCGCCCCGAGGATCGCCCCAATCCCGGCCGGGTCTGCCGCACCCAGGCCCGGGGTTTGATCCCGAATTCTCGGGATACCAATCAAGTCGAAAACACGGTATTGATTTTTCTCTGCTCAACTTTGCGAAATTCAAGAAAAACATGGTTCCTCTAGTAAGCAATTTATCTTGCCTCTCCGCCAACAATGCACGTCTTTTAGACATTTTCGTGTAGTAAGAGGCATTCGCAAGAGATTACCCCAATCTGTAGGGGGATGCCGAGAAGCACGGAGCAATCATCCTTCAGCTCAAAGAATCTCGAATCTCAACTTCCACTTAGCTAACCCCCCCACCTTTACCCATCGGCCAAGCCTCCATCAAAAGAGTCTATGCGTCTAGTCTCTTTGATATCCATTAAATGGGAATTAGCCCAGATCAAAATACTTCTCCGCTGCTCGCACTCGGACTCGCTACCATCTCCAAAGAGGGAACGGTTCGTGCTCTTTGCACACATCCACCACAAAAGCCCAAAGCGCACGCGCGCCGGGCGGCTCGTGGTTCGCGATCTGCCGCCCTTAGCGAAAGGGGGCGGCGGTCGTGTAGCGAACGAAAATCTGGGCCGAGCCGAAACTCTAGCTGAAGGATTGGAACCGTTGCGCCGGAATGAAGCCTCAGAGGATTCAGGAACCGGTACTCTGGGATCGTCTGGTGTACCTGCGTGTGCTTCATATCCCGTTGCATACAGTCAAACTAGCTGCTCGAACGAAGGAGTTCATGTAGGTAGAGGCACTTGAAGGAGAGGGGGGACAGGACAGGACAGGACAGGACATGAGCCAGCCTGCTCAAGCCCACATGCCGGACGCGGTGAGCAACAGCAGCAGCCCAAAAGTCCCCTTTTCTTGGGTCCCCGTCTGTCAGTCAAGCTCTCGGCCTCCACTCTTGACCTTGCAATCAGTCCGCTTTTCCCCAGCCCTACTCTGCCTTATAGAACGGGTGCGGTGCGGTGCGGCGAGGAGCTGGGATTTCTCACGTCATTATCAATCATAGTCATAGTCGCTTAAGTGAAAGTAAAATGCCCCCGGCATCTGTCGTATCGTGTCGTGTCCTGTCTCATGGTTCGTCCACATGGTCTACTCTGCTGTAGGGGGAAGGTGGTGGCTAGTTGGACAAGGTACAAATGTCGATGCCTAGAGTAGACGAGCGACGATCCGATCCAGCTTGGCCTGGGCTCCAAAGACCATCGTTCGGAGTGGCCGTGTGCCATGATCATGACAGTTTCCTGGTCGGTCATGGGCTAGAATGGATGGGAAGGGATGGAAGGGATGTGGGATGGCTACCCATTATCCGTAGTCCTAGTCCTAGGGGCCATGTCGTCATGGGAATCAAGGGTGGAATATCCCGTCTTTCCTGTGTGTCAAGGGCACTTCCCATCACTCCATCCATCCATGTATTCGGTTGCGACGTTACCCAGGGGCCTGGCACCAATTTGTGTTATCTGATTGGCTGGAATCCCGCAGGCAGGGCACCGACGAATGCCGCCCGTTACTGATTGCAAGGTCAAGACCTCGAGTGTGGACAACCATATCAATAACAAAGGGATCGGTATCCCTCGTGCCTTTTGCCCTTTACAGTCTTCCTGTCATCCACTTCCACCAATTCAGCGCAAGCTAAAAAGCCGTACCACGTTCTTGAGCCCTTGAATAAGGTACCCGCAGACCCGCGGACTGCGCAGGTGTGGCCCGTGTGGGTGTGCTAAATACTTCGCCAATAGAGGTCATTGGCGTTCACAATCCATGTGGTCCGCCACCCCCGTTTCAAACCCAGCCCGCTCCCCCAAGCCAGTGCCAGCCATGGATGGAAGGGATGGATGCCACCAAAACCAAACCTTCTCACAAGGCCTGCCCTGCCGGGGTGCTTCCCCCCTGCTGGGAGACAGACGTGGGACCCGACCCATCCTTGGAACCTTGGAGGGGGCGTGCGTCGTTAAGGTGCCGCCTTGTTGGGCGTGGCTGGCCTTCGTCCTGCGCCGTCCTCGGGTCCGACACGATCCGGCCAACCGTCCCCAAAGTCCTGGGCCTGGGCAAGAGAAGCATCGGGGCGGCTTCGGGCCCTGACTTCTCTGGATACCCGACGCGCCATGGATGTATCCGGATGTTCATGGATGCAATATTAGTGCAGTCAGTACAGTAACTGCACTGGACCACAGGTAATCATCCATTGTCTACTATGACCGGGCGGTGGCTTTAATCTCTCGTAAACCCACTACCCGAATCAGAATCACCCCTAGAATCTCACTGTCATGACTTGACTTTTTTGTTTCCATCCATCCAGCGCTTCTTTTAGCCCTGGCACTAAGTTAAGCGTCTCTCGTCTGTCTCCCCCTCCCTCCGCCTCCTGCTCGTTGCTACTCTACTGTACTCACTGCGGCTACCCGTCGTCGTCTGGCCAGGCCAACGTCCCGTGCTATTTGCGGCGCGGCTGTGTGCTGCAAGCTCTGACGCTGCTTGGTCACACTCTCACACACACTCACAGCCCAGGGTGGGCTTGCTTGCCGCGACGATCATTTGCTTCTCGCTCGCACGTCCGTACCAACAGTCTGGGGCATCCCATCCTCCCTCTGCGGGCGGGTTGTTTCAGATGTCTTTTCCTCGTTCGATTCTTGCATCCTTGCTGCCCTAAATTTTGCTGCCACAGCCAACTAGACCAGTCACGCCCGCCAGTGAGGCTGGGTTCTGCCCATCACTTCCAACCGCATAACCAACGTTAACTCTGGAGGTGGCGCTGACTGGTTGATCTGTCAGGATGATTGCGGCTTAGGTTGCGATTGAAACCGCTGCAGGGGCGCCGGACCTTTTCACCAACATTAAGGCCTTAGCTTAGGATTGCATCGCCATCTTTTTTTGACATGGTGGTATATTTGGTAGTAACGTGTTCGTTAGGTATCTTGATCTTGGTAGGTTGACAATTGGTTTCGTTTGTTGGTTGGTTGACAGGTTGGTAGCCTAGCCCAGCCATCCATTGTTGCTGTCCAGCTCCTCAAGCAGCCAGCGCTCTCTATGATATCGTGATTCAGGTAAACAAACACCTGTGTGTATAACTTGACGCATAAACAAAACAAAAAAGTGGGTAGAAGAAACTCCATACCGAAATGTCGGTATGGGGGTATGGTGTTGAGAAAGAAGAAATGGACAAGAAGAAGAAGAAAAGAAGAAACCCAAGTCGACTCCGCAAACAGAATCTCAACCATGCCCCCCCTCCAAGAACACCCAATCATCACCAAATATCTTCCTTCTCAAATGCCTCCTCCGAAATGTTGTTGTTTCGTGATGTATACCTCATCTGGCCACCATCATCATGCCTGTCTGCCCCTGGCTCACCATCCATCGGATTGGATGCCGGCCATGGATGCCATCTAGATTCATTCCCGTGCAAAAGACAACAACACCGATCCTGCGAGGCAGATTTCCTCAGAGTCCCTGCCGGGATCTTTTGCCTTCCAAAAATACGCCGTACCATAATAGAAATGCGCCAACCAGTGCAGCAGCTTAGCATCCGTGTGTGATAAGCAACCAGCGCCAATTTTGGCTCAGTCCGAGGCTGAGCCCCCAGAAAAGGTCGGGGTAGCGACGGCACCCCAGTTTTTTTTTCCGATGGCGGTGTTCGTTCCAAAATATCCCTCCATCTCTCAAGTGTTTCGTCGACCCTTGCACTTGTCGTGAAGTAAGTGTCCGTTTCGAGCTGTGGTCCTTGTAAATTCAGCTCCGCAGTTGGGACACGTCGCTTTGGCTGCTTGTCCAGATTTTTCGCGTTGGTGCCTGAGAAGGTTGCTAAATGTCGAAAACTGACGTCCGTTACATCCGTGCTCCCAGCATCGTGGTTTTGGCCTGCTCTGCACGACTCGGACGTGTCCCCCCTCATGTGAGCTGGTGCTCCCCGAGCCCATGACTGCCGGTACCTGGTACATGAAACCAACGTCCTGGCCAACGGGTATGGATGTCGGTCGCGTGCTGTCATGAACAACAAAATTAGTCAATTGCGCCTCAATCCTTGCGGGTCGGCGATAGTACCTGTAATGCCCGGGTCCTGCATAAACTGCCGCATAGTCTACGGGCATGTTGTAGTTGGCTTGTCTGTTCATCGCAGATTAGCATGGCCCGGGCGCTGCCCTATCGAGGCAGGGGGTCTTACAAGTTCTGTGGGTATGCTGTTGGGTACACTGATGTTGATTGTGCTTGTTGATCTTCCATCGTGGCTGGGCTGTAGGACTGTAGGTATGTCGAGCCTCCCATTGTCGTTGCGGGTTCGCTCATGAGAGTCACGGGAGCTGGAGAAGTTGTATAGGCTGGAAGATTCATGGCAGTCGTCGCACTGGGGAGCCCCATGGCTGCCGGCGGGGAATCGACGTAGGAATTGCTGCTGGCTCTGCGCATCCGGCCCACTAGTCTTGTGTCCCGACGTGCTTTGTCTTGGTGACGCTTGATTTCTCGCTGGTCTGTTGTAAGAGATAGTCGCGGGGGGCTCGAGGTCAGAGATCTCGACTGTGGTGGCGGCGAGAGGCTGGATCCAGAGACCGGACCCATTGATGAGAGTCCAGTGCCCATCATCGAACTGCCAGACGCATTCGACTCTAGAGGGCCTGTAAAGTTGGTCAGTTCCAGTTGTGGGGGCGATTCAGGGAAAGGCCTTCGTACCTGGCCAAGTAAAGGCCGACCTTGGTCCCATGGAAAAGGCCGGATCAAATTGGAGAGCGACAGTACTACCACAGGCATTAGTTTTGAATCAATGCAGTGTAGCTAATCGTGATATACCTCATGTCGGATGATCTCTCTGTTTGACGAGAGTCTGATGTCAATGGCTGTAGTGAGCTTCTGCCCTGTTGTTGGCGAAGAGACGAAGTAGAGTCCGACTGAAGCTGGTCCGTTTGACTCCAGCTCGAGTTTAGGCCGGCCGGAGTTAGGACCGGAAACGAGGAGTAGGATTGAGAAGCAGGTGTGGGGAGGTAAGATGACTCCGCGGCGGACGAGCTTAGGTAGGTCGTTGACGAGTAACTGTTTGGCGAGGAAACTTGGGGCTGCCGCGAAGACTCGAGGGGGAGACTCTGGGGTGAGGCAGATATATTTGAGTTGATAAACTGCCCTCCGGTGAGCGAGACTTGGCTGCCGGCAGTTGATCTGGCGGGCGGTGAGTTCATGTTGTCACAGCTCCCATCTGTTGCGGCCGGGTCCATCTTGACTGATGATGGAGGGGATGGGGGAAGGTAGAGAGACTCGGGTTGAGACATACGGAAAGACAAGGAGTCAATGAGGTCGATGATAAAGGAGGGGTCTTGTCGAATCGAGGTGCCGATGCGATTATTAAGTGACAAGCCGGGGGAAGGAATCGGGGCTTATAAGAAGCCTCGCGAAAGCTGATCAGAGATGGAGATGCATCGAAGCTGGGTTGAGAAGTGATCTATCTATGGAAGACCCTCTGAGCCCCAAACACGTTCAGGGACAGGATGCCGACACTTATGAGAGAGGCAGTACAAGGAGTTTTGCAAGTTGAACGTGCATAAGAGTGGAGGAGCTCTGACAGAAACCGTTCTTAGATTGAGTGACATGGAAGAAAGACCCGGCAGGACATGAGCAGGGCAGTACATACATTGACAGGGTCCGTATGGTGGTCGGTCCAGGTGCTTCGTAGGCCGTACGTCGAGCAATGAGAAAACTCGCCGGAGCAAGGGTATGATCATGGCGGGAGTGGCACCACAGGGAGATGGGGATGGGGGAGCCTTCGAAGGGGGGTGAAGGGCAGAAGGGGGCGTGTGGATGCTTAGAGATCCAGCACCCATGCATGGAGACATCGCCCAAGAGGCCTGTGGTCACAGCGCAGGTATGTGGCGTAGCGGGGAAAAAGCGAGTGTCGATAGGCCTATTAACTTGCCCGGCAGCGTGTAGGACCCGTGTCAAGGTGGCCCTACCAGGCCATCGAGGTGCATGCCCGCGGTTGGGCCATGGCATGGGGTATGACAGGGAGTGTGTGGGCAACCCGTGGCTCATGAATGGAAGCCCACCTCAAAGAAGCTCCATAGACTGCGTGGATGGACTGCCACTGAAGAGACGGGCGGGTCGTTGCAAGGCCCAACGGTCCCTACCCAAGATGGAAGACCGGGATCATGAGACGACAGCCGAGCTGGGGTTGGAGCCGCAGTTATGTCGCGAGTATTTGGAACTACCAGGTCAACTCGTCGACCTAATTAGTCCAACGATGGGAGACAAAGAGACGTAAAGTGACTGGTACGTACGTCAGTGACATTTGGTTCACTCCCGGTGGGGAGTCAAGACCGTCATGTCTATCATCTGTCCAATGCGAGCAATATGCGTGCCACTCTGAAAAGACCGAGCAGCGTGCCAGCTCGCTAAATTGAGCAAAGGTTGGTTCAACACCGCCGCATTAAGTTGGGCCGTTGGCCTCGTCCCGCATTTCGATCCTTGAATTAACCAGCGTAGACGAGTCGGTCAAGTAACGATGGAAGTCTTGGTCCTCGCTCGAAGGACGGCAGTTGCTGTTGATTGTGTTTCCAACAGCGTCGCCGTGGGCGCAGAGCTCCACGCTCGCAAGAGGCAGAAACAGTTGAGGAAAGCCGTAGGATCACGATCCCTGCACCTGGTGCTTCTCTCCTCAGAGCTTGGCGGGTGGGCGGTCGAGGCAGACGAGAACAAGACATGAGTCGGCTACGCGAGCTAATTGTAGGGGGGCTGCGCACTCATTCGCTCATCCTCAGCCCAACATGCGGACTCTCTAGGGGCATCACGTCTCTGGCTTGTGGGAATAGACCGGCGATTTGGTCTACCCGACTCCTGCCAAGAGGGTTCGTCGCCCATCGCGTGGGCTCTCGGTAAAGCGTCCTTGATGGAACATGATCCAATGGCTTGCTTGAGCCCAAGCCAAATGATGAAAGGCGGGTCGAAGACAATCAAGAGTTCCAGGGCCAAGGTAGCGGGCTCCTCCCCAGCTAGCGAAAGGGCGGTCCAAGGGTCAGGGAGATGGGATAATGGGGACCCGTCGGCGTAGACTCTTGCCGGGGGGGTAGACGTCGTCGGGCGCCCGCTTGACGTGCCGTTGACATGAGTGCCGTCGAGTCGAGGGAGTGCAGTGCCGTGGGATGGAGGGAGGGATGGATGGATGGATGGGGATGTTGTTGGGATGGGATGTGGGCTCGCAAGCTCGATACCTACCTACCGAGCTCATACGTCGCAATCTTGGGATAGGAAGCGGGTACGTGCGCGTTTCTCTACACCTGTGCCCAAGCGACACAGACGCCTTACCGCTTCGAGCGCTTGGGGAGTCGGCCGCCCCTCCCTGACTAGCCTGAGGTCTCTCGCCTTTCTCGCGCAAGGAGGGTCGGGAAGAACGATGGAAGGCGGGTGGTAGCGTGGAGTCGCGGAGTCACTTCGGCAGGCGCAACTGGCAGGCGCAATGGCTGCGCTAGAAAACAGGATGCTTGCAGCCGTTGCGCGGGCGCTCCCCCGTTGCCGCGCCGCGCACCTTACCTTACCTTTGCCTTGGGTAGGTGCCTCAGGATCCATTCCCAGTTTAGCGCGAGCAGAGGTCAAGGGCCCCTCGAACTTTCCCCTCATTGCAGCAACACAGCCAACCGCACCTCCAGGGAAGGTACTTCTCAGTTGCCAGATTCCTTCCAACTACCACGATGACTCGCTTAACGAAGGCAGCTATTGGACTCCTCAAAGGGCAGGTACCGAAGATTAGAAGGCTTGATGCCTTTTCCAGCCATCTCCATCTCGAATTTTTGCGTTGGCGACTGTGCCGCTCGATTTTCCCATCCAGGTCGTTATCGAACGTTGTACTCGAATCCCCGATATAGCTACATCGAGGCGGTACCTACTATTTTTGACCCATGCAACACGACCTCAGAGCCACAGGCTTGGACGACTATCACTATCACTCACAGCCC